>CM024530.1:45776346-45906628 GCA_014182385.1 Eucalyptus viminalis
GGAGCTCAAACAAAGATGTTTTCATGGGTTCATGATCAACCTTAATCACAGCAAGTATAGCATAGAATATATGACATCTCGAATTTCCAATTCTATTTTCAATAAATCGAGGCGGGCATTTCATCTGCACATATATTGTTCTTTCCCTAAGTCGGTTACTCATGTGAAAACTAATCTATCAGGTGAAGCCGTTAAGAAATTCTAATGCATCATACTCGAGAATTTGACCAGGAAGTGACCTTTCAACCGAGCTAATCTGCAAGGGTTAGTACGGCACAATTAAAAATTGATTAGAGACCAGAGATAGGTCGACTCGACAGAGGCATGTGATCAAGTGTGGGTACCAGATCGCACAATTCTTGTCGGTCGGAATTGGATCAACTTTTCTGTCGATTGGGTACCCTATGTCTGTATTTGAAACCTTGAGATTACCACGATAACTAAGAGCCACCAATGTGTCAAAGATATACATTGTGGCTTGAATTGATCAACCACAGGTCAAATGCATGAAAATTTCTAAAAGCTACTCGGTAGATTATGATGCGCTAGTATCGTGATGGAGTGAAATTAACCGTGAAATTGATATTGAATTTAGAAATTGGAAGTCCTAGTGTGTCACAAATAATTTTAGGAACTTTGACTCATCCTTGGAGGGTTTTTCATGCAAATTGAGTTTTTGGGCAAATTAATCAAAGTATGGTTAATTTGGCTCGAGAAATTAGTAAGCTCGCTTTTGGTCGTACTTTTGGGACTCAAGATGGTTCTACAGTCAAGTAAAGAGGTGAATTAAAGTGTGGTGACATTTGATTAATTTTATGGACTTCAATTGGGTTCATTTAGAAGAGAATTGAAGAATTAATGTACAAGATTTCATGCCACGGTGGAAAATGAGATTGCACCCATTGGAATAAGGTTGTGAGAGATTGAGTTAGTGGGGTGTGACATCATCAAGTGATGTCATGGTGGGGCTTATGTGGCTAGGACCTTGACAAGTGAAGGGTGGATATTGGCTCTTGGAAAGGTGGGACATCACTTCCCCCATCTTCATCATCTTCTTCCTTGGTTTTTGTTTTTGAAATGGGAGGAGAGAGAGAGAGAAGAGGCTGATCGGTTTAGCCAGCCGGACGCCGCCCCTTCGCCTGCTTGGTTGCCAGCTCGCCGTCGCACGCTGCCGTCGCCGTTGCGGTCGTCACCCATCCGTGCGCAAAGGTCCACGCATGCCTCGCCGTTCCACCATCGTGCCATCTCCGCTTCATCCGCCATCCAGCCGTCGTCCCTCCATAGTCCAGCTGCCATTTTTCGTTGTCAAGGCCACCGGAGGCCCCGCCTGGCCGCCGTGAGCTACCACCGAGCTGCCACTCTTCTCCTCCATTGTTTCTCCGCCCTAACCACCGTCAGATCCACCCTTCTCGGCCCCAGTAGCTGGAAAAATGGGTATTCTAGCTCAGTTTTAGCCCCTTTTGGTTGGCTTCCCGACCCCGAAAGCTTGGCCCGCTTTGGGGAAAGTCGATCCTTGTTGCATCCCCGTCGTGTGGAACTGCTCGGCTCGTTAATTGAGTGAGTTTAGCTCACTAAACCTCAATTAGAGGGTTAATTATGCTCTAGGTGTGCTTAGCTTAAGTTAATTGAGCTTAGGTGGTTAGTTTAATTTATTTAAGTGTAAATTAGATTAATGTGTTTAATTAACTTAAAGTGTGTTTAATTTAGGGCCAAGTAGGTTTATATTAATATAAGCCTTGATGCAACTTAAAGGAATTTATTTTTGATTTAAGTAAATGTTTCGAAATAATTGGATAATTTAATAATATATTATATTACGAAAATTATTAAAATAAAACTATTTAATTAATTTCGAAATAAAATTAATTATTTAATAAATTCTAAAAATTATTTCGGGACCCTAATTTCTCAGAATTTTGTGCTGATTGCTGCTTTATAGTCAGATTATGAATTTGTTGAGTGGATATTGCAATTGAGTGTTGATTGTGAAAGATATGGATTATATTCAGAAAATCCCTGGTGTTGGGTTTTGACACCGAAAATAGATTTTATGTATAATATCAAACAATGGGGTTTGAAAAAGGAATATATTGGCTTTCTGGTTCGAATTGATGTGTACCCACGCACGACTACTTTCTCGGATGTTTTTAATACGAAGGAAAGAGGCCAGGATTACTATTTTAATCGAGGCATTTGAGTGAAATGCGTGGCATCCTGGGCCGACCTCGAATTGTCGTGTGTTGGTTAATATGAACCTGTCCTGAGCTGTTGAGCTGGACGTACCCATTTTTGGGATACCCCTATATGGGAGGTCCCACATCAATGGGCTTGGGTCGCAATTGATTCTGGGCCTATACTTCTTCGGGAATGCCGTCGACGTAGTGACGAAGTTGCGCTCCAAGGTGGGGAGGCGATGCTTGGCATTAATGTCAGTAGATAGCCGAACTGCGAGTAGGCTATACCCTTGTGTGGCAGTGAGTAACAATTGGAACGCATGCTGAGTGTTATTGATGCGTCGGATTATGGGACAAAATTGTGTGGCACGATATGGGACGTGTCATAACGGTTTGGTCTTATAATCCAGACTCATGTGGTTGTTTGAAATGAGATTGTTGGCGTTCCAGTTGTTTAAGTTCTTATTACTATCCGTGATTGAGTAATCTGAATTATGCTATCCCGCAAGAAGGAATTGAGGCGAGGTAAGTCCTCTATGTGGTGTGGCTAGGCCACCATTGGGTGTATTTTCTTTCTAATAAGTGTTTAGGGGGTTGAACTTGCTGGACAATATCTCACCCCGTTGTGGGCCAAAATTTCAAGACCGTAGATGGCGGAACCCCCGGAGGCTGATCAGTTAGAAGTGGGATCGAAGAACGAGTCCGACTAGTGGTCATAGGACTATTCCCTCCTTTTTTGCAGACTGCCCGTTTTTGGTATATATATGTAATCTCTAGAGTGATTATCTACGAAAGCATGTTTGTTTATGAATGAGTTGGTTTCTTGCTTTCCTATCCCGTGAGTTTTTGTCAGGGGTTTTATAATACGTTCCGCTTGTGCAATAATGAATGAATGGGGTCGGTGACACTACCTGGGAATGTCGCATTTGCATGACCATGGCGGGTTGTTCGCATGCTCGGGGTTTCGGGGCGTAACAGAATATGACTCATTTTCAATGATTTAATGACATGCTAAAATCCTATAAAAAAATCCTGCACATAGAATGCAATGTCATGGTTATTTTTTTTTTTTATAAAGACACCTAAGTCTAATTTAATTCACAAGATACTGCACAAAAATGGCAAAACAAAACAATGCAATTTACTTCACAAAGTGCAGCAGCATGAGCATGTCTTCGCACACGCGATTGACCTAGTAAACGATGATCATTTGGCGTGAATCATATATATTTAGAAAGCTTGTAATGCATACTACAACTTTCATGAAGGATGTGAATCCAATCGAACACATTTAACACCTAATTTCAGAGCAAAGATAGGTTGAACTCAAAAATGGGCAGACTCACCCAGGAACTATTTTTCAAGGTTTTTCCTAACCAAATCTGCTCAAAAAAAGATATGATATGATCAAGAAATTTTCATACAACTTCCACGAAGAAACTATCTTCAGAATCTCGACACAAAAATCAGTAGAAAGTTAGCAAATAGACAATCAGTCCAAACATCTGAACATCAAAATATTGCACAAAATCAGCTTAATCATCCAACATCCAAGATGTAATTCAGGTATCAAACGATCTTCGTTTGAGGCCTATAACCTATTAAATCGAAGCTCATAAAAAAATAAATCATATGTCTAGAACAATTCGAGGCCAAATAACGAGGTTTAGTACCTTAGATCGGCCTTAATACAAGGTCACAAACAAGCATGCGATTTTTGCAGAACAAGATAAATAATGTAAAATCAAGTTCAAACTCATCATATAACATATAAATCTTTAGATCTAAGCATGAGATATGATCCTAGGTTTGAATCCTAGTCCTAATCAACTATTTCGATCTTGCTACATTAGATTCACATTTTAATGGTTTACCTTTTTGCGATTTTGTCAAATTAAACACGATCAAAGCTCTGGATCACCTCACGAAACTTGAGGATCGTCGGATGGATGCCATGGATCACTGGAAGATCAGATCGGCTAGTTGAATTGCTAGTTTGTGGCTGTGAGGAAGACTAGTCTGGTTCAGACTAATTTAAATCGTTGAGGTGAGATTAGGCCACTAGAGGACTTCCGATGGACGCCCGGCCAGGTTCCAGCCACCAAGAGTTTGAGGACACCTTGACGGAGCCGCCTGAGATGGTCAAGGATGTCATTGGATCACTAATTAGAGCTGAAGAAACCACCGATAGAAGTACTGGCATGTTCATCGGTCTTTGATCCCGAGAAGAAACAACATTGATTGGAGGGAGTCTGCTAGTCCTTTGGTTGTAAAACAGCGACGACAGGATAGGGAGGAGGTCAATGGATGTCTTAGATAGTGAGGCGGCATCGGCAGGAGCTCCAATGACCGGCAACGGGCGTGGTAATGGAGAGAGATGGTGAAGTTGTTGGGCGGGAAAATGGGGGGGGAGAAAGAGAGAGAGAGATGGTGAGGCAGTTGGGTAGGAAATTGGGAAAGGGGGGAGAGAGAGAGAGAGAGAGAGAGAGAGAGAGAGAGAGAGAGAGAATTTTGAGAGCAATTCTATGTATACCATATCTGTAAAACGTGATTAATGAGCCCCTTATAGTTTTTGGAGGGAAAAAAAATTATATAGTCTTGATTTCATATCAAATCTCGATTGTTGGTTCGATTCGATAGTCGAAACTTGGTCAAATAGTCTAATTAAGCTCGTTAGGGGTTAATCCTAATTAAAATGTATCCCATGATCATTCGGATAGCATTGATGCACACAAATTGGGAGTCTAAACTCAAATCGTGATTAAGTCCTAATTAGGGGCAACTTTGTAATTTCAAGAAATCCAAGGGTATTTTCGCAAAATTTGGAAAATTGAGGGACATAAGGATGAAGTACACACGATGAAAGGTTGACGGGCGGTCGCTGGCGATCTAGAGCTAGCAGACAAAGGGTTGAATCGGCCTTCTCCACCGGCGGTCAATATGATCGGTTCAAATTGGTTCGACAAGTTCTTGGGCTACTTGGACTGGATGGTCCTTGGGGGGCTAAATTTTATGCAATTTAGTCCCTTAAGGACCAAATGAGAAGGAAAACTCACTCAATTTGAGGACAAATGGTCCAATTTTAAAGAGATCAGGCCAATTAAACAATACAAATGCGATCTAGTGATTTTCTATTGGCCTAATTGCTTGATTAGCATAAGCAATAATGGACTTGCACCATGGGTACACATAATTGGACATTATAGGTCATATCGGGCAATTTCACATAATTTCTTGATCGAATTTGCAAATTAATCAAAATTGAATTCAATTAATATTGTGAGATATCTATTTGACCGATTGTCCATGCTTAGGTTAATTTATTGTATCCAAATTGACTTTGCATGAATATCACACCTCTTATGTTAAAAATGAATTGAGGTTTACTATTGAAATTGAACCTTGATTTGTCAAATTAAACCTTAGTCTCAAATGGGTCAACTTGAATTTCTTTAATTGGAGCTCATTAGCTTAATTTTCCTATATTCAAGAAGGTTGAATTCCTCAAATTGAAAAGTTTTGGAGTGAATCTCTCAAAATGGACCCTGGATTCAAACTTATTTTAAGAATATGAGTGGAATGGAAGTGTCTGTTTGCAAATCATGAATGATTGATTGAGACCCTCTAATCGTAAAAAGGCAATTCACATTTCAACAAAATCGTTCTTGAAACTAAGTGAATAAGTGAATGAAAAATGGTCCTATGACATCCTAAATCTCAGGTTCTATCTTCAATTGAATGATTCGGGCTTTTCATCGACGTGCCTATAGTCTTTTTCTCTAAGCCGATCACTCATGAGATAACTAGTCTATCTGATGAAGCCATTAAGGGATTTTAACGCAATAAACTTGAGAATTTGACCAAAAATCGACTGCTCAACTGTGCTAATCTGCAAAGGTCATTACGGCATCGTCAAAATCGATCAGAGACTGGAGATAGGTCAATTCGATAGAGGTATGTGATTAGAGTGTGGGTGATTCCACATAATTGCAAAATATCTATCAAACGACACTAGATCGATGTTTCTGTCATTTCTGTACCCTATGCCCGTATTTGAAATCTCGAGATTTTCACAACAATTGAGAGTTGCCAATGTGTTGAAGATATACAATGCGGCTCGAAAATGATTGACCACTAGTCAATTGCACTAAAAATTCTTAAAAGCAACTTGATAGGCCAGGTTACGCTAAAATCGCGCTCGGTTGAAATTAATTGCGAATTTAAATCCGATTTCAGAAATTAAAGTTCTGTTATATCACGATTCATTTTAGGAACGCCAGATTATCCTCCGAAGATTTTTCTACAAACCCGATATTTCGGTGAAAAATCAAAGTAAGGTTATTTTGGACCAAAAAAATCAGAGGACCATTTTTGGTCACAATTTTGGCCGTCAAGTTGGTTCGATTGGTGAGGAAAAATGTTGAATTTGACGAGGACACCTTGGCTAAATTTTTGGGGCTTCAATTGAGTCCAATTGGAAGGGAATTGAATCAAAATTTGAGGGAATTGGCCCAAAATTCGTAGGCCAAGGGGGAGACAACATTTTGGACTATTTGGGGAAGCTTCTAGGGGAAATTGTGCTACAAATTGGCCATGGATAACAGCCAAGAGTGGAGGGGGCATGAACTTGAGTAAAAGAGATATTTTGCTTGACTTTTAAGGCCAAATGGGACATGTCTCTTCAGCAGCTTCTTCTTTTGTTGAGACTCTAAGAAGCTCAAAAATTGCAGAGAGAAACCAGAGAGGACCACCCTACCCGTCGACCACCCTCCTGGAGCCGCCGGACCGCCGCACACCGCCCGCTCGTGTCTGCTCGTCCGTGCCTCCTGTCACGTCTAGCTGCCGTCCCCTGAGCCCCTGGTCACCGTCAAAGCTCAGTTGGAGCTCCACCGTCGCCCGCCTGACCCTGTAGCAGCCTCGTCGTCTCGCCGTGCCCCTTTTCTCTAGCCGAGCAGCCCTCTTGGCCTAGCAAGTAGATGCCCAAGCTAGAAAGGGTTCTTGGTCATTAAGGCCTGTTTTTAGGCCCGTCCAGACCTTGGTTGGTGTCGCTATGGGTTTGGCTGTCGCTCGTCTCCGCGTCATCGTCGTCGTGGACTCACCGGATTGCGAAACTGGTGAGTTTACTTGCTAAACTTTGATTATGGAGTTAATGATGCTTAAGGGGTAATTATTTTAAGCAAATTAGGGATTATGTGGTTAGTTAGAATGTATTAGTAATTTAATTATCCAATTTTGCATGTTAGGTGGTTAGAAAGATTTAATTATGGGCTAATTAGATCATACCATTTACCTTGATAGGTTCAGAAATTTTCTAGGCCCATTTAGGTGGTTAGATTATCATTTCCGGCCTAAGTTGGTATTTTTTATATTTAATTTGAAATATTTCATTATTCTTGGTATTTATTTAATTATTTATTATTTTCCGGAAATTATACTTGGATAGCCGGTGATTAGAATTTCGTGCTGATTGGAATGGTGTGCTTAGTTTATGCAATTAAGTGTTAATTTGTGCAAATTGAGTGGTGATTGGAAATTTGCTTATTTATTCCAAAATTGTGAAATTTCAGTATTTAATTAGAAAATCCCTAATGTCGGTTTTTAACGCCAAAAATGTCTTTATATACCATATTGAATAGTGGGATTTTTAAAAAGGAAAATATCGCATTTTTGACTCAAAATGACTGTATATCCACACACGATTATTTTTATTGGGTGTTTTTAATATGAAGAAAATAAGCTAAGAAATTATTTTAATTGGGACATTTGAGTGCAAAGCACAATGTCCTTGGCCGGAACTGATTAATCGTGTGATAGCTAAGTGAACCCATCCCCGATGTGTGTTGGTAGGACGTTGCCCCTATATGGGATGCTCCTGGACAACGGAAGCCGGTCACAGTAGATTCTAGACCAATGCTCCTTCGAGAATGCTGTCCTCGATGTGCATCAATGGATGTGTTGGAGAAAACTCCTTTGATGTTTTGAAGTTGACAAAACTTATCCAAAGTCTATTATGAAGAATTCCAGAGTTTTGTGTCAAAGTCTAAAGACTACCAGACTCTGTGTCAAAGTCTGAAAACTCCTAGACTTTATGTCAAAGTCTGCCCACTCTGTCAAATTCTAGACTAAACGAAAGTGAATGATGATGACTTTTCCAGATAAAGGGACTATCTTTCTTTTTTCAAGGGTTTGGTTCATATGGATTATATATGGTCTTTTGGTTGGAAATATCACCTATGAGATTAATTATTTTCATTAGAATCAATTTAGATACATCAAATCTTTTTCGAAGGTAAGTAAATTTGGAAAGAATCTACTTATGGAAACCAAGATCCTGATTGTATGGACGAACAAGATTGACGAGCTTTTATCACAATCTTCAAATGGCTTGAGATCTCCTTGGTTGATTCTGTCCAATGGGTTGATTGGAAGAATTCCTTTGGAAAGTGCCAACGGTCGAGAAGGCATGAAGGAGTATTTAAGGAGGACTCTCCAGGTGTTCGAAATGGTGCATAAAACATAAATTCCAAAGTCAGAAGCTTCCTATTTCCTTGTTACTTCTTACCCTAAGCTCTAAATTATTCAAAAGAGAGACTTATAGTGTGACTTAATTTTTTTGAAGTGTTTTACTTCTACTTAATTTTTGGAAGTGTTTTACTTCTAAGTTAAAGATCCTCTATGGCTAGTTGGCTTCAGGTTTGGTTGAAGGTTAGAGCAACACTAGACCTTCTTACTTCAATGGAAATGAGTACAATATTTGGAAGAACAAGATGAAAGCATTTTTTAGATCCATAGATCATATGGAGTGGGATGTTGTAGAAAAAAGAAATCAACCCTAAAGCAACATCAGCTTCAAACAGAGGAAAAGAAGTCATTGATGCCGACGAAGCAACATGAGCTGAATTTACTAAGAGACATGCTCTTAACGTTAAATCAATCTACTCTTTATATTGTGCCTTATCTCTAACTGAATATAACCGAATTTCTTATTGTGAAACAACAAAAGAAGTTAGGGACAGATTACATGTTACCTACAAATGAACTGGCTGTATGAAGGAAACCAAAATAAACATTCTGCTCGGACAGTATGAAGCCTTCAAAATGAAGCCTGGAGAATCTATTACTGATATGTTCAGTCGCTTTACAGAGATTGTAAATGGCCTGACTTATCGAGGTCAACAAATCTCAAGACCAATGAAAGTCAATAAGTTGCTACGTGGGCTTTCGAAGGACTGGAATCATGTGAAGATTTCAATTAGAGAAACCTAGAGGATCATGCCTCTATCAGTTGATGAATTTATAGGCACGCTTCAGTCATATGAAGTGGAACAAATAAA
The DNA here is from genome assembly GCA_014182385.1 of Eucalyptus viminalis. Taxonomy (NCBI): domain Eukaryota; kingdom Viridiplantae; phylum Streptophyta; class Magnoliopsida; order Myrtales; family Myrtaceae; genus Eucalyptus; species Eucalyptus viminalis. Next base: position 45,785,855 of record CM024530.1, read on the forward strand.
TGATGAAAAAGATCCTAAAGGTAAGAAGTCAATTTCTTTAAAGTTTAACATTAATTCTGATGATACAGATTCACATAATGATATGGATGATGAAGAGTTGGCTCTTATTATCAAGAAATTCAGGAAGCTGAATAGAAATGGAAGAAGATTCAATTGGAAGAAGCAAAGCACGCAAAATTTCCAAAAGAGACCAACTAAGGACAATGAAACCAACAAAGATGTGATATGCTTCGAATGCAAGAAAAATGGGCATATCAGACCAAACTACCCTTTGTTGAAGAAGAAGAAAGGAAAAACTGAAAAGTACAAAAATGCACTAAAAGTTGAAACTTGGAGTGACACCAAGTGTGAGGAAAGTGAAGAAGAATATGCCAACATATGTCTGATGGCTCATTCCAACTCAGACTCAGAATTAGAAACAAATTATGATTCAGATTTAGACAAAGAAATTGAGGTTAGTGATTCATAAATTCATGTCAAAGTCTCTAAATACATAGATGAACTTTGTCTCAGTTTCAAATCCTCTCTTAAAAGGATTTTTGAACTAAAAATGGAGAATTCTAAGTTCAGGCAACATGAAGTTTCTTGAAAGAAAAATTTGAAAGTTTGAAAACAAGTTTTGACAATTTGAAAGAAAATTCTGATTCTCTTTCAAAGGAAAACATCTTTAAAGTGATTTCTCAAATGTAACAAAAATATTTTCAAAAGGATCTGAGAAACCGAAGAAAATTCTTTTAGCTCAAATACCCTACTTTAACAAATCTGGTTTGGATATGACTTCAGAAACTGTTTCATTAATTGATTTTCCTAAAGCAAAGGAGAGAATCAAATAAAGACCTGCAAAGGGGCATTTTACAAAAACCATTTTCAAAAAGTTTTTGTAAAACCTGTTGGCCGAAGTGCACTTAGATGTTCAAAGTGTAACAGTTTTGAACATTTGGAGAAAGAATGTCCCAAAGTTTGGAGACCAGTTAAGAATGATTGGGCTAAGACTGTTTTTAATGCTAACCCTTCTAGACCCAATAAAATCTGGGTACCTAAGAAAATTTGAGTTTATCTTTTGATCACGGGTCACTATAAAAAAAAAAAGATCAAATGGTATTTGGATAGTGGTTGTTTGAGGCATATGGAGACTCAAGCTACTTTATAAAGCTTGTGAGATTGAATGGTGGAAAAGTATCTTTTGGAGGAAACAACAAATGAAAGATTATAAGATGTAAAACTGTGAAGATTGGAAGCCTAACTATCAACAATGTTTCCATGGTGGAATAATTGAACTATAATCTGCTGAGCATAAGTCAATTTTGTGATACTGGTTTCAGAATAAACTTCCAAGAAAGCATTTGTTCTGGAACAAGTCAAGACTTCTCTCAATCTTTCACTGGGCAAAGGCATGACAACATTTACCTTATGGATGTAAACCTTAAGATGAAGCAAGTCTCTGGCATCAGAAGCTTGGTCATGTTAACTGTCACGCCCCAATCCTCGAGCACGCATCCATCCCTTACCTGGTCGATTAATAGTGACGTCTTAGGACGCATCTCCGACCCATTCATTTTATAATACGCATGCGGAAGCATATAGAAATCCTCAGACAATAAACAATGGGATAGAAAAGTAGGGCCATATTTTTCACAACTGAAAAACCACAACCACACTTTTATACAGAGCAAACTCATAGTATAATACAATACTATTAATAAGTTAGATCTATCATACATCAGATCACAACTTAGAGTTTGCCAAACAGGATGGGATCTCAATCCTCATTTAGGTCGTATTCTGGATCCTCCTCTTCTTTATCTTCAAGGTCCTCTTCAGGGTCCTCCTTAGGCTCTTCTTCTGCAAGTTCCTCTCTTGGCTCTTCCCACTCCTGATCCTTTTCCGGTCCTTCCTCTTGCTCAACTATCTCCCCTTCCTCTTCACTCCAGTTAGCACCCTCGGCTGAGTATACTGCTTGGCATCCACTACTAACCCATCCTTAAGGTCTGCCATCCCCAGCCCGAATACTACCTCCAGAACGTACATAGGCACATCACCTTCCGGGATGGGACCTTCTTTTCGACCGTCATGGTAGTGACGATACCATGATTGATAGTCGTGGGGTACTAGGTCGATTCTATTCACATCAACCCAAACATTGGACTCTATCAACACATACTCTAGCCCTTCTGGGTGGTGGAATATCGGGAAGTGGTATCCTACCTCAGTGATTTCTTTAGGGATACCATAATGCATAGGAGGACGAAGAGGTGGAGGTGCTACCATCTACGGGCCTGAAATGTTGTCCTACATCGGGGTGAGACTACGTCTCAGTAAGTTCTATCCCACTAAGACCCTATTAGGAAACCAATATGCCGTAAGGGCTACCTATGCATAACACAGGTTAGAGGACTTAGCTTAGCCTCAGTTCCACCCTACAAATCAATACAGTTCGAATAGGCACCCAATCAGTCAATTCACCACATCAGATCAAGTCATTGATCAATCAACCTAGTCGATTACATGTCACAATGACCTCCCTCCGGTCGGCATATTTAATACTATCTATAATGTCCTATCAAATCAGGACCTGCTCACTCTAAGTTAATGATAGATAGTATAGCTCGTGCTAAGCTAATAAATAGTGTATTGTTTGCAATCTAAACTGACATATCAGAGCCCTTAGGATGATATAGTACATTAATAATGCTCCATCTAAGCTGATAAAGCATATTGCTCACAATCTAAGCTGACATATCAGAGCCCTTAGGATGATATAGTATACTGGTGTACTGCTCGCAATCTAAGCTGACATATCGCCCGTGGGTTGATATAGTACACCACACCCAACCATTCAATTCAATTCTTCAATTTTATCGTAGGTATACTGTTCGCAATCTAAGCTGACATAATAGAGCTCGTAGGATGATATAGTATACCGATGTACTGCTTGTAATCTAAGCTGACATATCGCCTATAGGTTGATATCGTACACCGCACCCAACCATTCAAATCAATTCTTCAATTTTATCATACCCAATAAAATACACGTGTGTGGGTACACGGCCGGCTTTAGCCAAAATACAAAGTTTTTACTTTTGAATCTCCCACAATTTTCAGCAGTCCTAAAATAGATTTTTGGATCTGTATACCGACACCCGGTAATTCTAATTAATTACCAAAAATTATTAATTTAGAAATTAATCCTAAAATTACCAATAAATCAATTCAACACAATCTAGCACTCAATAAATTAAATAGACCGCACCACGATAATCAGCATAAAATTCCAGTCGCCGACTATCGAGTCTAATTTCTGGAAAATAAATAAATAAATAAATAATTATGAAAAATATTAAATAAATGCAATAAATCCAACTTAGGCCCGTAATGCCTAATTGGATTCCGAAACGGACCCAGAAAAATTTCGAGATTCGTTCAATAATTACCCGAGCCTATCTACTCGTTAATTACACTAACCATTCGCCTAACATGCATAGGTAAATCCTTAATCTAATATATCCACCTAATTGCACTTAATTAAATCTAATCAACCCATAAGCATAATTAGTCTACTAAGTAGGGATTCGTGAGTTAAACTCACTTGATTAGCGAGCCGAGCGGTTCCAAACATCGAGAATGTCGCGGGGGTCACTTTTCTCCAAAGCGGGCCTAGGTTTCGGGGTCGGGATCGACCTCAAAATGGGCCAAATAGCAACCACGAGACCCACTTCTTCCTCTTATGTTCTTGGCTGGTTGGTGGCTGAATCAGGTTGGTTTGAGTAGAACAAGAATCGGTGGGGCTTCGGTGGGCTGAGGCGGGGGTGCATGGCGGTCCACGGTGGCTGGAGGGCTCATGGCTCAACTCCTTAACCTCTCACGGCTACTGGAACGGCATGAGGACAACGCGCTTGGGCGGACATGCGCGAGACAGCACGCACGGGCGGAGGCTCGCGAACGACGATGGCGGCTGCGTGCGGCTTGCTTTGGCACTTCCTTGGCTGCTGGTGGTGGTCGCATGGGCTGAGAAGAGAGGAGAGGATGGCTTGGACGACAACTTGTGGAGGAAGCAAGGGGTGGTCGGCCAAGGGGGGAAGAGGAAAGGAAGGGATAAGGATGTGGGGAGACAAGGGCTCCACCATGGCTTGTTTTTCCGAGTCTTTGTCCCCTTGGACTTGTCCACCAAGCTAGGATTCCTTGGCTGCAATTCAACCACACATACTCTCCTCACAACCCTTGAATTGGTCCAAAATGGCTAAGGGATGGGGGAGCTACGAAATTGCAAGTGAATGGCTTCAATTGGACACTTGTTTCTTCTCAATTCAATCCCGTATGGCTTCAATAAATTCAATTGACTCATTATCGATCATCTTGAAATTTTTCTTCACCCATACAATCCACTTGCTTCTCAAATTTGTGATCAAAACGATCCCTGCCCTTTTTTCTCCATAAAAATGGCCCTAGGACGACTTTTTCCCAAAAAGTCTTGGGTCGCAGAAAAAACTTCTAAGACTAAGTCGATACTCCTAGAATTTATTATGACATGATAGAATCTTCAATTTCTAAAATCGAACTTGAATTCATGGTGGATTTCCATTTGGCGTATTTTTAGCGTGACCTAGGAGGCTACATGGTAACTTTCAGAAAATTTTAGTACAAATGACCTGTGGTCGACTTTCTTCGAGCCACAATGAACCCACTCGACTCATTGGCGACTCTCGGTTGTTGTGAAAATCTCGAGAATTCAATTACGGACACAGGGTACCAAAACAATAAGAAAATCAATCTAGTATCGATCAACGAGAATTTTCCAATTTAGTGGTGTCACCCACGATTAGCCACACATCTCAATCAAACCAACCTATCTCTGATTTCACATCGATTTTATATTGTGCCGTAATGGCCTCTAAAGATGAGCACGGTTGAGAAGTCAATTCCTGGTCGAATTCTCAAGTCTATATACCTTAAAATCCTTAATGGTTTCCCCAGGTAATCTAGTTATCTCGAGAGTGATCAGCTCGACAATAGCCCTATAGGTGCGTCAATGAAATGCCCGATTTATTCAGTAGAAAATAGGACTGAAAATCTGGGATGTCACATTAACTTGAAGCAAATTGCCAAGATTTCTTTTAAAAAGCTTGTTTGACGACTTCCAAATCTGTCTTACCAGAAGAATGAGTTGTGCACCTATTGTGTTATGGAAAAATAAGTCAAAAGTTCCTTTAAACCTATGAATCAAGTCTCTATCAATCGAGCTTTGCAACTTCTTCATATGGATCTTTTTGGTTTAACCAAAACTCAAAGTATTGGTGGAAATGAATATTGTCTAGTAATCGTGGATGATTACTCTTGCTTCACTTGGGTTTACTTTCTAGCAAGTAAGTCTGAAACCTTCTCTTATTTCTCGAAGTTTGCCAAGAAGTTTCAGAATAAAAAGAATTATGCTATTTCAAGCTTACGAACTGACCATGGAGGTGAGTTTGAGAATCATGACTTTGCTAAGTTTTGTGATGAATCTGGTTTTCGGCATGTTTTCTCTTCTCCATACACTTCAGAACAAAATGAGGTTGTGGAAATGAAGAACATATCCTTACAAGAGATGTCCAGAACTCTCTTGATAGAGAGCAAAATATCCTCTCAATTTTGGGCAAAAGCAGTTTCTACTGCTTGCTATATTATCAACAGAGTATTCTTAAAGCCTATTCTAGAGAAAATTCCTTATGAAGTGTATAAATGAAAGAAGTCGAATGTTTCCTACTTTCATGTCTTTGGCTATAAATGTTTTATTCTGAAGAATGCAAATGATCAATCTGGAAAGTTCGAAATGAAGTTAGATGAAGGAATTTTCCTTGGCTATTCGACTTCAAGCAAAGCTTAAATAGTCTTTAACAAGAAGACTCAATTTGTGGAAGAATCTATGAACGTAAAGTTTCAAGATTATGTGGAGAATCTACCAAACTAGACTCAATTGAAGAGTCTCGAACCTGTTCTAGACTTTACAAAGTCTATTTCTCCTGAAGAGGTTCAGACTTTTGGAGAGCAACAACAAGTAGAATGAGAAGATTCAACTAATGCAGAGGATCAAGCAACTTTCAAATCAAGCAGCAACTGGAAGAACAAGTCAAGTCATCCCAAAGAACTCATCATTGGCAACATTAATGAAGGAGTTCGCACCTGATCAAAAGGAAGAGAAAAGTCCAGTGTTTTAGCACTTGTTTCTGAGACAGAACCAAAAGGTGGAGATGAAGTATTGTCTGATGAAAGCTGGATAGAAGCTATGCAGGAAGAACTTAGACAATTCAGCATCAACGATGTATGTGAGCTGAATCCAAAACCCAAAGATAAATCCATTATTGGAACGAAATGGGTTTTGAGGAACAAGATGAATGAGAATGGTAAAATGGTCAGAAACAAAGAAAGACTCATGGCAAAAGGATGGACACATGAAGAAGGGATAGACTATAACGAGACTTATGCTCTAGTAGGAAGGTTAGGAGCAATTTGATTATTACTTGCTTTTGCTTGCTATAAAAATTTCAGGTTATTCCAGATGGATGTCAAAAGTGCATTTTTGAATGGGTTCATACAAGGAGAATTTTATATGGAACAACCACCAGGATTTGAAGATCCAACAAAGCCAAACTCAGTCTACAGACTGAACTTGCATGGACTAAAGCAAGCACCTCAAGCATGGTATGAAATGTTGAGTAAGTTTCTAACTCAAAATAGCTTTGAAAAAGGAAAGGTTGATACTACCTTGTTTATAAAGAAAGAAGGAAAATACTTTCTACGAGTATAAATTTATGTAAATGATATTATTTTTGGTTCTCCTAACGAAAGTCTCTGCAAGAAATTTTCAAGATCTATACAGGATGAATTCGAGATGAGTATGATGGTTGAGTTAACTTTCTTTCTGGGATTGCAAGTTAGACAATCGAAGAAATGTATATTCTTTCACCAAGAAAAATATGCTAAAAATCTCATCAAGAAATTTGGCTTGGAGAATTGCAAGAAAACAGAGACTCCAATGTCAAGTTCTTTGAAATTGGACAAGGATGAAGAATGGAAGAAAATAGATTAGAAACTATACAAAAGCATGATCGGTTCACTTCTTTACCTTATTGCTTCTAGACCTGATATTCTATTTAGTGTGTGCATGTGTGCAAGATTTCAGTTTGACCCAAGAGAATCTCATTTAAGTACTGTAAAACACATCATTAAATATGTTGCAATATGTCCAAAGTTGGGTCTGTGGCATCCAAAAGAGTGAGACTTTACTTTTCTTGGATATTCAAACACTGATTTAGCAGGTTATAAAGTTGATAGAAAGAGCACATCTGTCACTTGTCAACTGCTGGGAAATATGTTGGTAACTTGGTTCTCAAGGAAGCAAAGTATTGTTGCTCTTTCAACTACAGAAGCAGAGTATGTTACTCTTGGAGTTGTTGCTCTAAAATCATATGGATAAGACAATAATTGAGAGACTTTGGGATTGAAGAATTTTGTATCGAGATCAAATGTGACAACACTGGTGATATTAATCTCACCAAGAACCCAATTCTTTATTCAAGGGCCAAGCATATATAGATTTGACATCACTTTATAAGAAATCATGTCAGAATGGAGAGATTATGATTCAGTTCATTACTTCAAAGAATCAGCTAGCAAACATCTTCACGAAGCCTCGGAGAAAAATCTATTTGAGTCTGTTTGCACCAAGCTGAATATTATTTCTATTTTGGAGTTAAGTCTGAAGTTGGTCGACTCGGACTTTCCAGATGCTACTTCAGTAAGAGAATGTCTCGAATCTAGGTATTTTATTTTTGGAATAAAAAAGGTATGATTAATTGAATCGTTGCTTGCCTATTTTATTTTTAGAAGTTATCTTTTTCGAATTTTTGAATTTTCAACAGTTTTTATTTTCAGTTTATTTCAAAAAGGCAGTTTTCTTTTTCCTTGTGACGGTTCGATTTTTTTCCTTATGACTTTTCATTTCCTTTATATACCCTCTTGTATTTCTTTCGAGCACTTATTTCCAAACCCTGAAATATAGACTCTCTACTCTCTCGTTTCTACTCTCAAGTTTGTTCCGCAAGTTTCCATCTTTTTCACTCAAACCTGTTTGTGAAATCCTCCAAGCCTGCAAATATGTCTTACCAAAGGAAATCCTCTCGGATTGGTAGTCAAGGTCCAAGAAGCATGCCAGAAGGGCAAACACATTTTGATCTTACTGAGGAAGACTCTCCGCGCAACTCTCCACAGCATTCTCCGCAACACTTTTCACAGGATGTTTCGCGCCAACCTCTGGAAGAGGAAGTCGTAGAAGACGCAAAACCTCTCAGAGCCTCTAGACCCCAGGTTCACTATAAGCTTTACACTCATTTAAAGCAGGGCGGTACTCCTATGACTTTTATCGATGAGTTTTTAAGAGAGAAAGGTTATAAGAACGAGACTTTGTTCTTAAGAAAGATGGAATAGTTAGGTATAGCGCCGAAAGGGTTGGCAAACAATGCCTTTCTTTATTTTCCTGCAGATCCTAGGTTCGGTACTAATCATCTTGAGAACAAGGATGATGAAGAGAGATTTTATTCAAATTTTCAACCTAGAATGGGTGTTGCTGCTGATGTTCCTGGAGAGAGAATGAGATTGTTTCGTTCTAAGGAACACAAAAATGTTTACTCACGGTTGCTGAAGAGGGGTGATGAACCCTCGCATTGTCGATTTTGACTTCCTAGACTCGATTAAGGTTAACTTGCGAGAGAAGTTAGCTTTCCTTCAACTTGAGAAATTTTGTTTCGAGACAACTATTGCTTATCCAGAGTTGACTGCATTTTTCTATTTGAATCTATCTTTTCTTGACCAGAATCGAATCCAATTTACTATGTGTGACAAAGCCTATGTGGTGGATGTTGACACACTGGCAGACATTATTGGAGTGGAAAGAAGTGATTTTCAACCAATAAGTGTCTCTTTTGGTCAAGCAATGAGGTTTCTTGTCAAAGATAGAGTTTTAGAAGGAGGCATCACTTATTCTCGACTATCAGCCTCAAATGTTCTATTGCACAAAGTTGTCATTAACTGTATCAAACCAAAGGCTGCATCAAAAACAGATGTTTTCAGATTTGAAGCAAGGCTCATGTTTGCAATCTGCAATGGGATGAGATTTTCACTCCCTCATACTATCCTAATGCACATGTACGGGACAGTTATGAAGGACAAAGGATAATTACCTTATTATGCGCTGGTTACAAAGTTGTTCAGACATTTTCAGATCGAGTTTCACATCTCTCTTTGCTCTCGAACTGTTGCTCCTAAGGTTATAGGGCTGAAAATGATTTTGAAGATGAGGTTGCAAGATTTGAACAAGGCCATCAAGCGTTTGAAGAAGGAGTCCTCTAGCAAAACCAAGGAAGATTCTACTGTAAGAAAGAGGAAAAGCAGGGAAATTGTGAGAGAACCTATGAAGAAGAGAAGACCTCTCATCCTGTAGGACGAAGAGGATATGATGATCTTACAATTTCTGCCATTGCCTTGAAGAATCTTCGAGGTTTTGTTGGTTCTGAGAAACCACAGGAAAGAGAAGAAAGAGAAAGAGAAGATAAAGAGCCAGAAAGAGAAGAAAGAGAAAGAAAGAGAAAGAGAAGAAGCAGGAAGAGATGAAGAAGGAAAAGGTCATGAGGATGACTCTTATGAGGTGACCATTGCCATATCTTTATCTGAGGATTCAGAAGCAACTTGGAGTGGTCAAATATGAGTATGTATAGAGGAAGAACGTCACTCTCGTCCCCGCAAACGAGAAGACTCAAGAAGAAGAAATCATTTCTCCACCTGTAAGCACCGAAATAGGGGGAGTTGTTGAGAAAATATGGACTTCTTCTCCTCTTTTTGCAAGTGATGGTATCAGTAGATCTCCTGCAGACCTAGAAGATGTCTATGCTTCTTAATTCCCTGAAGCTGACATTGAAGAATCTACTCCAAGTCTTGAAGTTAGACAAGTTGATGTTCCCTCCTCTCTCAATTCTCCTTGAATTCAATTCACTGAAGCTAGTGCGTAGATAGAACCAAATGCTAACTATCTAAGGATGATAGAGCTTCTTTTGGAGGTAAAGGCTTAGCAATATGCTATGGAGATTGAGATACAGAAGTTTCACATTGCGTTGAGATCCTCTTCTGACTTTCACACTAAAAAGGTACAGTCTTTAGATACTCGGGTAGAGACATCAAATCAGCAAGTATCTCGACTGTGGCCAAGAATGATCAGACTCTTCAAATTCTCAACTCTGTTCAAACTCAAGTAGAGAATGTTCATCTCTAGTGCCAGAAGGTTGAAGAGGCAGTGCAATCCATGGGGGATTTCCAGCTAGTTCGAATTCCAATACAACCTTGATTCCATCTATCTCTTCACTCTTTTGACATTCTCCACTTTTTGCTGTTGACAAAAATGGGGAGAATTTGCAAATTTGAACTTATTTTATTTTATTTTTTTTTGTAGATTTGATTTAAGTTTGTTTTGAACACTTATTCTGCAACAATCCTCGTAGTAGTAATGATTATGGATGTGGATGTTTTAATCTTGATATGTAGTTAATTTTTTAAGATTAACATGTTTTATGTGGTTGCTGAATCGATGCTATCCAGATCCTTAACTAACTGTTTTTATAAGATATCATATACTGCTAAGAGTTGCTTTGTAGGTTATAAATCGTTAAATCTGCAAGGAAGTTTTGTCACCATAAAAAATGGGGAGATTGTTTGATAAAACTCTTTTGATGTTTTGAAGTTGACAAAACTTATATAAGGTCTATTCTGAAGAATTCTAGACATTTGTGTCAAAGTCTGAAGGCTCCCACACTATTGTGTCAAAATCTAAAGACACCCAGACTTTGTGTCAAAGTCTGCCCACTCTAACAAATTCCAGATTGAACGAAAGTGAAGGATGATGACTTTTCCAGATAAGGGATTATCTTTCTTTCTTCAAGGGTTTGGTTCATATGAATTATATATGGTCTTCTGGTTGGAAATATCACGTATGAGATTGATTATCTTCATTAGAATCAATTTAGATACATCAAATCTTTTTGGAAGGTAAGTAAATTGGAAAGAATCTACATATGGAAACCAAGATCCTGATTGTATGGGCGAACATGATTGACGGGCTTTTATCACAATCTTCAAACGGCTCGAGATCTTCTTGATTGATTCTGTCCGACGGGTTGATTGGAAGAATTCATTTGGAAAGTGTCAACGGTCGAGAAGGCATGAAGAAGTATTTAAGGAGAACTCTCTAGTTGTTCGAAAGGGTGCATAAAAGAGAAATTCCAAAGTCTAAAGCTTCCTATTTCCTTGTTACTTCTTACTCTAAGCTCTAAATTGTATTCAAAAGAGAGAGACTTATAGTATGACTTTGTGAGAGAGTAGTAGAGACTCTTCCCTATGAAGTCGAGATTGCAAGATTGTAAATTCTCTTTTGATTCATAACGGAATCCAGCCAATAGGCTGTCAGCATGGGAGAGTAGACGTACGCTTGATCTAAGCCGAACCACCATAAATTATGTGTTCATATTCTCTTCCTTGAACTTCTTTATTTTGTTTGTAGTTCTATTTAATAGCCAAAGTCTGAAATTGCTCAAAGTCTATTGTTCTTTAGACTCAATTTCAAAAGTAAAATATTTTTACTGTTCTTTGCGAAAATTTGTTTTCACACCTATTTAGCCCCCTCTAGGTGTTCATATTAGCACTTACAGGATGTTGTCGCGCTCAAAGGTATGAGACGAAGCCTGGCTACACCAGAAGATCGATGTGTGTCGGTATATTGAGCCTAGGTGGGTAGTAATCAAATTTAGAGTGTGTGATTGATTGGCATGGACGTGTTGGACTATGGGACAAAATTGTATGGCATGGTATGGAATGTGTCATAACAATTTGGTCTTATAATTGGAACTCCTGTGACTGATTGATTGATTGATGTATAGATTGATTGATTTTATTGATTGAATTGATTGATGAATCGATTGTATAGATTGAATTGAATGGATTGATTGATTGATTGATTGAGTAAATGAATTGTGCTAACATGTAGGAAGGAACTGAGGCGAGGTAAGTTTTCTATTTTGTGTGCATAGATTGGCTCTATACGTATTTTCTTCATAGTCGAAGTTTAGGGGGTGAACTTGCTGAGATATTATCTCACCCTGTCGTGGGCTCAATTCTTTTCATGTCCTTAAATGGCGGCCCCGCCAGTTCGTTATGGTCAGCCTCGGAGGGATACTAAGCTAGTCACCGATTTCCCTCGTTCCCGAAGGCCATGGGGTCCGGTGTACGAGCTCGTAGTGACCGCCGTCTAGGTTGATGAGGGCCTACTTGAGAGGGTTCCTCATCGATATAGGACGTGGTTTCACCGTGGCTCAATGGACACAGAGAGGGTCTCGTCCAGGGTTTTGAGGTCCCAGCTGTGGTAGTAGATACCGCTTTTGGTGAAGGTACAACTGACCATCTTGATGGTATTGTGGTGGACCCGCTGCCCCCGGAGCCTATGGGGTTTGAAGGGTCGGTGAATGTGACCGAGTAGAGGGGTCGTAGGACAGTTTCCTTCGAGGGCTGATCTTTTTGTTAGATAAACTAGTTCTATATATAAACTAGTTGGCTGTTTATAAAGGCGTGTTTTGGTTGTGTATCTATTACCTGCTTTTTTATCCCATGTTGTTTGTTGTCAGGGGTTTTGTTTAATCGCTTCCGCATGTGCAATAAAATGAATGGGTCGGCGATGCATCCTACGACGTTGTATTTTTATTGAATACCGAGCGATGTGCGCATGCTCGAGGCTCGGGGTGTGACAGGGTCCTAGGAAAGATGTCGTAAAAGGAACTAAACCTAATTATGCCTAGAATGAAAGTAATTTTATTTTCGGTCGATTTCGAACCTAAAACCGAATTCAGAAAAAGAAAAATCTTAATCGATTTTTTAAAATTTTCGCACTAAAGTCAAATTGAAACTAAAATAAAGTGTTTTCATGGATTATTTTATTTTATTTAATTTTTTGGTCAAATATTTGACCAAAAGTTAACCCTTTTATTAACTTTTCCTAAAAGATTGATTTTTGTGTTAAAGTTTTGAAATTTTTCAAAATTAACTTGGTTAAAGTGAAATTAAGACCATTTAGGATCTTTTTGTGCAAAAAGTGAACTTTTGAGTCGGGATTGACTTTTGGTTAAAGGGTTGACCAAAAAGTGAACCGTTTGATTTTTGGGTTTTCAATGAAAATAAATAGGAAATCATTTAACAATGACAAAGCAAAAGAAAGAAATGGAAAACAATATATTTTGGTTGAGAAACGGGCTTCGTCGTGATCAGAGACCCTAATCTAGATTGTTTTATCTTTAATGACACGTCAATTGAAAATCAGGTGTCATCATCACTTAAGTATAAAAAAAAATCTTAAAAACATTTACTCAAGTGCTTGAAATCCGATGTGGAATAGTACTTATGATGAACGTTTTTAAAAAGTTATGGCACTCAAGTGTTTAACTAAAAGTTCTAAATTATATTCATTGTGGCATCAACACCCTAAATTTTATTTTTTGTCACCAAAACTTCTGAACTATAACTACTATGACCTCAATACTCTGAATTTTATTTTTGTGTCACCAAAGTTTTTTCCCATATATCTTGTCTATCTTCTCCTTATTATAATTCAGAATGGTAAAGCTCTTCTACATTCCCAAAAACACCATCATATATAATATTTTACATCTATGATTATGTTATTTCTGTCCAAATTTCTTTGTAATCTATGTTATTTTGATGGATTACAAAATAAATAAAGAAGATGCTGTCTAATTTATTAGTTATTACATGTCATTTTTAACGATATAAGATGTCTTTAAGGGATTCATATATTATCAAATACCATATCAACTTGTTTTTGGTGCAAACAAATGCCAAAAAATGATTAACTTTGAAATGAAATTTCTAATTTTTTTTTTGAGCAACCAGAAATTTTCAATGAAATAAACCAAACCTTAATTATTCTATTCACAAACACTATAAACTATGGAACAACCCCCTCCATGATTTCCTAGTACCGCTCACCACCAGCATGTTGCTGTCGTTGCCACAGCACCAATATCGTCACTCGTCACCGTCATCATCTTTGCATTTGTGGGCGTGCTGCATAGGTCTCTCTCTCTCTCTCTCTCTTCGTCACAGCACCATTATCGTCACTTGTCACCGTAATCATCTTTGCATTGTAGGCGTGCTGCATAGGTCTCTCTCTCTCTCTCTCACGGCCATGAGGATGTTACCGAACTCGTGCAACCATATATATGGTATTACGCTAGGCGGCCCAATCTTCATCGGAGTGAATCGACTGAGATGGTCGTGAGTTGTGATATCCATGATGAGATGTCATGGAGGTCACGACTTTCTCGATTCGTTTTGATGGAAGTCACTCGGATCATGTGACCAATGGACGTGTTTCTATCGACCTCCATGGCCATGATCGTGACCTCCATCATTGGTGGTTGCAACTTATGTGCAGAGAGAGAGAGAGAGAGAGAGAGAGAGAGAGAGAGAGAGAGAGAGAGAGAGAGAGAGAGAGATTAATGGAGGTTTCGTTGACCTCCGGTCGCTTTGATGGTGGCGTTGGCACAGTGATGCATAGGTGAGGTTCGTGTTGTTGCGAAAAGGTAAGTGATCGAACAATAATATAGATAGAAGAAGAAAATAAATTGGACACCAGATTTACATGGTTCGGTCGTAAAGACCTACGTCCACGAGGAGAGCAGCGACGAATTTCGCTATAGATCAAGCGATACAATGAGATTACACACTCGAGTCATTTAAACACGTGTTTCCCAAGCCCCAATTACACTCAATAATGCATGCAGTGTTTAACCCCAGAATTCCTCAAGAAATAATCTCTCAATGTCACGAAGGAATTACACGCAAATCTTACCACAAGATTTAATTTGCTTGAATACTAAATCTTTTTGGATGTAATTCACGAACAAGAACGACGAAGAAAAATCCCTCCCAAGCACTCAACGACGAGACGGCACTTCAAGACCAATCCTTCATGATCAACCTCTACCACTCACGGCCACAAGTTTATATATATATATATATAAATGAGACATTTATTCTTTTGCGAACTTCTCATATGATTCTATTCCTTATCTTAAACGATTTTATCCAAAACATATCTCTATATATTTTAAACAAAATTCAAGTCCAAGTCAAAATTGAACTTTCCTATTTCAGTGGCCAAATTCTCCAACGTAGATTCAAATTTTTGGGGAGTTGATATTTGGATCTTCTTTGCTCGAATATTCGGAATTTCACATTGGACTCAAACTTGAGACAGAAGAAGAAGAAGAAGAAGAAGAAGAAGAAGAAGAAGAAGAAGAAGAAGAAGAAGAAGAAGGCTGAAAAAAAAAAAAAAAAAAAAAAGAGGAGCTCATTTCAGTTATGCAATTATTGAATTGAAAAATATGATTTCATGTAATGCAATTACTTGTAATGAGAATCCACTTATGTATTTCTTCTCAACGAAATCAAACGAAGCCCTGCGTGTTTTATCCTTCTTGCCCTAAGAATGGCCTCGGGTATTTTTATGTTCAAATACTTCGTCTCCATAAGACTTTTGAGACCCAAAGCCTTGTTGTCTGCCACTCCTCACCAAAACCTTGTGTTCTTCTCTATAAAAGCGATATTCATGAAAATTGTATGACTTCATAGATTACTATCACGACCTAAAATTTGATGGTAACACTTAGAGGCAGGTCTTTCGCTTAGATGTGAAGGTTGGAGTGTCAAAAACACCTCTCACCACTATCCATTATTTAAGTCATGAATTCTATATGTCATAAGAGAACTAGCACCACAATCCACCGCCATAACCCTCTATTAACATTTTAGTTCGAATGAAACCAAGATTCAAAAGATCTTAAAAGGATTAAAGAGTAGAAACTCCACTGAAGCTTGGAGTAGATCAGTACTCCCAGCAAAAGAGAAACATGGAAACACTATAAAAGCGCTTACAATTAAACCGGGGTTTGGAAGTGATGTTCACTTAATTTTCGCTTAGCAAAGTATCGAAATATCCCAAAGAAAAAAATATGCAATGTAAACGGTGGAATCTAATTAAAGGAAATCCAACAAAAGACCTCGACAGATCTATTAGAAGAAACTGCCAGAAGAAAGACTGGATAAAGATATATCAAAATTCATAGACAAGCAAATCTTTCTTCGTATATTAAAAGAAAACCTTGTTATTCCGATTGGACCTTTGATTCGTTGGATCCCGTACATGAAACTGCATTTTACAGTTCACTTGTCGAATAGATTTGCCTTAAAATAAGGCAGCATAAACCAAATCATTCATTCATAAAGTTTATTAAAAGAAAGAAAAAATTGCAGAAGGCACATTATGAATCTATGCACATGGCACCCAAAAAATCCATACAATATCAGGCCAGATAAAAATTGGCAGGGATGGGCATGGTTCCAAGATAGAATCAGGAACTGGAGAACTGGTCCAGCTCTCGGTTCCAATGCTCCCCAGTCTGGTTTCCGATTCCAATTTTTTAGGAACCACCGATTCTTTGTTCCCGGGGGAACTGAATTGAGAGAACCAAAAAGTTATCTGATTCTAATACTCAGATCTAGGATTTTTACATGATTTCAGCTTCTTCGCAATCGAAGTTATAAGTCAAAAGTCAAGAACGAAGCTAACCGCCTAATAAAAAAGAAAGGACAAAGGCACTTCCAATTCAATATTCATGAGAGCAATGTCTAAAATGAACTGTTGCTGTACATAGCATGCCTCATCCCAATTGAACGAACGTGGCCGAGACCATTCCAATACTTTGTTCAACAAGAGGGTGGGGGCGTTCCATATAGCATACAAGCAAAAACCGCTCACGCAAGACGCTTTTGACAACTATCAGAACATCGTGTTGTCTCTCCAGACACCTTTGCCATTTCCAGGTATTTAATATTGTGAGATTTTATGGGATTATTGCTAACTAGTTAAAAAACTTAAGCTAATAGATGAAAGCATGGTATATTATTTATATTCTGACACTTCCCTAATTGATGGGGCCTGCAAATATTCGAACTCAGAACCTCCAGCTCTGATATCATGTGAGATTTTATGAAAATTTTGTTAATTATTCTAAAAATTTAAGCTGTTAGATGAAAGCATAGTTTATTATTTATATTCTAACAAATATCAATAGTGGCATTGAACGTGGTCACGAGCTCTCCCTGAAAACCCCTTTTGATTGATATTTCTCACTTTTCCTACATGCATCCTTAGCATATACTGGAGTAAGTCTTAGTGGCAATAACGACCACTCGTTTTGTACATCCTTATCCCTAATACAAGTGAATGTGATGTGTTTGGCATCATATCAAGTCGCACCATGCTCTCTTTGAGCTCTTATGATCCTTAGTTTTTTTAATGTTGCATGTTTTGAACTTTTTATTGTTTATTTTATATTACGTTTTTGTCTTTTTAGATTGTTGCTATTGACAATTGGGAAATTTTCATTATTGTTGCGTTCATTAGGTGTGAACATGGTTATGGGATAAAATTTGAAACCATAGACTTAGATTAGTGGGAATTTGTAGGTTCTATGTTCCAAGATATGTAAGATAAGTTTCAGGTTCCAAAAAGTGAAAAACTTGTTTCCAGGGGTAGGTTCCAAGTTCTCATGTCACGCCTCGATCCTTGAACACGTGCCCATCCCTCAGTGGTCAATAAAATTTTGCGACTTCCCAGGACGAGTCGCCGACCCTTTCATTTTATTGCATATGCGGAAGCGAATAACAAATCCCTTGATAGTAACCATCTCGTGATAGAAAAGCAGGACAGTAGACTTAAAAAAAAAACATGTTTTTAAATACACACCGAGTCAAATAAAAAAGTCTACAATCATAAGATTTCAAATGATTGACTCTCAAAAGAAACTGTCTTATTTGACCTACACCTTAGACCACCTCATCTTGGCTCCAGGTCTTCCAACATACGATCCTGAAAAATGAAGCCCACGATGGGGTGAGATATAAATCTCATTGAGTTCATGCTCTACACCAATTAGGAGGGTAATACGCCTAGGGCGTCCTAACCACACAATCATACAATCATAGAGACTTACCTTGTCTCAGATCCTCCTTGTAGGTCAACACAGTTCATATCACAATCATGTGTATATAGCAAATGCACACACCAATTTGGAACATCCAAACCAATCATTACTCACACGAGCAAGAATTACAATTTAATCGCTGCTCACACGAGCAAGAACTATTGATACACATCAAAGCAATAATTACAATTAAATCACTGCTTACATGCGCAAGAACTACCGATACACATCAAAGCAAGAATTACTGACATGCCGGTCCCTCAATTCAACTCAACATGCGTTCCAATTAATTAATTATTACTACCCACATGAGCAATTTTACACGACACACGTCGAGTAAGAGTAATAACTACCGATACACGCTGGGAAAGAGTAATATCCACCGACACACGCCGGGGAAGAGTAATAACTACCGATACACGCCTGGAAAGAGTAATATTCACCGACACACATCGGGGAAGACTAATATCCATCGACACACACTAGGGATAGGTTCTCTTAACTTTTAACGTCCACCGACACACGCTGGGGATGGGTTCTCTTAACTTTTAATATCCATCGACACATGCCAGGGATAGGTTCTCTTAACTTTAATGTCCACTGACACACGCTAGGACGGGTTCTCTTAATTTTCACATGATCATCAAGCATAATCTCTAGGCATGTCGCAAACCAACCTTATATCATCAATTATACACAAACCAACAAGCATTGCACCATGAACCATCACAAAATCATAACCGGCCCTAACCAGCAGAATAAGTCCACTCGCACGTTTCCAAGTTTAAATCCAGAAACCTAATCAAATGAGTTTGGAAAATTCCCAAATTTGAATATGTTGTAAAAAACACTAATTTTTCATGAAGACACCTTAACTCAGATCCTTCTAGATTCGACCTAGTAAATCGCTCAATCTAGCACCAAAAACTGGGTCGATTTCTAGAAAGTCTGTTTTTCGAAATTAGTTTGGTTTGAGGTCCAAAATATGTCTGTTTGATCTGAAATTTGAGTATATTTATCTAGAATATGTGACAAGCAAATTTTGTGAAAAAACCATTTTGAAATTCAAACTTTAAGAGTTGATAAAAATCCCTAGAATCCTAAAAGTTCACTAGTTCTAGCGAAAACGAGGTTCTGTTTGAAAATGACGGAGCTAATATCTCATTCATTTAAATCCCTAAAAATATTGACAAAGATATATGTTGTAGCTGAGGATGTCTAAAACATTTTTGAAGAAGATATCAACCTCAAATTTGTAACCCATTTCGATCTACAAAAATCGCAAACGACAATGGTCCAAAAACCAAAACTGCAAGAATTCTACTGGATTAAACTAATCCATCATCGACGGTGCTAATCTCACTAATTAGCTTAACATTAATCCATTCTGAGGCTAATCTAACCATTCTAAATTATCACTAATTCATACTTAAGCTAATCTAAACAACTCTTAAGTATAATTAACCTACTAAGTAAGGTTTAGTGAGTAAACTCACTTGATTAAGGATCCTCTCGGAAACAATGGGGGCGTGGTGGGGAATGAGAAACTCCAAAGTGGGCCTACCAACAGAGGTTTGGAAGGCACCAAAGTGGACCAAAACATCAGCTACAATACCCAAAAACTCTAGTTATGATCTGGGTCGAGAAAAGGAGAACTAGTGGCTGGTTGAGTTGGAAACGAAGAGAAAGGGTTGCAGCGGTGCTCGGCGGAGCTTGGCGAGGCTTCACGATGGCGGAGGGAGCTCTGGTGATGGCGAGAGGAGCTCGACAACTTGCTGGGCGCGCGAATGGGCAAGAACGAAGCAGTTGGGACACGGCTTGCACAGAAGACCCATGAGGGGGCGACGGGCGAGCGGTGACTTCGGCGGTGCACGACGACGGTCCAACTAGGCTGCTGGTTTTGTTCTCTGAGATTGACTAAGCTGAAAACGTGAGGAAGAAGATGGAGGGGTCGAAGGCAGCAAGAATAAGAGGGAGAGAGAGGTGTGGTCGACGGTGGGGTGGGGAAGAGAGGAATGAGGGAGGAAGGGGATCACCTTGACATCATCCTCATCTCTTTGTCCCCCTCCTTTGGTCCCCACCACCAGCTGGCCTCCCTCAGCAATTTTCCAAACCAAAAGGCCCTTTCTAGAAGGCTTGAGGTGGTCCAAAAGTCATGGCCATGGGGGCACACAAACTTTGGTGGAGGTTGGTTCAATTTGGACTTGAATGGCTCTTGAATCAACCCAATTTAGCCTCTATAAATTTCAATATCAAGTCCTCGATCAAATTGGTATTTTTTCTTGCCAATTGAACCCATTTGCATTTCAATTTCACAATAAAAAACGGTTATCGAAATTTTTTGGACAAAAACAGCCCTACCTCGACTTTTTTTGAAAAAGTCTCGGTTTGCAAAAAAAAATTTGGAGACTGAGTCAATGTTCCTAAAATGAATTGTGACATGTCATAACTTTCAATTTTTGAAATCGGGTTCAAATTCGCGGTTAATTTCAATCCGGCATGATTTTAGCGTGACCTAGGCTATCGGGTAACTTTTAGAAATTTTTAGTGCAAATGACCCGTGGTCAATTTTCTTCGAGCCACAATGTACCACTTCAACACATCGGCAACTCTCGATGGTAGTGAAAATCTCAAGGTTTCAATTACAGGTACAGGGTACCCAAAACGACAGAAAATTGGTCTAGTGCCGATCGACGAGAATTTTGCAATCAGGTGGAATCACCCATACTTTAATCACACATCTCATTCGAATCGACCTATCCTTGATCTCTTATCGATTTTGACAATGCCGTAATGACCCTTGTAGACTAGCATGGTTGAGCAGTTGATTTTTGGTCGAATTCTCAAGTCCATTGCATTAAAATTCTTAATGACTTCCTCGGATAATCTAGTTATCTCACAAGTGATCGGCTATGAGAATAACACTATAGGCGCGTCGATGAAAGGCTCAATTTATTGAATTGAAAGCAAGACTGAAAATTTAGGATGTCACATCTTAGTTAAAGGAACCTGGAACTTGGAACCTGGAACCATTAACCTAAAATATGAATAAATTTTAATGTTTTTCTTCGTTCATTTCTTCGCGAGATCTTACAATATTTTCATTTTGTTTGATGATGAGTATATAATCTATAAGTACTAATTTGAGTTTCCATTTTATCATTGAGACTTCTACTTGATTAGTGCTCATATTTTTCATGTGTCTTTATAGTCAGTGAATTATTAAAGCAAGTAGTGGTCATTAAAGGTTTTACTTTACTGCAATTGTTAAATTAATAATATAGGTCGAACTTAGTAGACCCTGGGCCGACCCCTAGAATTTGTGTCAGGATAGATTCTAGGTTTCCAAAAATGAACCTGTTCCAACTGATAGGTTCCAAGTTCCAGATAGAATCTGTACAGAATCTGAAACCGTCCATCCTTAGCGTTCACTTTCATTCCACTTAACTAAAAATGAAACCAAAAAAAAAAATTATTAGACCTTGGAACCTGTGATAAGGTAAGTAATAAATTCTAAGGTATGCAGAATATGTTTTAGATTTTAAGGTATGCATGATAAGTTTCAGGTTCCAAAAAATAAAGAACTTGTTCCGATGGGTAATTTTTAAGTTCTAGGTAGAATTTGTAAGGATTATAAAATTGCTCACCCTTAAAAATTGGAACATCTCTCTCTACACTGCACATATAACCATCATATATGTGGTCTCAACTCTCAAGTACGTACGTGGGAGTTCTCTAAAATTGTTTAAGAGAATAAAAGTGTTCCCTCCCCCAGTAGTTTTCTAGAAAGGAAACTGATCCTCTCACCCGAAGATAAGATCAAATACTGCTAGCAAGGGGCTAATTTGAAACGGGGTAGTTTCCAGTTTTCCATGTGATTAACTTGTACGTCCTTTTTAAATTAATTTTGCGGGTCAAATTTGGTAAATCAAAGTGTGACCAAAACACCAATTTGCTGCTTAAATAGTAATACAGACTTTATGCACGCTCGCTCTCAATTATCATCACAATTATTATCTAATCGAGCCTTGTAACAACTTTGGATTTTATTTTTTAAATGCAACAAAAGTAATCATCCATTTAATTCCATTTTTCAAAAAAAAAAAAAAAGGAATGTGACAGGACATGGAGATGGTAGGAGAAGCTAATGAACGTGGTTTTATATAGACGCTAGTCTGAGGGGAGCTGCTACAATAGAAATAGGCATTAAGGGCATTCGCCGGAAATAGGTGTCAAAATATGTCTCAAATTTGTGCCTATGAATAAATTCCGATCTAAAAGTGCACGTAGATGCCCAGGTCATGTTTTCGTGGATATGAATTACTTAATTTTGGAAGCCCATATTAGACCTGGTCAAAAAGGGAAATACGATCCTCCTGGAAGTCGGCGAAGAAAGAAAGAAAATATATACGCGCAAGTTGGTTTCTACATTAAAGTTAGCAAGGGAAATAAATTTGACGAGAGTTGACCGTGGATTTCCTTTTTCACGTTGGAGTCGGTTTCATGAATAGTTTTCGTTCTTTTGTACGTTATAAATATGGGCTGTATTATGTTTTACCAAAAAAAAAAAAAATATGGGCTGTATTATTGCTGCGATTTGGGCAAGCCGTTGTTGATATGCCGTGAGTGATTCAAATAGCAGTGCTGTTACTGAGCGTGGATTTCGTGCCACATATCCAGAGAAAGAGCGAAAAAGTCTTGAAGCACCTTGATGATCGAACACTTGGCATATTAATTCTCTGTGGAATTACACCAATAATTTTAGTGGAGATTTGTACATAATTTTTTACGAGATTGAGAGATTATTTAGCGAGAAATTACGAGGCTAAACACTGTGAGCATCATTGAGTGTAATTGGAGCTTGAAAAACATTGAGAGTTTTTAAGTGATTCAAATATGTAATTTACATTATATCCATTGATTTATAGTCAAATTCATCGCTGTTTTTTTTCCGTAAATGTGGGTTACTACAACTGAATTACATAAATTTGATGTTCGATTTATTATATTATTATGTCTATTTTATTGTTTGATCACTCCCTTTTTGCAATGGTAGAAAAAGTGACGCCAAATGCTAAGGTGGCCGCGGTTCCCAAGATGACAAGTAGAAGTCGAGGATGCTCAATGGTGATAAATTCCGCGACGCTTCTGGAATAGACACTAATTGGTTACTTTAAGGACATTGCTTTGTGACATGAAAATGCCACTGAAGATGTATTCTGAGGGCTTAGTGGAAAGCTGCCACAACCTGTTTGATGACAGCTTTCAAATGGTGAATAATTCCAGGATGCTTTTGGAAATGACGCTAATTGGTCACTTTCTCTATTTTTTTTTTGTTTGGTCGGTAACTAATTGATTACTTTAAGGACATCGCTTTGTGACGTGAAAGTGACACTAAAGATGTATCTGACACTGTGCGAATATTGATTAGACGTGTCCGTTCTAGACACTATACGAAGCACATATCTAATCAGTAGAAAACAAGCTTCTAACAAGAGCTTCTAGCGGTAGTCTAGTAATATGACACCCAACCTCCTAGATGCATATCTTAATTTAACATGTCGGTACTTGCATGCTCTATAACCTGTTTGATGGCAGCTTTCAAATGATGATAAATTCGACGATGCTTTTGGAAATGACGTTGAGTGGTTACTTTGTTTTTGGTCGGTAATTTATTGATAACTTCAAGGACATTGCTTTGTGACATAAAAGTGACACTAAAGATGTATTCAGACACTGCGAATACTGGTTAGATGTGGGGTCCTCAACATTGTGTGAAGCATATGTCTAATCATTAGAAGGCAAGCTTCTAATACGGGCTTGCAGCGTTAGTTCGATAACTCAGTGTCCAACCTGGATTCGTTTTTTTTATTTTAATGTGCTGGTGCTCACATGCTCTGTCCTCCCCAAAAATAGAGATAAAGTTTTTCTTTCCTCACCTTTGGGAATATCCTCGAATTTTACGTCCTAGAGTTTAGACGACACAATTTAGAATATACTTAGGTCCCAATGATGACAAATTCCACGACGCTTTTGGAAACCACGCTAATTGGTAACCTTTTTTTTTTTTTTTTGGGTCAGTAACTAGTTGGTTACTTTAAGGACATTGTTTTGTGACGTGAAAGTTTCACTAAGATTTATTATGAGGGTTTAGTGGAAAGCCTCTATCACCTGTTTGATGACAGCTTTCAGGTGTCATGGAGGATTTGCCCAGTGAGATATTTAGTGGCACTTTTGCAAGTGCCAATGATTTTGGGACATTTCAACAAATCCGCAAATAGAATCCCTGCTCCATGACATTTCAAGGCTCAAGCTAAGAATGCTTTCCGCGACGGGCAAGGAGGAGGGGAAGTGGCTTCTGGAAGGACGCGGGACTTGAGGAGCGTTAGGTCTGGTAGTCGATTCCACGACTAATGAGCTTGCGCTTGATGTGGCTGCTCCTTAGTTCTTGAAAAATGATGAACCGTAAATAAACAAGGAAGAAGATGAATAGTAACTACAAAAGAAAAAATGATAGAAAAGGGAAAAAATGAGGGAGAAAAAAGTCAGAAAATTAGAAATTTAGCAAAATGGCAACGTTTTGGTTTAGCTCGCTCACATTAGATTGCCGGTCATGCCACATATAACTAAATAATCATGTCATCAATTTTAGGCGAAGATAGGCTAGATGAACTACATTGAAACTTTGTGTAAATGTTTAGAACTACCCTAAAGCAATTGACATGTACAAAAAATTTATGAATGAAACATTAATTTTCCCCTCATAAAGTGAGCTGTGCTTAAGACTTCACAAATTCTTCATTGTCAAACTTACTTAGCTTAGATGATTATGCATCTTTTTTCATAAATAATCTTGTAGTTCGAAGAGCTGTTACGAATTCATGTAAATTGCTGCATATTCCTCTGTGATAATGATATCTCCGTTTTCATTCATTGAAAATCCTACATCTTGGAGATTATAAGGGTAGGTATAATGCCTTGCTCTAACTCAATTATTTAACGCATAATAGTACCACCTCACTGATTTACACGCATGCAGATTTCAAAATCATCTTGTGTGTGAGCACATCTACATATTGAAAGGTTATAGATTGTTTTGTCATCATAAAAAAGAAAGAGATTGTTGAGAAAATCTTCTATTATGTTTCAAGATGACAAAATAACTAAAAGTTACTTATACGTGTATTTGAATATGTAAAATGGATTTTGTATACATAAGTCATACGCAAATAGTGTCAAAAATAGAACATCTAAAGCACTAAAAGGCTTTGGTTTTGTAAAAGGAAAACAAGCTAGTGGACTAGAATTGGGTCTAAATCTAGAAGGACTTTTGTAGAAGGAAAACAAGCTATAGAATGAGGATTCCTGAAGATTTAAATGGACCAATAAAACGTGAATAACTTACAGAACATGAGAATGTTAATTAGCCTAGAACCTGCTTGTAGAAGTTGAATAGACCATACAGCTGTGAAAAGTCTGAAGGACCATCTTGCAAAAGCAGCACATGCTACATATGAAGTAAATGGTTCCACATATAAGTCTCTATGGTCCTGGTGGGTAGACCTAGATGTTTATCAATTTAATTTGGACTCAAATTGATGTGTCACAGCTGTCTTCAAATGTAAAAATTCGCTACAAGCAAACTAGATAAATCCAATATGCTTTTGTTGTTTTTGTGAAAGTAGAGAAGATGTTAGGCGGACTGCAAAAGCAAAGTATTAATTGGCCTTCAATGCTCTGTAGAAAGGTCCTCAAGTTTATAGAAACAACTCCTGAAACTTCGAATAGAAGCAACACTATGTACAAATTATAACTTCTCAAGGATTACATAGTGGATTCCAATCCTATTGAGTGTTGAGATTGTTAAGATCGAGAGAGTGGAGTAGGCCAAGTAGAAGGCCGAATGACCCTAAATATATTTGCACCTCTTTTGTCTCTTTAACTCCAAAATATGTTTTATAGAATATTTTGTTTTTGCGTAAGTGTTGACATTTCAATAGTATCTTCCACACACTTATCATCACGTCCTTCAGGAAAAAAATTTCCTAAAATAATCAATTAACCCTTCTTGGTTGTGCTAGTCCATTTCAAGTTCAACGGCCATCTAAAATGCCAACAACCTTGATTATCTCTCCACACTAGCATCTGATTAACTCTTTGTTGCATAAGCGCCAACCAAACAGAAGAAGAAAACAGTGTCGACAATGATACAAAACTAGGGCGTAAAAGAGGAAGAGAGCTTAACGTTTATTCATCTTCCTCGTTGTCGTTTTCCTCGTACAAATTGAAATTCGAGAGAGAGAGAGAGAGAGAGAGAGAGAGAGAGAGAGAGAGAGAGAGAGACGTACTTGAGTACCGAGAGTAGGGTGAGTTTTTTTTTTTTTTTTTTTTTTTTTATTCCGATGGTGCGAGTTGTTTCTTTTATTTTTTTTCCTTGCTTTAATTTATCTATTTTCCTTTCCTTCATCCGATTTAGTGAGACACTAATTAAATGCCACCAATGAATTAAAGAATTGCATTTGCAAAGCAGTGCGTGTCTAGCCGCAAGCCATTGCAAGTGGAGTGCGTGATCTTAGCGTGTGTTCATCACAGAATTTGGTGATTAGCCGCCGAGTGTTTATGATGGTAGTTATGTTCTTAAGGGATGAGGATGTGTTCCTAGCTATAGACTATATTTTGTCATTTGCATTCTGGCATTTATTTGGAATTTTCCATGCTTGAAAGCCTTTTGTAGACCCCTCGTGTATTATTGTGAGAAACAAATGGAATCTTTCTTATGATAAAAATAAAAGATGTTAAAATATGCCTCGAGTTTGAACTCAGAGAAAATCTGAATTTTGAAAATTAATAAATAAAGAAAAAGGATAGCGACTGCATAAGGGAAATATACGGAAATTTGGTTAGTGTTAAAGCGGTCAAGACTGCAACTCCTTCTAGGGCAAATTAAATGAAGGGGCGCTACAAGACAAACAAGGGGCCCACAATTCATATATAAATATATACATGTGCATGTGGGACAAGTCTTTATTGGTTTATTGTTGCGAAAGTGAGTGATCGAATAATAAAATAGATAGAATAAGAAAATAAATCGGACATTAGATTTACGTGGTTCGGTTGTAGTGACTTACATTTACGGAAAGAGCAGTAACAAATTTCACTATAGATTAACTGATACAACGGAGATTACTACCATGCTCGAGTCACTCAAATATTCTAAGTGTTTCCCAAGCCCTAATTACACCTAATAACTCATGTAGTGTGCAGTCCCACAATTGAGAATTGATGGTGATAGAAGAAGGAAAATTGAGAATCGATAGCGAAAGGATTTTGGTTAGGAAAATGCAATTAAGGATTATTTCTATCAGATGAAACTACGCTTGCCCCTATGTAGGGAGAAGCTAGACATGATGAAACAAGTAGATTGGGAATTGCAGGATAAACAAGCTTTTGGCATTATTTAGCTGACGTTGACTCATAATGTTGCATTTAACATCGTGAAAGAAAACATCACTGCAAGTTCGATGAAAGCCCTATCTGATATGTATGAGAAACCTTTTGTGATCAACAAGGTATACTTGATGTGACGTCTGTTTAACTTGAAGATAAGTGAAGGTGCATTAGTTGCAGATCATATCTATGAATTCAATGTGATTGTTATCCAAGTTTAGTTGAGATTGACTTTGAAGATGAGGTTTGTGCTTTAATTCTATTATCCTCATTGCCTAATGATTGAAACACTACTGTTACCATTGTTAGTGATTCCTTAGGGTCAACAAGCTTGACGTTTTATGGGGTTCGAGATTTAATTTTAGGTGAGAACATCCTTAAAAAATAATATGGTGAACCTATATCTACTACTTTAGTAGTTGAAAATAGAGAAAGATCTAGTATACTATTAGTAGTAGTATAAACATGAACAAAAGTAGTCAGTCTAGGAGTGGTGGTGCTATCTATTGGAGTTGTGGCACGAGGGGGCATCTTAGAAGAAATCGCTTTAAGCTAAAAAGCAAAAACGATAAAGGAATTAGAGTTGAGTCCATAGATAATCTTGTAGTTATAACTAAAGTCCGTCACTAATTATTCATTATTTGATGGATGTATTATGGATTTTGGTTGTTTGTTTCATGCTACACCACATAAAACTAGTTTGTTACTTATCAATACATGGATAATAAAAAAGTGCAGTTGGGGAACAACATTAAGTGTGATGTTGTAAATATTGGTGATGTTAAGAATGCACGATGGTATCGTGAGGACATTGACTATAGTAAGGCATGTTTTAAAGTTGAAGAATAATATGATTTTGTTGAGTGCCTTGGATCAATTGGGTGTCGACATTTTTTGGATCGTGGAGTTCTAAAAGTTGTTTAAAGTGCTTTGGCAATAATGAGAGGAATCAAACATAGTGGTTTGTTTGAGTTTCAAGGTAAAACAGTGATAGATTTCACTATAGAGACATCAGATGCATCTGTTCGAGAGTCCGAATTATGGCATACGTGTTTGGGAAACATTGGTGAGAGAAGCCTAAAGGTTTTAAGTGAAAGAAATCTATTGTGTGGTTATGATGCTAAGGAACTAAATGTATGCATTTGTTGTGATGTATGACTGCCAAAGAAATCATGGAAAATTTGCTTAAATATTTGCAGGTTGTCACAATTTCCATCAAGGGAGAATGTTAGATATATGCTAATAGTTGTAGATGGCTACTCAAGGAAAATATGGGTGTTTGTGCTTAGGCATAAGTTTGATATTGTTGTTAAGATCAAACAATTGAGAGCTTTGATAAAAAAGGAAATTGATAAGGTGATCAAGTATGTGTAGACTGATAATAGTATGAAGTTATGCTCAAAGTTGTTAAGTGAAGTAAGATACCACACTAGTACCAATGAACTACAATATGTTGCAGAGTTGATGAGCATAACATTACTGTAGTCAATCTATAAAATGCTCTCTAGTGTTGATATGACTAGGAGATTCTTGGCAGATGCGCTCAATACAGCAAGTTACCTGATGAATAGATTCCCATCGACTACAATCGGATATTGGACTCCTGAAGAAATGTGGTCAGGTAATGTTGCCGATTATCTTGTTCTTATAATATTTGGCTGCCCATGTTGGTAAGCTCAATGTGAGGATAAGAAAGTGCATGTTCCTAGGTTATACAAGAGGTAAGCGGGTTGTTCATTATGGTAGCCAGAAGTAAATTCACCTATTGTAAGCAAAGAAGTTATATTTCACGAGTCTTTAGTACTTCTGGACATGAGTGATCATAGTAGTGTTTACATGGATCTAAACGTGTTCAACTTAAGGTGGAGTTATAAGCAGGAACTCTTGAGGTAGCGAGCATTAGCAAAGTAATTGATACAGATGGTGCTTGTCATGAGGTGGATCCTAGAGAACCAACAATTGCTGTAACAACTGATATTAGCAAGGTACATGTTCTGTCTCCTAGCAGATATGTATACAATAATGGTTTTGCTTTATCTATGATAGAGGATGTTGTGCTGGAAAGTCCTTGTGGATAGTTAAAAGTGCATGTGAATTAGTGGTCTGATGAGGTCCACAATTATGGTGAAGTTCAAGTGATGCTTGGATTTGAAAGACGTTTGTGGTGGTTGAGCCCATGAGGGGCTGTAGGAAAGTAGTAGAAGAGTTCGAATTTTTGGCGAAGTGATTGTGACTTGGCTCAAAACATCGAGCCAAGATGGAGAATATTGAAATATTTCTTGAGTTTGAGCTCAAAGAGAAAATCTAAATTTTGGAAATCAATAAATAAAGAAAAAGGATAACGAATGCACGAGGGAAATATACGGATATCGAGTTAGTGTTGGAACAGTTAAGACTGGAACTCCTCTGGGGCGAGTTAAATGAAGAGGCACTACAAGACAGAAGGAACCACAATTCCTAGATAAATATATGCATAGACGTGTGGGTCAAGTCTTTTGTTTGGAAAGGAAAGTAAAAGTAAGGGTTTGCTTTTCTCCTCCCTTACTTGCGGTAGGTGTAGGAATATATGCAAGAAAAGCTTGAAGTGCCGAAACGAGTGTTTGGGCAGTGTGCGCTATCTTTGTGGGTTGTTGTTCGTGCAGTTACATTCAAGAAATAAATGTTCAAGCCAATTAGGTTATTGTGGTAAGAATTTGTATACAATTCTTTCATGAGATTGAGAGATTATTTAATGAGAAATTGTGGAGCTAAACACTGCGTGATCTATTGGATGTAATTGGGGCTTGAAAAACATTAAGAGTGTTTGAGTGACTCGAGTATGGTTATAATTTTTATTGTATCACTTGATCTATAGTGAAATTCATTGCTGCTCTTCCCGTCGACATTAATCACTATGATTGAATCACATATATATGACGTCCGATTTGTTTTTTTGTTTTGTCTATTTTATTGTCGATCGCTTCGCAACAAAAGAATGAGAGAATTGATACAAAATAACAAGTATATTACTAACATTAACAAAATGCCATCGATGACAATGAAACAAACTACCCATGCTCCTCTCAAATTAAAAAAATTCTAAAAAAAGGCAAATGTTTTCATTTGTTTCAATCTTACTAGAAACAAATTATTCATGCCCCTCTCAAACAATATTTATTAATATTAAATGTGGGGCCCACTCTTGATTTAAGATCGACCCTTGCCTTTATTTATTTATTTTTTTCATTTTATTTCTCAATTTGGAACAAAATTGGTGCACATCTTTTTAAAAATAGTTTATTGATAGATAGTTACCTAATTTTTTCAAGTAAAAAAATAATTATTTTGTTAATGATTTTTATATTCCGTTTTTTATATTAGGAAATAATTATTCAAAAAGTAATATAAGAACAAGTAAGAGGATAATCTTTGAATAAATTGTATATAATTCATATATTAGCCACAATATTCAATCTTTAAGTAAAATTGTACCAAAATTCAAAGTAAAAAAATTCACAATCAAAGGATAATTTATGTAAATAAAGTAAACAATTTGCGTCTAAAATTAACATTTCTTTACTCCAATAGATGACTAGTGCCTACTTAGGTTATAAAAGTAGAGAATAAGTTCTAAAGAAGAAAAACATTAAGGATTTAAAATGTAATTAGTGTGGATGAATCGGCTAGGGTGAAAAAAAAAGTTGTTCAAAAGTGTTATGGGTAAGTTTTTCTTTTTATAAAATTGAAAAAAAAAAAAGGAAAATAATGTAAGATGTAATATTAAATTAAGAGCGGAATAGCAAGAGATAATAATAATCTAAAATGAAAAGTAGAACTCACAAAGGTTAATGTACTTACTTCAATGTGATAGGAGTGTCAAAAGTCATTAAAAGGATGAAAACAGCCTGCCTTTCTCTTTTTATCTTTTATCTTTTGAGTACAAGGAGGGCCTACTCTGGGCGAACAGTGACAAGATTATTGATAAGACCATTGCCAGTTTGACACTCAATTATTGTGCAATAATTGGGGGAAGCTTGTCGGGGCTTTGCATGAGTTATTGTCCTTTTCTATCACTTCACTCAATGAAAGTTTATCACGGAAAATCCACTGGTGGATAGCTGAGTTGGTTCGCCTTTGGGCAATTCATCGTAGAGGTCCCAAGGTCAAAACTCTACAGCTGCTAACATGTCTTAAGTTTGGGGCTATGGTGGTGGGTTCTTGTGCTGTCTAGCTTTCACTCAGGTATTGACGCTTGGTTCGAGGTACACCACACACTATATGGGTCGTGGGCTGGCGATTAGCGTAAGTGAAAGTTGGGCTCGGTGGATTCTAGGTCACCAAAAAAAAAAATGTTGTTGACGGTATAGATAACATTATATAGGAGTTGTGACAAAATAAAACGAGCCTGAAAACAAATTCTCATAAAAGCAGCAAAGAAGATTTTTCTTTGTAAGCAAAAAGGTGGGGAGGGGCAATAGCGTAGATACCTTTCCGAACGATACTATGATAGTCTTACACTTATTATAAAATATCCTGTTTAAATCATAACTACTTAATCTGTATGAGCTAGTTGACCGTAGGGCTTGCCAAAAGTTAGGAAACATTGTTACATGAGATAATAAATACATAAGGCATGAGCTGACTAGAGGTTCATTCACGATAAGCATCGAACTTGTGACCTCTTTACCACCATAACTGAGCATATATGGCAAAAGTAATATGAAATTCACAAAGTTGTAAATTAATGAGGAAATATTTTCGCATGAGGCAGCAAATGCGCAAGGCACAAGCTGACCAAAGGTTCATTCTCGAACTTGTGACCTCTTGGAAGACCATATGCCCTATCTACCATCATAGCTGAGCATATGGCAAAAGCAATATGTAATACACGAAGTTGCAAATTAATCACGGGAGGTTTGATCCCTGGAATTAAGGAATCAATACTAATAAAACACATCTTCTATCGGTCTGTTGTATGTATAATTATAAGGTATGTAAAACTGCAAAATATAAGAAGACTACAATCACGTTTCTTTTTTCTGCCGCTAAAGCAGAGGAGCTATTTATAAATTGCTGGAAAAAAAAAAAGGGCAAACTTTGTGGCCTGAAAATAGATGAATTGGCATGTTTCTTTTCCTGGAATTAAAATTAGACTGAATAAAACCCGAGACAAAGAATATTTTCCTTTTACCGGCACCAACCGCACCATATGGCGAGGTTGAAGAGCGTGTGCATATATATGCCCTTGTGCATCATGAAGGCAATACTGAAGAGGCTCTCTCTATTTTCCCCCCTGTCACTCATTAGTCCTAAGTCCTAAGTCCTACACAAATGCAGAACCAAGAGGCGCCCCACCCAAATACACAGGAGAGAATTAAAATATGTACAGAGATCAATGGCAACCTACAAGAGCAAATCTCGAACCGCATCAATAGGGTTCTAAAATTCACGAATCTGTACTTCGTCTTCCAAGGTATGGTATTTTCTTCTATTATGTCATCCTCGACAAAGATCAACTGTAAACTGAGATGGATTCCATTCACCCTCTCTTTACTGGTTTCCATTTTCAACTTCCTCGCGGTATGGGAAAACGTCAACACGTCACTGCAACTTTACAAAGACGTGGTCAGCAACTGGGAGAAGTTGGATTTCCTAAGGAAGACGGAACTAGAAGAAGATGATGCCGGAAGGCAGCTGCAGCCACCCGAAAGAGGCCCGCAGCCCTCTGGAAGCATGCCGTCGCCCCATTCATATAAATTGACCCTGCGCAGAGCTGTATCTTATCTGACACTGCTGCTGCTTCTTGTGTTTATGAGTGTAATGTTATGTGGTTGCTTCCAAATTGAGTGTGTGTGATCACTACTGTCGTCATGGAAGATCAAGATGATTTTCACATTATGTAACACTAGATCACATCAGTGCGTGTGGCATGTAGACTAGTCTGTCGATCATGTCGGGGTCAAACTACGTAGATGTCGCCCAGTTTGTTTTCCATTTGCAAGTGCTTCTTGCGTGTATTCGATAAATTTTATCTGGACGCTTCCATTGTAAAAGATGGAAGTCGCGTTCAAGATGAATTGAAGGATTATTAGTCTCGTATGTTGCGACTTTTCTGGAGGTGAATCACCTAAAGGATGGATTACTAAATCAAAGACTCAACATGGACTTTCTTGAACCCATATCAATTGCAACATTAGGATTTTGATTTAATCAGTTTAACATTCAATTTAACTTAAGTAGGAGTCATCATTAATCTATATAGGGCTGTTAGAAACTTAAGTAAAGTGTGGGAAAGCACTTTACTTCTTCGAACCATATCACATATATGGGGACCTGTTTACGCTAAATATGTCTAACTTCATTTTGGTACCTTTTCTCTTATTGCATGTAGTCTTGGTTAATTTTAATCCTAAACCTTTAACTTGTGATGGATGATCATATAGATGTGCAACCAATAATATAACACTTAATAAATCAAAGTAGTAAATAAATTGGTAGAAATAGGGCAAACCTTAAAGCATTAAGCAAAGCATAAATTCACTATGGTTATGCCCCAATATCTCCAATATGTTAATTAAAAAAATGCATCCATATCCTAACACATGATTTTTAAATGTAATGCCAATAAATTATTTTTGGGTTATTCTTCCTTTTATAAAAGATTAAACTATATGCAAATGCATGGGATGTAATTTTAATCTAAGTTATGTCTATGTGATCCTAATTTAACTAATGACATGTGACATGGACTTAAATGCAAGCTATATTCAACCTAATTCTAATGATGGTCAAAAGAATTAAGAATTAATCTAGTATGACTTGCAATGACATGAATATTGACATGGAAATATAATGACATGGAATTAATGATATTTCAATGATGACATGGCAATGTGATGACGTGGCAATGATGCATCTAATTTATATAATATATGCACGTTTTTTTAATGATTTTATTTTAAACTAAAAGAGGAAATTGCATAAAATATGTGATTACCAAATTTACTAGGAAGGATTTTATGTTAATCCTAACTAAATTAGATATTTTCCTAATTACTGCATGGTTTCTAGATATGCAATTCTAAACTAGAAAACTAGATTAATGCAATCTATCCTAACATGGAATGCACATTTTTTTTTTTTCAAAATTTTTAAGCTTCTTAAATTGATAACACGATCGGGGATCTGATCTTGGCTGTTAAAGATTGAAACCTCAACTATAATGCATGAATCAACAAAAGAAATTTTCTAAACGGGATATCCCCAAAATCTTAAACCAAATCAAGTTAGGACCACAATAATCCAACTTAGGAATTTAAATATTCAAAATAAGTTTGAGGAATCACCTAATTTGGAACCTTGACTCTAACGTGACAAGCGACGAGGAAAATTCACAGTGATTGGCGTGGGGAGTTTGGTGGTGAGGATGCTTGGCTAGGGCAGTGGTGAATATTAGAACCCCGGAGTTATTGTGAATCACAAACATGGATTGGGCTTGGTAAGAGTTGGTAGCTCTTGGTCAAATCTGTAGGTCTTTGAATCTTTGATGCTGCTTTCTTTTGGTTGGATTGAAGAAGTAGGTGTCACACCTCGATCCTCCGAGCACGTTCCCATCCCTCCTCAGTCGATTAAATGCCCAGGACGCGTCGCTGACCCATTCATGTTAAAATGCACATGTGGAAACAGATAAATAATCCCCAGACAACAATTCAATGGGATAGAAAAGTAGGACCACATTTTCTTGAAAACCACAACACACCTTTTCATAAACAACTACGTTTATTTACAATACCAGATTATTTACACAAAGGCCGACTCATTCCAAAAGGGACTATCCTATAACCTATTAGTCATACCCATTTGCCGATTCTGGTCTCTCCACCTTTCCAAACTCTGGCACTTCAAGTCTTCCACGACCACCATCTAGGGACTTGAAAATGTTATCCCACAATGGGATGAGACGACATTTCAGTAAGGTC
Organism: Eucalyptus viminalis; assembly: GCA_014182385.1. Classification (NCBI taxonomy): domain Eukaryota; kingdom Viridiplantae; phylum Streptophyta; class Magnoliopsida; order Myrtales; family Myrtaceae; genus Eucalyptus; species Eucalyptus viminalis. The sequence continues at coordinate 45,821,391 of CM024530.1, forward strand.
AACTCCCTAAGACTCTATTAGAAAGAAAATACACCCAAGTGGCTGCCTAAGCACAATCACAAGTCAGAGGACTTATGTCACGCCCCAATCCTCGAGCACGCGCCCATCCCTTACATGGTCGATTAATAGTGACGTCCCAGAATGCATCACCGAATACACATGCGGAAGCATATAAATAATCCCCAGAAAATGAAACGATGGGATAAAAAAGTAGAGTTACAAATTTTTCCAACCAAAACGGTTTCTTATAAACAAACAGGTTTATATACAATATCAGGTTGTTTACAAAATATTGGGTTAATAACAAAAGGGAATTGTCCTATGACCCATTGGTCGGACACATTCGCCGATTCTTCTGTCTCCACCTTTCCAGACTCTGGGAATCCTGGTCCTCTACCAACACCTTCTAAGGACCTGAAAATGGTTATATAATAACTAGTGAGACAATGTCTCAGCGAGTTCTACTCCATAAGACTCGATTAGAAAGCCAATACATCATAAGGGATGCCTAAGCATAATACGGATTAGAGGACTTTCCTTGGCCTCAGATTCCACCTGCAATTCAACATAGTTCGAATAGGCTCCCAAGCAATCACCACAGATCGAAACATCGATCAATCGACCTAGTCAATTACATGTCAATTAGACCATTTCTTGGTCATTCCATTCAATACTATCTTTGATCAACATCCAGGATTCCTCAATCAAAGTGAAATATAGATGGAACTATCCTATCACCAGATGACACATAGAGTCACCGAGCAGGTATGCATAACATTCTATCTTCGAGACGACATATAGAGTCATCGAGCTGTTATAACCTGTGCATAACGTTTTATCTCCAAGACGACATATGGAGTCATCGAGCCGTTATAACACACCGTTGGGTCATACCGTCCTATCTCCAAGATGACATATAGAGTCACCGAGCCAGTATACAAGCAATTCCTTCTCAAGATGATATGAAAGTCACCAAGCTGTTAAATCATACCATCCGATCTCCAAGATGACATATAGAGTCATCGAGCCGATATACAAACAATTCATTCTCAAGATGACAAGAGAGTCATCGAGCTATAATAGTATAACGTCCATTCTCCAGATGACATACGAATCATCGAGTCATTATAGTATTTTTATTCCAAAGACACAATCAATTTTACTCTTTTTGTCATACTTGATAAAGGTACACGTGTGTGGGTACACGGCCGGCCTTAGCCAATGTGACATCCCATATTTTCCACCATGTTTTCTACTGAATAAATCAGGCATTTCATTAACGTTCCTATAGGGCGGTTCTCAGAGCTGATCACTCTCAAGATAACTAGATTATTTGGGGAAGCCATTAAGGATTTTAAAGCAAATAGACTTGAAAATTTGACTAGGAATCGGCTTCTCGACCGTGCTCATCTTTAGAGGCCATTACGGCACAGTATAAAATCGATTTAAAATCAGAGATAGGTTGATTTGATTGAGATGTGTGGCTAATCATGGGTGACACCACTAAATTGGAAAATTCTCGTCGACTGGCACTAGACTGATTTTCTTATTGTTTTGGTACCCTGTGTATGTATTTGAATCCTCGAGATTTTCATGACAACCGAGAGTTGCCAATGAGTCGAGTGAGTTCATAGTGGCTCGAAAAAAAATCGACCACGGGTCATTTGCACTAAAAATTTCTAAAAGTTACCCGGTAGCCTAGGTCACGCTAAAAACGCACCGAATGGAAATTGACCGCGAATTCAAGTCCAATTTCAAAAATTGAAGACCTTGTCATGTCACAATAAATTCTAGAAGTATCAACTCAGTCTCAGAAGATTTTTTCGTAACCCGAGATTTTTTGGGAAAAAATCGCCCTAAGGTTGTTTTTGTTTAGAAACTGTTGGGAATCGTTTTTGATTGCAAATTTGGGAGGCATGAGGGATATATGGGTGAGGAGAAAAATCAATGGGAGCATTGATGTGCCAAGTGAATTCTTGATGGTCAATTGAGATTGATTTAAGTGAGGAATGATGTCCAATTGGTGAGGAATGCATGCAAATTCGTAGCTCCCCCTCCTCCTAGCCATTTTGGACCAAGTCAATGTTGCAAGGAGTGCATTGTTGGCCTAATTTGAGCCGAGGATCCACACTTGGTCATGGTTGGTCAAGGGAGACAAGAGAAGAGAAGAAGTTGGCTTGGTGGAGCCCTTGTCCCCCCTCATCTCAATCCTCTCTCTCTCTTTCCTCAACCGGCTAGCCTCTCTTCCCATCCTCTCCATTTTCAACCAGTGGGCCAAGGAAAAAGCAGCCGGAGCAAGCCCGTCGCCGCCAAGACCGCTTGCACAGTCGCCGTTGCACACCGTCCGCCCGCGAGAGCTGCCCGCACGCCGCCGTGCCTTGTTGCGCCTCTCGTCATCCAGTAGCTCTTGCCCGTGCGTCCAGTAAGCTGCTGTGGTCGTCCAAGCCCCAGCCAAAGTCCACTGGAGCTCCTACGGCAGCCGATTACCTCACCAAACCGTCCACCGGTCCACCATCGCTAACATCTTGTTGAACTAGCTTCATCTCCTTGGTTTTGCAGCTCAAAACAACAAACGGGAAAGTGGGTTTCCAGCAGCCTTTTAGGCTTGTTTTGAGATCGATCCCAATCTTGAAACCTAAGCTCGCTTTGGAGAAAAGTGACCCCCGCTACGTTCCCAACATTTGGAACCGAACGGCTCGCTAATCAAGTGAGTTTAACTCACTAATCCCTACTTATTTTGCTAATGATATTTAGGGGTTGATTAGATTTAATTAAGTGTACTTAGGTGGATAGATTATATTAGAATAATTAAATTAGGGATTTACCTATGCATGTTAGGCAAATGGTTAGTATAATTAGCGAGTAGATAGGCTCGAGTACTTATTGAATGAACCTTGGTAATTTTCTGGGTCCGTTTCGGAGTCCAATTAGGCATTTCGGGCATAAGTTGGATTTATTGCTATTTATTAATTAATTTTCGTAATTATTTAATTAATTATTTATTTTTCGGAAATTAGATCGGGATGGTCGACGACCAAAATTTTATGTTGATTATCGTTGTGCAGTCTGTTTATTTAGTTGAGTTTTAATTTGTGCTGAAATGAATAATTTGTGATTTTAGGATTTTATTCCTAAATTATTTAATTTCAATAATTGATTGGAAATTAAACTAGCATCGGTCTATAGTGCCAGCAATGTTTGGATTGGGCTATAGGGAGTAGTGAAAAAGAATGTTGTATTACGTGGCTCGATGGTTAGTGAAATCACCTCAGAGAATGCACGTGGCTCGGTGATTTGGGTATATCATCTCGGAAGAATGCACGTGGCTCGGTGATTGGATATGTCACCTCGGAGAATGCACGTGGCTCGGAGATTGAGTACATTGCCTCGGAGAATGCACGTGGCTCGGTGATTGAGTACCTCGCCGAAGAATGCATGTGGCTCGGTGACTAAGCACGTCATCTCAGAGAAAGCACGTCGCTCGGTGACTTAGTACATCACCTTTGAGAATGCACATAGCTCAATGACTGACATGTAATCGACGAGGTCAATTGATCGGGAAATGGTCTGACTGACATGTAATCGACGAGGTCAATTGATCGATAGTTCGATCTATTTGAGTGAACTAATGTGATTGATGTATATTTGAAATATACTGACTTGCGGGAAGGAAACTCAGGCCAACACGTCCTGTGCATAGGTAGCCCTTGTCACGCCCCGAGCCCCGAGACACGTGAACAACCCACCATGGTCATGTAAATGCGACATTCCCAGGTAGTGTCGCCGACCCCATTGATTCATTATTGCGCAAGCGGAATAAATTATAAAACCCCTGACAATAAAATACGGGATGTACAAGCAGGAAACAATTCAAAATCAAACAGACATACTTTCATACGTCATCATCAATCCAGGGCTTACATACATCAATAGGATCCGGAGACTATATGCACCAAAAATGGGTCAGAGTTTATGTGCATCAAAAAGGGGTTAGCCTACACAACATGGATCAGTCCGCCAAAAAGAAAATCCATAGTCCTAGGACTACTGGTCAGCCCCATTCGACGATCCCACATCTTCAGGATCTGTCACCCAAGAGGCCGGGGGCGAGGCGTTGATCACTCCACCGCCAGGAAGATCCGCCGTGCCTTCACCCAAAATGGCATTCATCACAGCCAGCGGAATATCCATGCTATTCAGAGGGCCAACCCTAACGCCATCGACTCCGGAACGAAACCAAGCCCTAAACATGTAGGGTACCCTGTTATGCACGTTCACCTCGACCCAGATGAGGGTCCTAACCAACTGATAGACTCAAGGACTCCCGGGCTCAGGAGCACTCTCCGTCGTCTGGTCAATCTCCGTCGGTAGGCCACTCATCTCCGGGGGTCTCGCCATCTACGGTCCTGTAATATTTTTCCCCAAACCGGGATGAGACTTTGTCTCAGCAAGTTCACCCCTCCTAAACCCCTATTAGAAAGTAAATACGCCCCCAAAATAGTTTAGCCACGACATCAAGAAGACTTACCTCGCTTTAGCCTTCATCTGCAGGTTAGCACAGTTTTTATAATCCAACCACGTGCAATTATGACAACCAAACAACCATGGCACAATCACAATATCAAAACAATTCAACCACTTGGATCGTCTCAGCAATCAATCGACTCGGCCGATTACATGTCATTCTAGCAAATCAATCATTGCTCTCAATCCCGGCCCTATAGGAAAGTTTACCAAAGAGTGGCAATCACGGCCCCACTCGACACGACCTTTAATTAGGTGGTCCATCACGGCCTCACTGGGCACGACCTCTCCTAGGTGGTACATCACGGCCCTATTAGGCACGACCTCTCATAAGTGGTCCATCACGGCCCTATTAGGCACGACCTCTCATAGGTGGTACATCACGGCCCTATTAGGCACGACCTCTCATAGGTGGTCCATCCCGGCCCTATTAGGCACGACCTCTCATAGGTGGTACATCACGGCCCTATTAGGCACGACCTCTCATAGGTAAACTCACCGGAATCGCTTTCCGACGAGTCTCGGGCGAAGAGCACGATGACGCCGACGACAAACCGAGATTGAAAGGTGGCAAAACGGCGGCTGAACGGACGGAGAAACAGCGGAGGAAAACCGGCGATAGCTTGAGCAAGAACCGGCAGAGGCTTGAGCGGAACAACGGCGGTGACAGGAGGGCTTTGGCAGCGGCGAACAGCAGCTGGTTGGGCGACGACGGTGCGGGACTCGTGGCGGAAACGGAGGCGAGCGGCTCGGCGCGGGAGGGCGCGCGGGCAAACGGCGACGGCGACGCGAGCTCTGGCGAATGGCGGGCGAGGCGGCGGCGACAGTCGAGCGGCGAAGGAGCGGACGGGGGCTTCGTCTTCCGCTGGCTTCTCACGCATCCCTTCTCTCTCTCTCCTCCGAATTCAAAGGTTGAAGATGATGGGGATAAGGGGGAAGTGACATCCCACCTTTCCAAGACCTCATCTCCACCTTCCACTTGTCACCACCCTAGCCCATCTTGCCTCATCCATGACATCATAGGTGATGTCATCATCCACTAACTCCAAACCTTCCACAACCTTAGTCCAATAGGTTCAATTTCATTTTCCGCCGGGGTCAAAATCCTTGCACATCCAATTGCTTCAATTTCCATCAATTCTCTTCCAATTGAGTCCAAATTAAAGTCCATGAATTAATCCAATGTTCCTAGTAAGATTTGCGACACCCCATGACTTCCAATTTCAGAATTCAATTTCGATTTCTTGGTTAATTTCACTCTGGTGCGATTTCAGCGCGCCTAATTCATTGAGTAGCTTTTGGGGAAGTTTTCTTGCATCCGACCCGAGGGTGATCAGTCCCCAAGTCTGACACGGTAAAATTCCTTAATTACTTCACTCAATAAACTAGTTCTCTCATGAGTGGCCAACTCTGAGAGACGAACTACATGCACAGATGAATTGCCCGAATCAATTGACTGAAAATAAAATTGAGAAAAATCGGGATGTCACAACTCTTCGCCTCTTATAAAAATTTCGTCCTCGAAATTTAAACCATTACACACTTTGCTAAAAAAGGTAGGGGTACAATTCTCTCATCGACTCTTCAGTCTCCCAAGTCCCTCCCTTAGTGCCATGGTGTTGCCAGACTACTTCGACCATTGGGATGGTCCTGGTGCGCAGAACTTGCTCCTTGCGATCCACAATCTGAACTGGGCTTTCAATGTACGACACCCTGTCGTCCACATCTAATTCCTCGAAATTTAGAACGTGAGTCGGGTCAGGTTCATACCTCCTCAACATTGACACGTGGAAGACATTGTGCACCTGCGACAACTTTGGTGGCAATGCAAGGCGATACGCCAGAGTCCCTATTATTACCAAGATCTCAAAGGGACCTACGTACCTCGGACTCAATTTTCCCTTTTTGCCAAAGCGGGAAGTACCTCTTACCGGTGACACCTTCAAGAAGACGTGCTCACCAACTTGGAATTCCAATGGCCTCCGACGCTTATCGGCATAACTTTTCTGTCGACTCTGAGCTGTCTTTAGTCTGTCTCTGATAACTGCAACTGCCTCCACTGACTGCTGAACTAATTCTGGACCGGTGATCTTTCTTTCTCCGACCTCCGCCCAACACACTGGCGTCCTGCACGCTCTGCCATACAACGCTTCGAAAGAAGCCATTTGAATACTCTGCTGATAGCTGTTGTTGTAGGCAAATTCGACCAGATGAAGCTGCTCTTCCCAACTTCCTTTAAAGTCCAAGACGCAAGCTTGCAGCATGTCCTCAAGAGTCTGAATTGTCCTCTCAGACTGGCCATCAGTCTGCGGGTGATAGGCCGTACTATACTGCAGCTTCGTTCCTAAAGCGGATTGCAAGCGGTAGTGAACCTTAGGTCCCTGTCCGAAGTAATCGTGACTGGCACTCCATGCATACGAACTATCTGACGTACATACAAATCTGCGAGTCTATCCAAACTCAAGTCCCTTCGAACTGCAATGAACTGAGCCGATTTTGTTAGTCTGTCAACCACTACCCAAATCGAATCATTTCCTTTTTGGCTCCTCGGTAGTCCCGTCACGAAATCCATCGTGATATGCTCCCATTTCCACTCTGGGATCTCAAGGGGTCGCAAAAGTCCTCCCGGTTTGCAATGCTGAGCTTTCACCTGCTGACACGTCAAACACTTGGCGACATGCTTGGCGATATCCGCCTTCATGCCACACCACCAATAGTGTTGACGCAGATTCTGATACATTTTGATACTACCAGGATGAATGCTGTAACTGCTACGATGCGCTTCTGACAGAATTTCTTCTCTAAGCTCCACATCGTCAGGTACAACCAATCGTCCTTGGAACCTCAATGTTCCATCCTCAGAAATCTGAAAGTCAGCCTTCCTTTTCTTTGCATCCTCTTGCAGGATTTTCTGAACATCTGAATCTGTCTGCTGAAGCGTTCTGATTCTGACCTGCACTTCTGGTTCAATTCTAAGGGTGGCCACAAGATTCGGAAGGTGGCCTACCTCAAACTTGAAATCTGAATCTCGCGCTCTCTCAATTAGGCCCCACTCCTTGAGTACCATCTGCGCAACTGAAGACTTCCTACTCAGTGCATCGGCGACCTTGTTCGCCTTTCCCGGGTGGTACAAAATCTCGCAGTCATAGTCCTTTAAGAGCTCCATCCATCGACGCTGTCTCATATTCAACTCCTTCTGAGAGAATAGGTACTTGAGACTCTGATGGTCAGTCAAGATCTGAAATCTTTCTCCGCACAAATAATGCCTTCAAATCTTCAGGGCAAAGATGATTGCTGCAAGCTCCAAGTCATGCGTCGGATAATTCAACTCGTGAGGTCTCTACTGACGGGACGCATATGCAACAACCCTACCATGCTGCATCAACACACAACCTAATCCCTTAAATGATGCATCACTTTGTAGATCTCAAACCCTCCCGGATCGGATGGAATAGTGAGCACAGGTGCGGTAGTTAGCTTATGCTTAAGCTCTTGGAAACTACTCTCGCACCTGTCCGTCCACACAAATTTCTCTTCCTTCTTTAGAAGTCTCGTCATTGGCGATGTTAACCTTGAAAACCCTTCTACAAACCGTTTGTAATACCCTGCTAAACCCAGAAAGCTTTTGATTTCTGTCACACTGCCCGCCGGTCTCGGCGCTGATCACCGCCTCAATCTTTGCGGGTCCACTAAGATTCCTTCTCCAGAGATGACATGACCTAGGAAAGCCACACGAGTCAGCCAAAACTCGCACTTACTAAACTTGGCGTACAGCTCGTGATCCCTTAAGGTCTGAAGCACTATCCTTAAGTGCTTTTCATGATCCTCAATACTCCTTGAATACACTAGGATGTCGTCGATGAAAACAATTACAAACTGATCTAAGTACTCTTTGAACACCCGATTCATCAAGTCCATGAAAGCAGCCGAGGCGTTTGTCAACCCAAACGGCATCACAGTAAACTCATAATGGCCGTATCGAGTGCGGAACGCCGACTTCGGTATGTCTTCCTTCTTAATTCTGAGCTGATGATACCCCGTCCTCAACTCGATTTTAGAAAACATCGACGCTCCCTGAAGCTGATCAAACAAGTCATCGATCCTCAGCAATGGATACTTATTCTTAATCGTCACCTGGTTGAGCTGTCGGTAGTCGATGCACAAGCGTAATGAACCATCTTTCTTCTTCACAAACAATACCGGTGCTCCCCAGGGTAATGCGCTTGGACGGATAAATCCTTTATCCAACAACTCTTGCATTTGCACCTTTAGTTCCTTAAGCTCTGACAAGGCCATTCGGTAAGGAGGTTTAGAGATCAGCTCTGTCCCGAGGGCTAATTCGATCACAAACTCTATCTCTCTCTCTGGCGGAAAACCCGGTAATTCTTTCGGAAACACATCTGGGAACTCTCGTACCACTGCGATATCTTCAATCTTCAACTCCTCTACTATCGTGTCTACGACAGTTGCTAGGTAACCTTGGCAACCCTTGCCTAACAAGCGGGTTGCTTCGAGCGATGAGATTAAGGAAACCGAGGGTCCTCCTCGACTCCCAATAAATTCGAAGTTCTCGCCCCCTAACGGGTTAAACTGAATCGCCTTGCGATAACAGTCCATTTTAGCTCGATGCTTGGTGAGCTAGTCCATGCCAATTATCACATCAAAATCATACATGGCCAGGACTATCAGGTCTATCCTCCCCTCTCGCTCGCCAATCACTAACTTGCAACCAAGGCAACCTACCGTAGCTAACACTTTATCTTTCAACGGGGTAGATATACTAATCACAGACTCCAACAATTCAGGAATTAATTCTACCAATTTAACAAATCTTTCAGCTATAAATGAATGCGAAGCTCTAGGATCAAGCAAAGCATAAGCAGGTTGGTCGTTCAGCAAGACCATACTTGTGACAACGTTAGGCGCATCCTCCGCCTGTCCTCTGGTCAGTGCATAAGTCCTTCCTTGAGCTGGAGGTCGGTTCATTCCACCTGGCGGCATGATCTGTGGTGCGAATCCTTTGTTCTGGCCCAGCGGTGGCGGCGGCGGCAACTGAGGCTGTCTCATTTGTCTCCTAGGACAAGCCTTAGCAATATGACCATGCTGGCCACATTCATAGCAAGCACCCGTCCTAGGAGGGCACGGGGCTGAGCCATGTCGCCTTCCACATAAATGACATGCTCCATTGAAGCTCGATGACGGCTTCCCCACTCCACCCTTCCTGGTGGGTGGAACATGGTACCTTCCCCCAGGCATCGGCCTCTTCCCAAACCGATTATCACCTCTACTTGAGTTAAACCGCGACCCAGATGCGGCAGCTTTCTCATTTTGGTCATTCTCAATCAGTTGGGCCTGCTTGTAAAGATCCTTATACTCATTCAGATCTAACGGAACCAAAAAGCTCCTCACCTCCGATCTAAGCCCATCTCTAAACCTTCAAATTCGGTCTGCCGGTTTCTGGACTAATTCAGGCGCATACTGCGACAGTTCAGCAAACTTCACTTCATACTGATCGACTATCATTGTAACTTGACGAAGGCGTTGGAACTCCGCCATCTTCAACTCTTTAGCACAATCAGAAAAGTACTTCTCATTGAAGGCTTCTAGAAACGCATTCCACTCTCGAGCTACACCATCAGGGAACACTATCCCTTTATTAGTCTTCCACCATGTGGCTGCGGTCCCCCTCAACTGATAGGCCGCCAGCACGACCTTCTCTCCTTCAGTGCACAACATCAGCTCAAAGGCATTCTCTAGTTCCTGAACCCATAGTGCTGCGGCTTCGGGATTTCCCGCTCCCGTGAACGTTGGTGGGTTTAATCTCAGAAAGTGCTATACTAACTTCTGCCTAGGCCTCCCAGCGGCCACATCCTCAAGTGGAATTTCCTCAAGTTCCTTTTTTGGCTCGATAACCGGTGCGGCGGCAGCAGCAGCGGCGGCATTAGCGGCAACAACAGCATTGGCGGCATTAACAGTATTGGTGGCAGCGGCGATAGCGGCGGCCTGCTGATCTAGTCTGTCACCCATCATCTCAAGCATCTGCATGATCCCAGCAAATCTCGGATCCTCAGGGGCCACTGCATCCTCTGGAGGTGACGCTGCACCACTCGCACTAGCCTCAGCCTACACTCTTCCCAAGGCGCCTCGGGCACCGACTCTCATCGATGGCCCACCCCGAAACACGGGGCCTACTGCTCTCTTCCTAGCAGCTCTTGGCACTCGGTCACTCAAGATACAAGCTCAATATAGATGCCTATTGGCGAATTCCAATGCCATATTAGAATTTTAGTAACCTTTCAACAAAGCAAACAAACAACTAACAATCACATGCATCAGAATATGAAAGTTCTTCCTACTAACTATCCCGTGACTCATCGCCCTTATCACTCCATACACAAACCACGCTATGATACCACTTAAACGGGGTTGTCACGCCCCCAGCCCCGAGACACGTGAACAACCCACCATGGTCATGTAAATGTGACATTCCCAGGTAGTGTCGCCGAACCCATTGATTCATTATTGCACAAGCGGAATAAATTATAAAACCCCTGACAATAAAATACGGGATAGAGAAGCATGAAACAATTCAAAATCAAATAGAAATACTTTCATACGTCATCATCAATCCAGGGCTTACATACATCAATAGGATCCGGAGACTATATGCACCAAAAATGGGTCAGAGTTTATGTGCATCAAAAATGGGTTAGCCTACACAACATGGATCAGTCCGCCAAAAAGAAAATCCATAGTCCTAGGACTACTGGTCAGCCCCATTCGATGATCCCACATCTTCAGGATCTGTCACCCAAGAGGCCGGGGGCGAGGCGTTGATCACTCCACCGCCAGGAAGATCCACCACGCCTTCACCCAAAATGGCATTCATCACAGCCAGCGGAATATCCATGCTATCCAGAGGGCCAACCCTAATGCCATCGACTCCGAAACGAAACCAAGCCCTAAACATGTACGGTACCCTGTTATGCACGTTCACCTCGACCAAGATGAGGGTCCTAACCAACTGATAGACCCAAGGACTCCCAGGCTCAGGAGCACTCTCTGTCGTCTGGTCAATCTCCTTCGGCAGGCCACTCATCTCCGGGGGTCTCGCCATCTACGGTCCTGTAATATTTTTCCCCAAACCGGGATGAGACTTTGTCTCAGCAAGTTCACCCCTCCTAAAACCTTATTAGAAAGTAAATACGCCCCCAAAATAGTTTAGCCACGACATCAAAAAGACTTACCTCGCCTTAGCCTTCATCTGCAGGTTAGCACAGTTTATATAATCCAACCACGTACAATTATGACAACCAAACAACCATGGCACAATCACAATATCAAAACAATTCAACCACTTGGATCGTCTCAGCGATGAATCGACTCGGCCGATTACATGTCATTCTAGCAAATCAATCATTGCTCTCAATCCCGGCCTTATAGGAAAGTTTACCAAAGAGTGGCAATCACGGCCCCACTCGGCACGACCTTTAATTAAGTGGTCCATCACGGCCTCATTGGGCACGACCTCTCCTAGGTGGTACATCACGGCCCTATTAGGCACGACCTCTCATAAGTGGTCCATCACGGCCCTATTAGGCACGACGTCTCATAGGTGGTCCATCACGGCCCCATTTAGCCACGGCCTCTCATAGGTGGTACATCATGGCCTCACTGGGCACGACCTTTCCTAGGTGGTACATCACGGCCTCACTGGGCATGACCTTTCCTAGGTGGTACATCAGGGCCTCACTGGGCACGACCTTTCCTAGGTGGTACATCACGGCCTCACTGGGCACCACCTTTCCTAGGTGGTACATCACTGCCAATCTCCCACCAATTTCCACACTTAGGGTTTTCTAAAGAGTCCTCATCAATCGCAATCACACTCAATTCGAAACAACCAATCATCAATTTCAAATTCTACTAGCACAGCAACGATCGGCACGAAATTCTGAGCAATTAGGGTCAAAATAAATTTTTCTAGTTTTTTTTTTAATAAAATAATATTTTAAAGAATTTCGGAATAAGATATATCATTAAAATAATTCAAAAATTTCGAAGCATTTATTTAAATCATAAGTAAACTCCTTTAAGTCACATCAAGGTTTATTTTAAAAATAAACATACTTAACCATTAAACTAAACACACTTTACCTTAACTAATCGCCTTAATATAATCCATAACTAATTAAGCCAATCTATCCACCTTATCTCAATCAACTTAAGCTAAACATACTTAGGGCATCATTATCTCGCTAATCGCGGATTAGTGAGGTAAACTCACCGGAATCACTTTCCGACGAGTCTCCGGCGAAGAGCACGACGATGCCGACGACAGACCGAGCTTGAAAGGTGGCGAAACGGCGGCTGAATGGACGGAGAAATGGCGGAGGAAAACCGACGATAGCTTGAGCAGCAACCGGCGGAGGCTTGAGCGGAAGAACGGCGGTGACGGGAGGGCTTCGGCGGCGGCGAACAGCAGCTGGTTGGGCGACGACGGTGTGGGACTCGCGGCGGAAACGGAGGCGAGCTTCTCGGCGTGGGAGGGCGTGCGGTCGCGCGCGGGCGAGCGGCGACGGCGACGCGAGCTCCGGCGAATGGCGGGTGAGGCGGCAGCGACGGTCGAGTGGCGAAGGAGCGGACGGGGGCTTCGTCTTCCGCTGGCTTCTCACGCATCCCTTCTCTTTCTCTCCTCCAAATTCAAAGGTTGAAGATGATGGGGACAAGGGGGAAGTGACATCCCACCTTTCCAAGACCTCATCTCCACCTTCCACTTGTCACCACACTAGCCCATCTTGCCTCATCCATGACATCATAGGTGATGTCATCATCCACTAACTCCAAACCTTCCACAACCTTAGTCCAATAGGTTCAATTTCATTTTCCGCCGGGTCCAAATCCTTGCACATCCAATTGCTTCAATTTCCATCAATTCTCTTCGAATTGAGTCCAAATTAAAGTCCATGAATTAATCCAATGTTCCTAGTAAGATTTGCGACACCCCATGACTTCCATTTCAGAATTCAATTTCGATTTCTTGGTTAATTTCACTCTGTGCGATTTCAGCGCTCCTAATTCATTGAGTAGCTTTTGGGGAAGTTTTCTTGCATCCGACCCGAGGGTGATCTGTCCCCAAGTCTGATGCGGTAAAAATTCCTTAATTACTTCACTCAATAAACTAGTTCTCTCATGAGTGGCCAACTCTGAGAGACGAACTACATGCACAGATGAATTGCCTGAATCAATTGACTGAAAATAAAATTGAGAAAAATCGGGATGTCACAACCCTTATGATATATATTGGTTTACTAATTGGGTCTTAGTGTGATAGAACTTCCTCAGACATAGTCTCACCCCGATGTGAGACAACATTTCAGGCCCGTAGATGACAGCACCTCCATCTCCTCATCCTCCCATGCATTATGGCATTTTGAAGAAGTCACAAAGATAGTGTATAATTTCCCGATATACCCCCACCTCGAGGGTCTAGATTACGTACTAGTCAAGTCCACCGTTTGGGTTGACGTGGGTAATGATAGCTTGAGGCCTTGTGAGTATTGATCATGGTATCGTGAGTATCACGATGCGAGGGTCCCATGCCAGAAGATGATGTGCATATATTCATTCTAGAGGTAGCCTTTGGAAAGGGGATAGCAGATCCTATGGATGTAAAAGACTAGAATCTTGAGAATGATGCTAGTACTCCTGTGTACTTAGCCAAGGGCGCTAACTGGAGCGAAGAGGAAGGGGAAATCGTTGAACAGGATGAGCCATGGGAAGAAGAGTTAGAGGAGGAGCTTGAGGAGGAGGAACCGGAGGAGGATCAGGAGTTGGAAGACCCCGATGAGAAGTCTGAAGAAGAAGAAGAGCCTGAGGAGGAGTCAAAAGAGGATCCCGATGATGATCCTGAGTACGACCCAAATGAGAACTGAGATCCCATCTTGTTTTGCAAACCTGAAGTTGTGAACTGATGTATAATAGATCAGGCTTCTGTGAAGCGTATTGTATTATATACTATGTGGTTTGTATCGTATAAAAATGTGGTTGTGGTTTTTCAGTTGTGAAAAATATGACCTTACTTTTCTATCCAATTATTTTATTGTCTGGGGATTTTCTAAATACTTATGCATGCGTATTATAAATGAAGAAGGTTGGCGATGTGTCCCGGGACGTCGTTATTAATCGACAAGGTGAGGGATGGACACGCGTTCGAGGATCGAGGTGTTACAGCAAAAATACAAGGTTTTCACTTTTCAACCTCCCACTATTTTTAGCAGTCCAAAATAGATTTTTGGCGCTATAGACCGACGCCCGGTAATTATCCAATTAATTACCAAAATTTATTAATTTAGGAAATAAATTCAAAAATCACAATTAAATCAATTCCTCACAAATTAACACTCAAATAAATAAACAGATTGCACCACGGTAACCTGAATAAAACTCCGGTCATCGACTATCCCAGTTTAATTTCCTAAAAATAATTAATTAATTAAATAATTACAAAAATTAATTATTAAATAGCAATAAATCTAACTTAGGCCCATAATGCCTAGTTGGACGTCGAAACAGACTCGAAAAATTTCGAGGTTCATTTAATAAATAATAGAACATATTTACTCACTAATTACACTAACCATTTGCCTAACGGGCATTGGTAAAGTACTAAATTAATTATTCTAATCTAATCTATCCACCTATTTACAGTTAGTTAAATATAATCAACCTTTAAGCATCATTAGTCCACTAAGCAAGGTTTAATGAGTTAAACTCACTTGTTTATCGAACTGCTTGGTTCAATTTGATGAGGACATGGCGGGGCTCGATCCTCTCCAAAGTGGTGAAGGCTTTCGAGCACGAATCGGCCTCAAAAATTGGCTAGCAAAACTCACGACCCAGGCTGGAAAAGTCGTTGCTTCTTGGTTCGGCTTCGAGTGACTGATCTCACTGGCATGTGGGCTGGACTAACGTGAGTGGAGGTAGCAAGGGATGCTGCTAGACTGACCGAAGGACGAAGTGACCGAGAGAGAGAGAGATTTAGTGGTGAGACAACAAATGGTGGAGTGGCGCTGCTTCGGTGGGGGGCAGTCGAACAAAAAGAGAGAGAAAGAACCTATGGGGTGTGTGTATCGTTCAAGCAAAGAGAGGGATGAGAGGATAAGATTGAAAAAGTCAATAAAAATGAGGAGCAAAATGGAACACGGCAGAGAGAGGAACGTCGGTGGGGTGGTTTCGCACGAGAGAGAGAGAGAGAGAGAAAACATGCGAGTGAGTGGGGGCAAATGTGTGGCTAAGGGGAAAAAAAGAAAATAAAAGGAAAATTCAAAAGAAAATCCTATAATCCAAATTTCTTGGTCCCACTTGCTCTTGTTTAGTCCAATTTGGTTTCCAAAAATCCTCATGCTAAAGTACTTGATCCTCACTTGCTTTCTTGCATCATATTTTCCTCAAACAACAAATCTCGGGCAACAAAAACGGCCATTTTCTTCAATTCCGAATTTTAATTCATTTTTTTTCTCAGAATCCAGATTTCTGAACAAACTTCTCCGATTGAGGTTCGATTCGATGAGGAAAAAGCCCATGAAATTTCCTATAATTCAATTACACAAGATGCCAAAAGTTCCTTCAAATTGACCGTTTCGAATTTCCGTTCGTTTTCCGAATCATCCAAAACAATTTTCCGTAAATATCTCGAATTCTCTGAAAATTCCTCGAAAGATGAGTCGACGTTCCTAAAATGACTGTGACATGACATGACTTTCAATTTATGAAATCGGACTCGAATTCATGGTTAATTTCTATTTGACACGTTTTTAGCGTGACCTAGGTTATTAGGTAACTTTGAGAAATTTTTAGTGCAAATGACCCGTGGTTGATTTTGTTTGAGTCACAATGAACTCACTAGACACATTGACAACTCTCGGTTGTTGTGAAAATATCGATGATTCAAATACAAACATGGGGTATGAAAATAATAAGAAAATCAGTCTAGTGTCGACCGATGAGAATTTTCCAATTTAGTGGTGTCACCCACAATTAGCCACATATCCCAATCGAACTACCTATCTCTGATCTCAAATCGATTTTTAACCGTGTCGTAATGACCTCTAAAGATAAGCACGGTCGAGAAGCCGATTCTTGGTCGAATACTCAAGTTTATTACATTAAAATTCCTTAATGGCTTCCCTAGATAGTCTAGTTATCTCGAGAGTGATCAGCTCTGAGAACAACCCTATAGGCACATCAATGAAATGCTCGATTTATTCAATAGAAAACAATATCGAAAATTTAGGATGTCACAACTCTTCCCCTCTTATAAAAATTTCATCCTCAAAATTTAAACCTTTACAAAACTTAAGCAAAAAGGTGAAGGTACAATTGTCTCATTGACTCTTCAGTCTGCCATGTTGCTTCTTCAGTATCGTGGTAATACCAGATCACTTTGACCAACGAGATGGTCTTGGTACGTAAAACTTGCTCTTTTCTGTCGACGATATGAACCAAGCTTTCCATGTATGACACTCGGTCATCCACGTTTAATTCTTCAAAATTAAGCACGTGGGTCGAGTTAGGCTCATACTTCCTTAACATCGACATGTGAAAGATGTCATGCACTTGTACCAATCTCGGCGGCAACGCAAGACGATATGCTATGGTCCCAATTCTTTCTAGAATTTCAAATGGACCTACGTATCTCAGACTCAGTTTATCTTTCTTTCTAAAGCGCGAAGTTCCCCTCATTTGTGACACCTTCAGAAAATCATGATCACCAACTTGGAATTCCAATAATATCCGGCGCTTGTTTGCGTAACTTTTCCAGTTTGCTCTGAGCGGTCTTTAATCTGCCTCTGATTACTGCCACGGCATCCACTGATTGCTGGACCAACTCTCAGGCTGTAATCTTCTTGTCCCCAACTTCATCCCAACACACTAGTGTTCTGCACACTCTACCATACAATGCTTCAAAAGAAGCCATCTGAATGCTCTGTTGATAACCATTGTTGTAGGCAAATTCCACAAGATGTAACTAATTTTCCCAACTTCCTTTGAAGTCTTGTACACAAGTTCTCAGCATGTCATCGAGGGTCTGAATTGTCCTCTCAGACCGGCCATCCCTTTGAGGATTATATACCGTACTATACTGCAGCTTGGTACTTAAGACACTTTGCAAGCTCTTCCAAAAAGTAGCGGTAAATCTCTAGTCTCGATATGAGGTTATCGTAATCAACACTCCATACATTCGAACTACCTTATGCACGTACAGATATGCGTGTCTATCCAAACTCAAGTCCTTTCGAACTATAATGAAGTGAGCCGATTTCGTTAGTCTATCGACTATTACCCAAATTGAATTATTTCCTTTTTAACTCCTTGATAATCCGGTCACGAAATCCATCGTGGTATGCTCCCATTTCCATTTTGGGATCTCAAGAGGGTGCAGAAGTTCTCCTGGCTTGCAATGCTGAGCTTTTAATTGCTGACATGTCAAACACTTGGCGACATACTTGACGATGTCCGCCATCAAACCTAACCACCAATAGTGTTGATGCAGATTCTGATACATGTTGGTACTACCATGATGAATGTTGTAACTGTTACAATGTGCTTCAGATAAAATATCTTCCCTAAGCTCTACATCGTCAGGTACAACTAAACATCCTCGAAACCTCAACGTTCATCAAATATTGGAAAGTCAACCTTCCTTTTCTTAGTGTCCTGTTGAAGAATTTTTTGTACATCTGGATCTGTCGGTTGGAGTAGCTTAATTCTGACTTGGACATCCGGTTCAATTTTGAGGGTGGCCATAAGACTTGAAAGGTGGCCTACCTCAAATTTGAATATCGAATTTTGAGCTCTTTTGATTAGGTTCCATTCCTTAATCAAAATATGAGCAACCATAGACTTTCGACTCAAAGCATCAGCGACCTTGTTCACCTTTCCCAGGTGATATAGAATATCATAGCCGTAGTCTTTCAGTAATTCCATCCATCTATGTTGTCTCATGTTCAACTCCTTCTGAGAGAACAAATACTTGAGACTTTGATGGTTAGTGAAGATATGGAATTTTTCTCCACACAGATAGTGTCTCCAAATCTTCAGGGCAAAGATAATAGCTGCAAGTTCTAAGTCATGTGTCGATAGTTTTGTTTATGAGATCTCAGCTGACGGGAGGCATATGCAACAACTTGACCATGTTGCATCAGCACACAACCCAACCTTCTGAATGACGCATCACTGTAGATCTCGAATCCTCTAGGACCTGATGGAATAGTCAGCACAGGTGCGGTAGTCAGCTTTTCCTTCAGCTATTGGAAAGTACGCTCACACTTGTTTGTCCACACAAACTTTTCTTCTTTCTTCAGGAGTTTTGTCAAAGGTGACGCTAAAGATGACAACACTTCCATAAACCATCTGTAATAACCTGCCAAACCCAGAAAACTTATGATTTCTGTCACGATAGTCGGTCTTGGCCAATTGATCATAGCTTCGATCTTGCTCGCGACCACTGAAATTGCTTCGCCTGAAATCACATGCCCTAAGAAATTAGCATACAATTAATGAACTCTCAGCTTTTGCAGCACAAATCTCAGATGATTCTCATGCTCTTCGTCACTTCTTGAATACACCAAGATATCATCGATGAACATGATTACAAATTGATACAGGTATTCCTTGAATACTCTGTTCATCAAATCCATGAAGGCAGCTGGAGCATTCGTCAACCCGAATGGCATCACTGTGAACTCATAATGACCGTACCGAGTACGAAATGCTGACTTAGGAATGTCCTCCTTCCTAATTCTCAGATGATGATATCCTGTCCTTAAGTCGATCTTCGAGAATATCGACGCTCCTTGCAACTAATCGAACAAATCATCGATCCTCGGGAGTGGATACTTATTCTTGATTGTTACCTGATTGAGTTGTTGATAGTCAATGCACAAGCGCAAGGAACCATCTTTCTTGTTTACAAATAGAACTGGTGCTCCCCAAAGTGATGCACTGGGACGTATAAATCTCTTATTCAATAATTCCTGCATTTGCAACTTTAGTTCATTCAACTCAAATAACGCCATCCAGTGAGGAGACTTAAAGATTGGCTCTGTCCTGAGTGCTTGCTCAATCACAAATTCAATTTCTCTCTCTGGTGGCAATCCTAGCAATTCCTTTGGAAAGACATATGGATATTCTTGCACGACTAAAATGTCTTCCATCTTCAACTCCTTAACTGTCGTATGCCAGGTAACCTTGGCAACCCTTGTCTAACAAACGAGTTACCTCTAGCGATGAGATCAGGACAATCAATGGACCTCCTCGACTTTCAATAAACTCGAAGCTCTCACTCCCTATCGGGTCAAACTGAATCGTCTTGCGATAATAGTCCATCTTAGCTCGTTGCTTGGTGAGCCAGTCCATGCCAATTATTAAATCAAAGTCATACATGGCTTGGACTAATAAATCTATTTTCCCCACTCGCTTACCAATCACTAACTTGCAACTAGAACAACCAAAAGCAGCAATAAGTTTATCCTTCAATGGTGTAGATATGCAAATTGCCGACTCCAATAATATAAGACTAACCCCTATCAACTTAACATATTGCTCGGCAATGAAGGAATGGGTCGCTCTCGGATTAAACAAAGCGTAAGCAGGATAGTCGTTCAGTGAAACCATACCTGTGATCACATCAGGCGCAACTTCTGCCTGACCTTGTGTGATAACATACACTGTGCCATGAACTAGAGGTCTCAGCTGTCCTCCCTATGGCATGTTCTGAGGGGCATACCCTCGAATCTAACCCATCTGCGGTGGTGGCGATAACTGCGATTGTCCCCTTGGTCGCCTAGGACAATCTCTAGCCAGGTGGCTCTGCTGACCACATTCATAACAAGCGCCCGTCCTTCGAGGGCACTGGTTTGGTCCATGTCACCTTCCACAAGCGCGAAACAAATCATTCCTCGTTGGCACTGGCTTACTAATTCCACCTTTCCTATTTGGTGGGACCTGAAACCTACCTCAGGGCATGGGTCTCTTCCCATGGCAGATACTTTCTCTATGGGAGTTGAATCTCGATCTAGAAGAGGTAGCTTGCTCATTCAACCCTCTCTCTATCATCTAAGCTCGACGATAGACTTCTTGGTATTTAATGAAATCCAATGGTAGCAGGGGTTGTTTCAGCTCAGAACGAAGACCATTTCTGAATCTTTAGGCTTTCTCTTCTTGGTCCTCGACCAATCTTGGAGCATACTGTGAAAGCTCCGTAAATTTGACCCCATATTAGTCAACAAACATCGATCCTTGACGAAGGCACTGGAACTCCTCCATCTTTTGTTCTCAGGCCATACCTGAAAAATATTGATCGTTGAAAGCTCTGAAGAAGGCGTTCCACACCGGGATCACACCTTCAGGAAATATAATATCTTTGGTGGCTCTGCACCAAATGTTGGCATTGCCCTGCAACTGATAGACGGCTAAGGTTACCTTCTTAGTCTCTGTGCACATTAGGAGTGCAAAGGTTTTCTCCAGATCCTGTATCCATAGTGATGCGCCCTCGGGGTCTCCAATATCCATGAATCTTGGAGGACTCAACCTCAGGAAATGCTCCACTAGCTTGTGGATTAGCCTTCTCTCTATGCCGCGATGTTCTCAAGTTGAACTTCAGCAAGTACGGCAATAGGTGCGGTGGCAGGTGTAGTAGCAGCAGCAGCAACAGCTTGATTCAGTGTCTACTGTGCCATGACATCTCTCATGGCCTCTAGCGCCTGCATAATCCCCTCAATTCTGGGATCACTAAGAGCTGCTACCCCGGCACCCACTGTAGATGGTGCCACTCCACTCGCGCTAGCCTGAGCTGGCACTAGACCTCAGCCTCCTCGGATACTGACCCTGCTCGACGTTCTACCCCGAGTCACGGCACAAACGGTCCTTTTTGAAGAATTTCTTTGCTCCCGATTGCTCATGGTTCAACTTTATCTATTGACACCTGGTTCCAATTCCACATCGAATTAGATACAGAGTGATCTAAACACAAGCAAATCTATCATTCAACTACCACAGACATGAACCGGCATGAATTTAAAGGCATTTCCTACTACTATCCCATGAACCATCACTCATTATCACTCTAATCTTAAACCACACTCTGATACCACCAAAATGGGAATGTCACTCTCCGATCCTCGAGCACGCACCCATCCCTCACATGGTCAATTAATAGCCACGTCCCAAGACGCATCGTCGACCCATTCATTGTAATACGCATGCAGAAACATATAAATAATCCCCAGACAATAAAATAATGGGATAGAAAGTAGTAGGGCTACAAATTT
Organism: Eucalyptus viminalis; assembly: GCA_014182385.1. Taxonomy (NCBI): domain Eukaryota; kingdom Viridiplantae; phylum Streptophyta; class Magnoliopsida; order Myrtales; family Myrtaceae; genus Eucalyptus; species Eucalyptus viminalis. The sequence goes on from CM024530.1 coordinate 45,843,248, forward strand.
TTCCAATCGAAACGGCCTTTTATAAAAAAAAAACAGGTTTATATACAATATCATGCTGTTTACAAAATATCGGCTTAATAACATAAGGGAGCTATCTTATGACCCACTGATCGGACACGTTTGCCGATTCTTCGGTCTCCACCTTCCTAGACTCCGGGGTTCTCAGTCCTCCACCAACACCTTCTAAGGACCTAAAAATGGTTATATAATAGCTAGTGAGACAATGTCTCATCGAGTTCTACTCTCTAAGACTCGATTTGAATGCCAATACACCATAAGGGCTGCCTAAGCACAACATCGATTAGAGGACTTACCTTGGCCTCCAATTCCACCTGCAATCACCACAGATCAAAACATGTCAATCAGACCATTCTCCAGTCATTTCATTCAATACTATTTATGAATCCGATCAACATCCTGGATTCCTCGATCAAAGTGAAATATAGATAGTACGATCCTATCTCGAGATAACATATAGAGTCACCGAGCGGATATGCATAACGTTCTATCTCCAAGACGACATATAGAGTCATCGAGCCGTTATAACACATCGTTGGGTTATACCGTCCTATCTCCAAGATGACATATAGACTCACCGAGCCATTATACAAGCAATTCCTTCTCAAGATGATATGAAAGTCACCAAGCTATTAAATCATACCGTCATATCTCCAAGATGACATATAGAGTCACCGAGCCGGTATACAAATAATTCCTTCTCAATATGACAGGAGAGTCGTCGAGCTATAATAGTATAACATCCATTCTCCAGATGATATACGAATTATCGAGCCATTATAGTATTTTTATTCCAAAGACACAATTAATTTTACTATTTTTATCATACTTGATAAAGGTACACGTGTGTGGGTACATGGCCGGCCTTAGCCAAAATACAAGGTTTTCACTTTTGAACCTTCCACTATTTTTAGCAGTCCAAAATATATTTTTAGTGTTGTACACCGACGCCCAGTAATTATCCAATTAATTTTCAAAATTTATTAAGTTAGGAAATAAATCCAAAAATCGCAATTAAATCAATTCCTCACAAATTAACACTTGAATAAATAAACAGACTACACCACAGTAACCAGCATAAAATTCCGGTCACCGACTATCCTGGTCTAATTTTCAGAAAATAATTAATTAATTAAATAATTATGAAAATTAATTATTAAATAGCAATAAATCCAACTTAGGCCCGTAATGCGTAATTGGATGCCGAAACGGACTCAAAAAAATTCCGAGGTTCATTCAATAAATAATAGAACCTATTTACTTGCTAATAACACTAACCATTTGCGTAACATGCTTGGGTAAAGTACTAAATTAATTATTCTAATCTAATATATCCACCTAATTGCACTTACTTAAATCTAATCAATCCCTATGCATCATTAGTCTACTAAGCAAGGTTTAGTGAGTTAAACTCACTTGTTTATCAAACCGCTTACTTCAATTTGACAGGGATGCGACAGGGCTCGTTCCTCTCCAAAGTGGCGACGGCTTTCAAGCACAAATCGGGCCCGAAAATTGGCTCGCAAAACTCACGACCCTGGCTGGGAAAGTTGTTGCTTTTTGGTTCGGCTTCGAGCGGCTGATCTCACTGGCGTCTGGGCTGGACTAACGTGCGTGGGAGGCAGCAAGGAATGCTGCTAGACTGACCAAAGGGTGAAGTGACCTAGAGAGAGAGAGATTGAGTGGTGAGATGGTAAATAATGGAGCAGCACTGCTTCGGTGGGGGGTAGTCAAACGAAAAGAGAGAGAAAGAACCAGTGGGGTGTGTGTGTCGGTCAAGGAGAGAGAGGGATGAGAGGATAAGATTGAAGAAGTCAATAAAAATGAGGAGCAAAATGGAACACGGCAGAGAGAGGAACGTCGGTGGGGTGGTTCCGCGAGAGAGAGAGAGAGAGAGAGAGAGAGAGAGAGAGAGAGAGAGAGAGAGAGAGAGAGAGAGAGAGAACGTGTGAGTGAGTGGGGGGAAACGTGCGGCTAAGGGGAAAAAGAAAATAAAAGGAAAATTCAAAAAAAAATCCTATAATCCAAATTTCTTGGTCCCACTTGCTCTTGTTTAGTCCAATTTGGTTTCAAAAAATCCCCATGATAAAGTACTTGATCCTCACTTGCTTTCTTGCATCAAATTTCTCTTAAACAACAAATCTCAAGCAACAAAAACGGCCATTTTCTTCAATTCCTAATTTTGATTCATTTTTCTTGGAATCCAATTTTCTGAACAAACTTCTCCGATTGAGATCTGATTCGATGAGGAAAAAGCCCACGAAATTTTCTGTCACTAATTCAATTACACCATATGCCAAAAGTTCCTTCAAATCAACCGTCCTGAATTTCCATTCGTTTTTCGAATCGCCTGAAATGATTTTTCGTAAAAATCATGAATTCTCTGAAAATTCCTCGAAAGATGAGTTGACGTTCTTAAAATGACCTGTGACACATCAGGACTTTCAATTTCTGAAATTGGACTCAAATTCTCGGTTAATTTCCATTCGGCACATTTTTAGCATGACCTAGGCTACCGGGTAACTTTCAGAAATTTTTAGTGCAAGTGACACTTGGTCGATTTTCTTCGAGCCACAATGAACCCACTCGACACATTGGCAACTCTCAATTGCTGTGAAAATCTCGAGAATTCAAATACGGACACGGGTACCAAAACAATAAGAAAATCAGTCTAGTATCGGCTGACGAGAATTTTCCAATTTAGTGATGTCACCCATGATTAGCCACACATCTCAATCGAATCGACCTATCTTTGATCTCAAATTGATTTTTAACTGTGCCATAATGGCCTCTAAAGATAAGCACGGTCAAAAAGCAAATTCCTGGTCGAATTCTCAAGTCTATTACATTAAAATTCTTTAATGGCATCCCCAGATAGTCTAGTTATCTCAAGAGTGATTAGATTTTAGAATAGCCTTATAGGTGCGTTAATAAAATGCTCGATTTATTCAATTTAAAACAATATAAAAAATCTGGGATGTTATACCTTACCCTTGCCTCAGTTCCTTCCTACAAGTCAATTCAATCATAATCTCATCGAGTCACATCAACAAATCAAGTCGTTCACTCAGATTGACTCATCGATCAATCAACCTAGTCGATTACATGTCAATCAAACCATTCCCTGGTCATTCCAATCAATACTATTTATTCTCCAAGATAACATATCAAGTCACTAAGCCGGTATAATATACTATTCATTCTAAAAAATGACATATCAAGTCACTAAGCCGGTATAATATACTATTCATTCTCAAAAATGACATATCAAGTCACCAAGCCGGTATAATATAACGTCTTTCTTGGAGATGACATACCGAGTCACCGAGCCGACATAATATAATGTTTTTCTTTGAGATGACATACTGAGTCACCGAGCTGATATAATCTAACGTCTTTCTCCAAGATTACATACTGAGTCATCGAGCCAATCTTCTTATCGTCCAACGATTTTTCACCTTTTTATCATACCCGATAGATTATCGTGTGTGGGTACACCTTAGCCAAAATATAATAATTTCCTTTCCACAAATCCCACCATTTTATATAGTTCACCAAAATATTTTTTGACATTGTAGATCGACGCCCGGTAATTTTCCAATTAATTACCAAAATTAATTAATTTAGGAATATAATCCTAAAATCACAATTAAATCAATTTAGCACAAACTAAAGCTCAATTAAATAAACGGACAACACCACTAGGGCTAATTGAACGCCGAAATGGACCTGGAAAATTTTCGAGTTACTCTAGATAAATACTAGAGCTTGTCTAGGCCCTAATTGCACTAACTAACCACTTAACATGCATCGGCAAGTAATTAAATTAACTAATCTAATCTACCTATCTGCCTAAACCATGTTTAATTTAATCTAATCAACTTCTAAGCGTCATTAACCTACTAAGTGAGTATTAGTGAGTTAAACTCACCTATTTAATGATCCACTCGGATCAAAACAATGGGGGCATGATGGTGGCCGATAAACCCCAAAGTTGGACCACCAAGTGGGGCCAAACCGGGGCTGAACTCGGCCACACAAGGCTTCGTGTTTGCTGCCTGGTTTTGATTCAAAAGGGTTGAGCTGAGTTGCGGCTTCGGCAAGGCTGATTGGTGGCCGAATGGTGGCTATTCCACGATGGACTCGGTGGAGAAGCAGGCTGGCTTCATGGCTAAAGACGAGAGAGGTTTTGCGATGGACAAAGGTGGGGGTAGCTGGCTTCGTTGGACTAGCCGGTGGAGGAAGAAACGGAGGTCTGCTAGGTCAACGAAATAGCTGAAGACGCAACTTCAGTTTCATTGGTTTGATCGAAGCATGGGGACGTAGCGTAGAAGATGGGCAGACGGATTGATGTGTGGGTTGGGTTGGAGAAGGGATAAGGAAAGGGGGTGTCAGCAGGTGGTGGGGCCATGGAGAAAATGTGTGAAATGGTGAGAGAGGAAAGGGAAAAACGTGCATGAGATGGGGGAAACGTCGGCTGAAGGGGGGTGTGTATATTCGTGGAGGGCATGGGACCAAGAGAAAAAGGGAAAATAAAATACGAACATACTTTGCTCAATTCACAACAAAAATAATTGGTCACTCAAGGCCAATTTCTTCACCATTTGGCACAATTCGAAGTCCAATTGAAAACCAAAATAAGACGGTCCCTCTATCCCTCGAATTTTCTTCAAATCCGAATTCTATTTCATTTTTCTTGGAATCCAATTTTCTAAGCAAACTTCTCCGATTGAGATCTGATTTGTTGCAGAAAAAGCTCATAAATATCTTGTCACTAACTCACTCACACTAGATGCCAAAAATACCTTCAAACCGGCTAATCTGAATTTGCGTTCATTTTCCAAATCATCCAATTGATTTTCCATAAAAATCCCAAACTCACCGAAAATTCCTCGAAAGGTGAGTCAATGTTCCTAGAATGACTCATGACACGATAGAACTTTCAATTTCTGAAATCGAATTCAAATTCGTGGTTAATTTCAATTACACACGGTTTTAGCATGATCTAGCCTCTTGGGTAGCTTTTAGAAATTTTTGTTACAATTAACCCGTGGTTGATTTTCTTTGAGCCACAATGAACCCATTCGACACATTGGCGACTCTCGGTTGCTGTGAAAATATCAAGGATTCAAATACGGACATAGGGTATCAAAGCGATAGAAAAATCAGTCTAGTGTCAGTCGATGAAAATTTTCCAATTTAGTGGAGTCACCTATGTTTAGCCATATATCTCAGTCGAACCGACCTATCTCTTATGTCTAATCGATTTTTAACTGTGTTGTAGTGACCTCTAAAGATGAGCACAGTCGAGTAGCCGATTCCTAGTCGAATTCTCAAGTTTATTGCATTAAAATTCCATAATGGCTTTACCAGATAGGTCAATTATCTCATGAGTGGCCATCTCGAGAGAGAAGCACTATAGTCTCATTGACGAAAGGCCCAATTATCCAATCGAAATCAGAACCTGAAAATCAGGATGTCACAGTAGGTGTTGTAGAGATATCCTCAAAATATTAACGCATTCAACCTAGAACAAACACATACTCACCGTTTTTGCGAGATTGCACATTGGGCTCTCTAGTAGTTCGACCAGTTCGATTTTCTCCTTTAAGTATATACTTTTGTATATTTTCTCACTAATCTCACTAGACTAACTCAAGAATAATGTATTACCATACTCTCCACAAATTTTGACACTCTGGCTATGCTATTCCAATGTGGTAACCCATTAGCCTTCCCCCTGTGTGGGGGATGATAGCCAATTGGGCTTGAGAAACGAATTTGCAGGCTATAGGGTCGAGGAAGATTATGCTTTTCATACTGTAAGACACTTAAATTCTCGTTTGAGTTCATTTGCATTAGGACACTTGAAAATTGATACAAGTGAGGCAAGAAATTTTATGTTTTTTTCTCACATAGTAATTGTGGTGGCTAACAATAGGTGATTTCAAGAGACTTGACTAAATTATGCGAAATTGTAAAGTCAAGTTTGATATAAGTGAGACTAACAATAACGAGTTGATATAAGCAGGAGCAATCATATTAATTAGTGCAGTGCACTTCAACTAGATAGTAATATGTCACGCCTTGGACCCTTGAGGGCACGAACATCCCCCAATGGTCATTTAGTTGCGATGTCCCAAGACGCGTCGCTTACCCATCCATTTTATCTTTTGATTAAACGCGAGTGGAACCATAATATAAACACCTAGTCAAACTTAATAACAAGGATAGTAAGGAAAATAGTAAGGAAAACAAAACAAACATTTCCAAAAGCAGTATTTTTATTTATATACTTGTTTGATAACTCTATAATAATAGAGTTATTTTACCTATTTTAGGCAACAAATATGATACTTTGTGATGTAATATTCTTTAGAAAATAATTAAATTTCCTTCTATTTACCCAAATCTTATTTGTTTATGCAGAATAATGAAATATGGAGAATATAAGGAAAAAATGGCAAAAGAAAGAAAGGAAAATTCAGTCATTTAGGAATTCAAATCAAAAGGCGTTAATAGTTGGATACCAAATCAAGGATTTTGTGATTTATTTCTTGATTTTATATGAAAAATAAGCAATCGCATTGTGTTAGGATTCTTTAATATATCCTATAAACAAGATAATATGGGGTAAGTACACTAAAAGTACTAAAAGTTGTGTACGTCGGCGCTCACTTTAGTGCCAAAAGCTTTTTCTGGATGTTGACACCTAATTTTGGAAAAATAAAATTGCATTTTGAACAAATAAAAGAAAAAAAATGAAAATGGGGGAAATTGATTTGATTGATTATGCATGTCAAATTTGAAATTCTGATGGATGTTCAGATTTTGATCAATGCAGAAACAATTAAAAATCAGGTGAACAAAGGGCAAGAATTTTGCAAAATGGAAGAAATCTGAGCAAGATCGAGCTGAATGCGAAATCACGTTCCGATTTGCAGGCTTGATTTAATGCAACAGAAGATGGAAAGTCGAAAGTTGCTATAAAAATGGCCATATGAAAATCACTATAAAAGGAGCCATAACTTTTGTGAGCTCGGAAAAAAATTCGGAGGGGACTTTTTCGAAAAATGGAGAGCGGATCCGTTAAGCAAAAATTCGTGCGTGAGAGAGTTCTAAAAAAATACAAAAGAAAGGAAGCGAAAATTCTTTTCTTTTTTAGGTAAAGAGCTACATCTGCGGAAGGGGATAGCACAGAGAGAGCTTTAGAGAGAAAAAGTCGAAAGGAGAAATCGTGGTGGCTGTGAAATTGATAATTTCAGAGAGAACACACAGATGGAGAGACAGGGTGTGGGTCGTCTTCTTCCTTAGACGACTGCTACCGAGCCCCTACATCTCCGCGACTCTTTTTGCCATAAGCTTCACGCCAACGCAACGCTGCGGGATCTTGTTGCCGATTTACCACTTGCACTGCTGCCGCAAGCCCAAGTTGCTGCTGTTTGTGATCCACAGCCCGAGCCGACGACAACTGAGCTTGCCGCTCCGGTGTGCCGCCGCTCCCCATCACGTCGCTGACGACACCAGCAAGCCATCTAAAATTTCAGATTTGTGTGAAGGTGTCTCTTGCGGGTCTTTCCAGCGAGTTTCCTGCAACGAGCAATTTTGGTCGGGTCACATCAAGTTGCGGCAACGTGCTTGGTTCCATACGATGGAGACCGATCCTGTGAAGTCCTGATTTTCATTGTTCCTATAGGCTTTTGGCATGTTATCCCACGGTTTCATCGCTCATTGCATGCACAGAAGACGTCATATTTTTTTATTCCTTTTGAGTTAAAGAAGTGGGCTAAAAGCTTGGTCAAGGTCTTCATTGGGGGCTCATACTCACGAAGAGATTTGTATATCCGAGAGTTCTCACCTGATTTGGTGACTCATCGGTAAAATTAAAGTTCAATGGCCACGCTTGACGACTTTCTTGCAGATTTTCCAGGCGTCCTTGACGTGCTCGAGACCTCGACCGATCCAGTTATTTTGCTTTCGTTTGAATTTTTATTAATGCAGGTTTTCCTTGACCGAATCCAGTCACCGCCCCGGTAATCCCAGCGAATCTCTGAGCAATACTTGTCCTCCGGCACCTCCAGTAACAACCTTTCCCTGATCTAGCTACCCTTGCTGCTCTCACCGGAGTCTGTTGTCGGCGAATCCCCTTACCGGAGCAACCATCATCCTTGCTTGGAAAAAAGAAAAAAAGAAAGAAAGCACATTAGGTAGTTTTCTTTAGTTTATTTTATTTTACTTTATCTTGTTTTTTTTTAGTATAATTAGTCTTTAGTATATGATTGGAAATTTCAACATATCACCTGATTCGCAACCGCGCCAGGATTTTTTATTTCATCTATAAGGCCTTAGATGAAATAATTAATTAAACGGGAATAAAATTGATATTTTGATCTTTAAGGCTTAAGATCAATTTATCGATTTTATCAGCGAAATATTATCCCTTGATCTGAATGATGTGTGATATCCTTGGTTTAGCTTGCCATGATCGCTTTGTTTATCTTGAAATGTGTTTGGGTTATAATATTGCATGTTTTAGGGTTTACATATTTAGAATAGGAATCTTATTTCGAATTTAAAAAAAAAAAAAGAGAGTCAAATCAATCAATTTAGGTTGCTAGATTTTTAATTTGGATTGCATGTTTAATTATTTAGCAATTATTAATTTCGAAATTAAACAAAAACAAAAAATCATCATATACTTGTCATGTAGTGTTAAAGCATATTTTGCACGTCATTGCATATTAGGACTAAATTGCACTTAGTTCAATTCTAGATAATATTTTTTCTTAATTTGTTATAAGTTTAGGTATTTTTTAGATATATTGCATTTTTGGATTATTTAGGTTAAGATCATGTTTTAGTTTAAATTAGGATTTGGCTCAACCTAATCCCTAATATAAATTAAATAGGATCTTAATCTAATTAGGTAATTTTTACATTTCACCTGAAAAATACAAAAAAAAATGTCATAGGTTAAATTAGTTTTGTTATTTATGATAAAATGCATTCTTTTAGGAAAAAGAAAAAAAGTTGTCATATGCACGTCATTAGGGCTAGATTCACTTGGATGCATGTCATTTAGTATTTTTGCTAGGCCTATTTAATTAGAAATTGCATGTCATTAGAATTAGGTCATTTAGTTAATATTGCATTGCATATTGCATGATTTTCGTTAATTAAGTGAAAACAAAAAAGAAATTGCGTGGTAATTAGAAACCATATCTAGGGTTGTTGATGCGGTTTTTAACTTAACATTGCATATGCTTCCGTTGCTTTGAGGTAAGTTTTTGCAATTTATTTATTGTTTATCTGGGTGTTAAATTGGTGGATTGCGCACCCGCATGATCACCTCACATGTTAAGAAAATAGATTTAAAATCAATCTAAGCTGCCTGCAAAAACATTTTTTTTGAAAATAAAAGAATGGTACCGAAAGGGCATTAGAGAAATCTAGTGTAACCAAGTCCCCGTACCCATAGTCTCTGGTTCGTAGGAGTAAAGTGAAACTCCCGTTACTTTACTTGGGTTTCTAATCGACCCACCAAAAAAATAGATTAGTGGCGACTCCTGATAAAAAAATCAATTGCGTGTTAAGAACTTGAACCTAAGTCGCGAATTGGTATGGGCTTGGGAGAGCCCGAGTTAAGTCGAGGCTTAACAATCCATTAGCCAAATTCTAGGTGGTTCACACCCGAAAAATTTTGGTCGCGACAGCTTGGCGACTCCGCTGGGGAGAATTAGTGTTAAAACACTTAGTGGACTTAGGCCAATTTTCTTCTTTTTGAAAAATGTTTTTGTTTGGCAGCGAAGATTCCAGGTACGTCCCTAACATTTAAGGTGTTAAATGTTTTTGCAGATTGGGAGGTATAAGGGGAGTAGTGTTTGCTAACCTTTGTTTTGCAGGGAGTTGTAGGAATGTATGGTTTACTTTAAGATATGAAGTGCTACTTGATATAAACTGTAGTGCATGCTTTGCATTTTTCACTACACTTTTGCACACACAACCTGCCGCCGAACCTGGGCCGCACTAGGATACATAGGATGGCATTGAGTTGGATACGACTTCGACCGCGAGGTCGCGTAGTAGAGGTTGCCCAACTCAATCCCGAAATTTTTTCTTGGTGTTAAGAATGTTTACCTTTGCCCGCGAGGCTGCGTCGCATTGGGGTATCATTCTTGACTGAGCTGGAGTTAGGAGGACTTGGCTTAGTATGCGAGGCTGCTACTAAGTCATCCCACCCTTTTAACTCCACTTTGCTAAGCCGTCTAGATAGAAATCGAGCCTCACACTTCATGCGCCTGTCTATGTGATTGCTATTAATTTTCCTTGGTGAAGTAAGTCTTCTATCGCTATACAATGCAATTTATTTTGTCATATTCTTAGGTCGGTCCATGACATCTAAGTCAATCATTGATTTGATTCGTTTGTCAATTGGAAATGAAATGAGAGATTGCTAGGGAATGATGCATTTAAAAAAACTTTGGAGAATTTGTTTTCAATTCATGTCTAGGAAATTTGATCTTGCTAGGGTGTCTATTTTTCTAGCATTTTTTTAGGAAAATTCCTTCTTGCATAGACTTTTCATGAATAAATAAAAAAAATGAAAAAAAATCGATTAGATCATTGTCATGGATTGACTCTCCATTTACACCTAATGCTTACATGTTCCCGTTTATTTCCTTTAGGTGATTATGAAGCGATCTCGCTCACCCATCCGTACACGGTCGAGAGCTAAAATAGCGGATCAAAACGAGGTGCTGGACCGTATCATCGACAATATAAATAAGCGAATTGCACACCTCCAAAGTCAAGTCGATGAATTGTCTGCTACTGTGGCTTTTCTCATCAACCAAAAGGGCTGTGATGACATAGGTACTCTATCTTTGGTGAGAATCTGCAACTCCAAGAAGAAAGCCAAGAGAACTTTTGAATCGTCTCATTTTCCCGAGGTAGCTGAATTTGATGCCACCATGAAGAGACTAGTGACATATCTAGAAGGAAGAATCTCTGACCTGAAGGGCTTGCATCACATGATCAAGAAGGGTGAAGAACTCAAGCATACATGATTCATGGTCCTAAGTAGTTCACCTTCCTTGTTTAATTAGGGGCATGCTCGGTTGCACCTTCCCCTACGTGGGAATTCTTATTGCTTTTTAGGAATTGTTTTCGCTTTCTAGGAATCGTTTTCGATGTTTTCTCTTTTTAAGGGTTAAGAATCACAATTCCCATTCCAATAATGTAATTCATTTGATTCTATTCAATGAAATTACAATTTTATTTCAAATTTTGAGGACATGATGGGGTACACCAAACTAGCCCGATGACGATATCCAACAATGAAAAGAAAATATCGTCCAAGGAGAATTCTGAGGCCTGGGCTTCATCATGCTTTCTCATGTCAAAATGTTTCAAAAATGCTTTTCCAAATGCTTTTCAAAAACAGAAATTTTCAAAAAAATTCAAAAAAAAATAAAACTTGATTTACTCTGTTTGTCTTTTTGACCCATCTACTTTTTTGTTTCAGAGACGATTTTATAGCATGTAAAGGTGTGAAAATGGTCCAATCCAATTCTGGATCCTGGGGACAAGTTCGCTCCAAATTACAATGGCCCGTTTGTGGTAAAGAAGATACTTCCTTAATGTGCCTTGATCTTGGCATAAATGCATGGTCATGAGTTTCCCACTCCAATTAATTCTGATGTTGCCAAAAAGTATTATCCGTGATAGAATTTGCCATGTCATGTTTTGAATTGCAAGCATTTCAATGATGAATAAATTGCTTCAATGAGTTCAATTGTTCAAATTTATTGCAAATCTTACATTTTTTCTCCCTTGATGAATTGTGTGAGATAAATTGAATGTGTCAAATGGGATACTTTGAAATGATGAAAGGCAAGCCTTGTTCCATACAGTGTTTCGTACACTAACCCTCAGTAAGTTGTGTGAAAAATTCCATGCCCGCAAGGAAGAGGGCTATCTCGCAAAGGGTACGTCAACCAAGGTGATGAGAGGCATTCTTTTCTCTATCCTAAACACTACAGGTGATCCATTGCTTAACCATTTTGAGCCCATACACTTATGGATATTCTTTTCAAATTACCCCTGTCAAGAATCACCCCACATTGGGGCAAATGGGAGATAAAATGGCATCATGAGGTGAGAAAAATGAATTGAAATTTTCTTGCTCTCACTTGCATCAATCTTTAAGTCGTGCTATTGCATTGAATTCATGGGTTAACTTAAGTGCCTTAGGATGACGAAGAGCATTTCTTTCTCTATCCTACATACTTATACCCTTTGCATAACCCACTTGAGCCTGCAATTTTCATTTCTTTAAACCCAATTGGTGATCATCCCCCACACTAGGGAAAGGAAAGAAAAATCAAACCACTCAAATAGCATGATTTATAATGCTAATAAAATGGAGACTTTGTAAAAAAAAAAAGTGCAAAAATGGGGCATGAAAAGCAGTGTGCCTGGTAAAAGCAAGGCCAATGCCCAAAGAAAAAAAATCAAACACTTGATGAAGTGAGTTGTATCCCCAACAAGGTGGTACCCAAAATAAATAAATAAAACTATCATGTTAAGATGTTGTAATCAATGGAGCTATGATAAAAAAAAAATTTGACAGTGGAGAAGGAAAGTGGTGGAAATGTCAGGATGATCACCAACTTTAACCCCTTAAACACTTTTTGAGCCTAATGATCCTTTCATTTCTCAACCCATGAACGAGGCCTACGTTACGTCCCTTGCAAAGTCTCTTCTGATTATGGCACTTGAATTAACCTAGGGGTTCACATGTTTTAAGCATCGCTCGAAAAAGTGCGAGCAAGATTATTTCTTTCTCATTTTGCAGGGTTCTTGACTTGTAAACCCCGAGATGATTACAAAATATCACTCATTCTTTCAAAAGCCTCGACTCAAAGAGTCTCTTTTGTTAAGCCATTGACCAAGCCCACATTATGGTCCTTGTTCAAGACCTCTCAGAATGGTGAGATTGTACCACTTACGAGATTGTTCAGACCCTTGTTTGGCATGACGATGGTGAGATAGAGTAATTGACAAAAATCCTGCATCAAAGGTCAGGATGAAATGGCCATTTTAATGAGGATGAGAGAAAAAGTCCTTTCAGACCAAAGGATCCCTCATTTGACACATCCATGACACTCATGTGTTCAAGTTGGAATTTTCTTTTGAGATACTTCCCAATGGAAATTAGGTGATGCAAGATTAATGGAAATCATCATAAACCTCAATTATATTGATGCATGTTTATGATTACAAATGCATGTTGCCTCTCCTATGAACATGTTTTGCAGGAGACGTATCTTCGAAGATCGGAGATGTTACCAGGTAAGTATATCTATATCCATACCTTTAATATTTGTCATTGCACATGTATTCCCTTTTAAGCATACCGACACTCAATTGAGTTGTCCCCCAAAGATTTTTCCTCCAGATTCAATCTGATTAAGGCGACCGAAGAATGGTTTGGGTCCTGGTCGGATGATTTCTGTCGCAAGGCTGGGCGACCGAAGAATGGTTCGGGTCCTAGCCAAGCAAAACCTCAGTCTAGGCGACCGTAGAATGGTACGGGTCCTAGACAACATTAAAGATTTTTCCTCCAGATTCAATCTGATTAAGGCGACCGAAGAATGGTTCGGGTCCTGGTCGGATGATTTCTGTCGCAAGGCTGGGTGACCGAAGAATGGTTCGAGTCCTAGCCAAGCAAAACCTCAGTCTAGGCGACCGTAAAATGGTATGAGTCCTAGACAGCATTCGGGCGACCGTAGAATGGTACGGGTCCTAGACAACCTCAGTTCAGGCGACCGTAGAATGGTACGGGTCCTGAAAAATCATTTTTTCGTCAAGGCGACCGTAGAATGGTACGGGTCCTAGACAACCTCAATTCAGGCGACCGTAGAATGGTACAGGTCCTGGAAATCAGATCTCCGTTTAGGTGACCGTAGAATGCTACGGGTCCTAGACAACCTCAGTTCAGGCGACCGTAGAATAGTACGGGTCCTGAAAAATCTTTTTTCATTCAGGCAACCGTAGAATGGTACGGGTCCTAGAAAATCATTTTTTCGTTTAGGCAACCGTAGAATGGTACGGGTCCTAGACACAACCAAACAATGCTATACTAGATGACCGTAGAATGGTACGGGTCCTGGCAAAGCAATCACTTTGTGAAGTTATGTTACTATTTTGGGCGACCGTAGAATGGTACGGGTCCTCGACATGTAACACCAATCTATCTTGAGTTACTCTACCATCCCCGAAGGTAAGTAATTACAGGTAAGTTCATTTATCATTTGCAATAGCATTTCCATGCATCATATAAATTTCATTTCAAAACAGGATTCATCTTCCCACCTTTTAAAAAAAAAATCATTTAGTGCATGTGCATAATTAAAATTAGGTCTCAATTTGTCTTTGAATGCAACCTCTACGAGCTCACCTTCAAAGAGGGGTAGCTGTTGACACCTAATTTTGGAAAAATAAAATTGCATTTTGAACAAATAAAAGAAAAAAAATAAAAATTGGGGAAATTGATTTAATTGATTATCCATGTCAAATTTGAAATTCTGATGGATGTTCAGATTTTGATAAATGCAGAAACAATTAAAAATCAGGTGAACAAAGGGCAAGAATTTTGCAAAATGGAAGAAATCTAAGCAAGATCGAGCTGATTGCGAAATCACGTTCCGATTTGCAGGCTTGATTTAATGCAACAGAAGATGGAAAGTCGAAAGTTGCTATAAAAATGGCCATATGAAAATCACTATAAAAGGAGCCATAACTTTCGTGAGCTAGGAAAAAAATTCGGAGGGGACTTTTTCGAAAAAATGGAGAGCGAATCCGTTGAGCAAAAAATTCGTGCGTGAGAGAGTTGTAAAAAAATACAAAAGAAAGGAAGGGGAAATTCTTTTCTTTTTTAGGTAAAGAGCTAAAACTGCGGAAAGGGGATAGCACAGAGAGAGCTTTAGAGAGAAAAAGTCGAAAGGAGAAATCGTGGTGGCTGTGAAATTGATAATTTCAGAGAGAACACACAGATGGAGAGACAGGGTGTGGGTCGTCTTCTTCCTTAGACGACTGCTACCGAGACCCTACATCTCTGCGACTCGATGAGTTTTTTTTGCCATAAGCTTCACACCAACGCAACGCTGCGAGATCTTGTTGCCGATTTACCACTTGCACTGCTGCCGCAAGCCCAAGTTGCTGCTGTTTGTGATCCACAGCCCGAGCCGACGACAACTGAGCTTGCCGCTCCGGTGTGCCGCCGCTGCCCATCACGTCGCTGACGACACCAGCAAGCCATCTAAAATTTCAGATTTGTGTGAAGGTGTCTATGGCGGGTCTTTCTAGCGAGTTTCCTGCAACGAGCAATTTTGGTCGGGTCACATCAAGTTGCGGCAACGTGCTTGGTTCCATACGATGGAGACCGATCCTGTGAAGTCCTGGTTTTCATTGTTCCTATAGGCTTTTTGGCATGTTATCCCACGGTTTCATCGCTCATTGCATGCACAGAAGACGTCATATTTTTTTATTCCTTTTGAGTTAAAGAAGTGGGCTAAAAGCTTGGTCAAGGTCTTCATTGGGGGCTCAGACTCACGAAGAGATTTGTATATCCGAGAGTTCTCACCTGATTTGGTGACTCATCGGTAAAATCAAAGTTCAATGGCCACGCTTGACGACTTTCTTGCAGATTTTCCAGGCGTCCTTGACGTGCTCGAGACCTCGACCGATCCAGTTATTTTGCTTTCGTTTGAATTTGTATTAGTGCAGGTTTTCCTTGACCGAATCCAGTCACCGCCCCGGTAATCCCAGCGAATCTCTGAGCAATACTTGTCCTCCGGCACCTCCAGCAACAACCTTTCCCTGATCTAGCTACCCTTGCTGCTCTCGCCGGAGTCCGTTGTTGGCGAATCCCCTTACCGGAGCAACCATCATCCTTGCTTGGAAAAAAGAAAAAAAAAGAAAGCACATTAGGTAGTTTTCTTTAGTTTATTTTATTTTACTTTATCTTGTTTTTGTTTAGTATAATTAGTCTTTAGTATATGATTGGAAATTCCAACATATCGTCTGATTCGCAACCGCGCCAGGATTTTTTTATTTCATCTATAAGGCCTTAGATGAAATAATTAATTAAGCGGGAATAAAATTGATATTTTGATCTTTAAGGCTTAAGATCAATTTATCGATTTTATCAGCGAAATATTATCCCTTGATCTGAATGATGTGTGATATCCTTGGTTTAGCTTGCCATGATCGCTTTGTTTATCTTGAAATGTGTTTGGGTTATAATATTGCATGTTTTAGGGTTTACATATTTAGAATAGGAATCTTATTTCGAATTTTAAAAAAAAAAAGAGAGTCAAATCAATCAATTTAGGTTGCTAGATTTTTAATTTGGATTGCATGTTTAATTATTTAGCAATTATTAATTTCGAAATTAAACAAAAACAAAAAATCATCATATACTTGTCATGTAGTGTTAAAGCATATTTTGCACGTCATTGCATATTAGGACTAAATTGCACTTAGTTCAATTCTAGATAATATTTTTTCTTAATTTGTGATAAGTTTAGGTATTTTTTAGATATATTGCATTTTTGGATTATTTAGGTTAAGATCATGTTTTAGTTTAAATTAGGATTTGGCTCAACCTAATCCCTAATATAAATTGAATAGGATCTTAATCTAATTAGGTAATTTTCACATTTCACCTGAAAAATACAAAAAAAATGTCATAGGTTAAATTAGTTTTATTATTTATGATAAAATGCATTCTTTTAGGAAAAGAAAAAATGTCATATGCACGTCATTAGGGCTAGATTCACTGGGATGCATGTCATTTAGTATTTTTGCTAGGCCTATTTAATTAGAAATTGCATGTCATTAGAATTAGGTCATTTAGTTAATATTGCATTGCATATTGCATGATTTTCGTTAATTAAGTGAAAACAAAAAAGAAATTGCGTGGTAATTAGAAACCATATCTAGGGTTGTTGATGCGGTTTTTAACTTAACATTGCATATGCTTCCGTTGCTTTGAGGTAAGTTTTTGCAATTTATTTATTGTTTATCTGGGTGTTAAATTGGTGGATTGCGCACCCGCATGATCACCTCACATGTTAAGAAAATAGATTTAAAATCAATTTAAGCTGCCTGCAAAAACATTTTTTTGAAAATAAAAGAATGGTACCGAAAGGGCATTAGAGAAATCTAGTGTAACCAAGTCCCCGTACCCATAGTCTCTGGTTCGTAGGAGTAAAGTGAAACTCCCGTTACTTTACTTGGGTTTCTAATCGACCCACCAAAAATAGATTAGTGGCGACTCCCGATAAAAAAATCAATTGCGTGTTAAGAACTTGAACCTAAGTCGCGAATTGGTATGGGCTTGGGAGAGCCCGAGTTAAGTCGAGGCTTAACAATCCATTAGCCAAATTCTAGGTGGTTCACACCCAAAAAATTTTGGTCGCGACACTGGATCACTTAAGTACTACTTTAAGAAAAAAACGATCATTTAAGTGTCAACTCTGGTCTGAATTGCCAGAATTCCGACGTGCCTATATTTTATAAAATTTTCAATCCTACGTGGCTCACCGGCATGCCTAGTCAGCATATAACCCCTGAACGATTTCATCCAAAAGTTGTAAATAGTGATCATTTAAGTGCCAAATTTGATTAAAAGTGATCATTTGAGTACCAAATTTTATTTAAAGCGATCACTTCAATGCCAGTCATTAAAAGATAATTACTCTAGTGCCAAGTATGCTACATGGAAATGCCACATGGCCTGGATTTAAAAAAAAAAAAAATTGCCAAGTCATAGTATAATTTTAATTATAAATGATACATAATCAGCTTGACCGGAATTTCTTGCCGTTGACACTAAAGTGATTGTTTTTCCTATGATTTAGAACATAAGTGAGCCAGCGAAAAATTTTGGCACTAATGTGAGCGCCGTACACAACTTTTGGCACTTCTAGTATACTTATCCCGGATAATATAGATAGCTAGTTTTTTTTTTTTTTTTTTTTTTTGAGATTTTTTTATTGTTCTGAGAGTTTTTCAAGTATTTTGAAGAGAAGACAAAAGTGGTGACATAATTCTTGTTCTTTGATTCATGATGTTTGGTTTGATTTATATTTTTATTTCTTCTTCTATTATGTTCTAATTTTCTTTTGTTAGGGCTATGACATAGCCTAACTATGATAATGTGGATTTCATAATTTTTATGAGTTCAAGTGATTTCATTCATATGAGTTATATATTATTATGCTTAATGCTTTTAAGTGACTGGCTACCACTTGGTTGATTTGATGTGCATGTTTGAGATTGAGAAGTGGCAATATGCAATTGCTCTTTATAATATATATAACCATGAATTAAACGTGCATAGAGATATATTGCATTATTTTTGTAACTTTCGGTGATAAGTTGATCCAATAGACTCATTGTAAGCCGGGAATATTCATAGATTTTAATGCACTTATATATATTTAAATTCACATAGAGATATAGTGGATTAATAAATTGAGTACGTTTGCTATACCTATAGATAAGATAGTCAATAGATTGAGAAATTCCGTTATTACATGTTTGATATATTTCTTTTATGTGCAATAATATGAAATTCATAATTAGTGGTTATAGTGAAATCATATGCTCCAACATATTTATGTGATCGATTTACTCCATTTAGTCTCCGAATTTTGCTTTTAAGATTTTTACTTTTATTTTATTCTCAATTTTATTTTGATTTGTTAGATAAATTTTGGAATTAATATATTTTTAGTATTTAATCAGTTTATTAATTTTCAATCTCCATAGGACAATACTCTTTCTCATCATTATATAACTTGTTCCATACATTCACTTGTGTTTAGAATTTTACAAACAAGTTTTTTGGCGTTGTTTCCAGGGATTGTTTGTTTATTACTAATTAATATTGATACTGAATAATTCTAAGTTTAATCTAGCTTTCTTTTTCTTTTTTTAGAGCAAACATCGGTTTATGCTGTGTCGACAAGGGAAATTTGCAAAGTTTGATCCAAAAATCTAACATACATTTAAAAGGCGACTAAGAGAACAGATAAATCACGATAAGAAGATGACAAATGATGAGAATGAAAATCCATGCAGACTCCTAAGAGATTATGATGCGCCAATAGTTTAGGACACCACATCAAGCATTGCGACAGTACAATTCAAACAAACAACTTTGAGATCAAACCATCCCCTATTTAGATGCTTCAACAATCAGTGCAATTTAGTAGACTACCAAGTGATAATCCAAATGCTCATATCGATGATTTTCTTGAAATCTATGACACCATTAAATATAATGGAGTTACAGATGATGCTATTAAATTGAGACAAAGCTAAGTGTTTGGCTCTCTTCTCTTGTTGTAGGATCAATCACTACATGGAATGATATGGCTCAGAAATTTATTGGTAAGTTCTTTCCACCTGCAAAGTCTGCAAAGATGCGTAATGATATTACTAATTTATGCATATGGATAATGAATCATTAGATGAAGCATCAGAATTATTCAAAGAATTTCTTAGGATATGTCCACATCACAAATTACCCATATGGATGTAGGTACAAACTTTTATAATAGATCTAGTACAAATCTTCATTCTATGATTGATGCTGTTGTAGGGGGAACTTTGAATAATAAAACACCAGAAGAAGCCTACAATCTATTAAAGAAAATGGCATCAAATAGTTATTAGTAGCCTACTGAGAGGTTGCCAATGCAAAAAGTTAGTTGAGTTCATGAAATGAATGCTTTCGCTGCAATTGTTGCATAGTTTGAACCACTCAACAAGAGGCTAGATAACATAAGCTTTAGCGATGAAATTTTAGAATTTGACATGTGACTTTTGTGGTGGAAGACATGTTAGCACAAAGTGTTAAGTAGATAATACTTTTAAACAATCTAGTGAAAATTCTAACTTTATTACAAATTTTAACAGGTCATAGAATAATCCCTACTCCAACACATACAATCCGGGATGGCATAACCATCCAAATTTTTCATGGAATAATCAGAATGTGATGTGATCACCACTAGAATTCAAAACAATTATAAGAGACAAAGTCAAATTTGGAAGATATAGTCACCAAACTTACTAACACCACTCATGATTTTATCAAGAGCACGAATGTGAGATTTCAAAACCAAGAGGCTTCAATCAGAAATCTAGAGATGCAAGTGGGTCAATTATCAAGCATGATATTAGGGAGATGGCAAGGTTCTTTGCCTAGCAACACAAAGAAAAGTCCAATTAAAAACATAAAGGCTATAACCTTGAGAAGTGGTAAAAAAATGGGAGAAGAAGATGACAAACAAGAGATTTTAAAAAACAAAGAAGAGGAGATCAATAAACAACCAAACGAGGCAAGCAAGAGCAAACTTTTTCCAGAAAATCCTAAGCCATATGTGCCACCAATTCCATTCCCTCAGCGACTCCAATAGCACAATTCTTAATGTATTTAAAAGAGTGCACATTAACATTCATTTTGCAAATGCATTAGCATAGATGCCTAGTTAGGCAAAAAATTTTAAGGAGATTTTGGCAAACAAAAGGAAATTGGAGGATTATGAAACTGTGACGTTAAATGAGGAGTGTTTCGCTATCCTATAAAACAAATTACTTCCGAAGTTAAAAGATCTAGGGAGTTTTACTATTCCTTGCACTATTGAGGATTCTTTCTTTGAAAAAGCATTGTATGATTTAGGTGCAAGCATTAATTTGATGCATTTTTAAGTTTTCAAGAAATTAGGATTGGGTGAGGTAAGAGCAATCACAGTGCCGTTTCAACTGGCTATTCGATCAATTAAATATTTGAGAGGTATTGTGGAAGATATTTTGGTAAAAGTTGACAAATTTATCTTTTTTGCAGATTTCATAGTTCTTGACATGGAGGAAGATTTTAAGGAACCACTTATCTTACGTTGAGCTTTTCTAGCAATAGGAAGAGCACCTTTGATGTGCAACAAGGGAAGTTAATTCTTAAAGTTCAAGATGATCTTATTTCCTTTAATATTTTCTAAAGCAATGAAATATGCCTCTGACGATAATTCTTGTTTTAGAGTTGAGGCAGTTGACAAGTTGGGGAACATTTTTCATGAATTTTTTTTTGAAGATCCACTTGAAGCATGTTTAGTTCGATGGGACAATGAAATTAAGAATGGGGAGATAAAGGAGTATGCAAATTTTATGGAGGCAATTCCACCATATATAAGGCAAAAGGCAAATAAATTTAAGGAGTTGGGAAAATACACAATAAAGTCTAAACCATCAATTGAAGAGCCTCCAATTCTTAAATTCAAACCCCTACATTCTCATTTGAAATATGCTTATTTAGATTAAGTTTCTTCTTTACCAGTAATTATATATTCTTTGATAGATTTGATGGAAGATAAACTACTTAAAGTATTGAGAGAGCATAAAGGTGCAATTGGATGAAAAATAGTTGATATCAAGGGAATCAACCATTCACTTTGCATGCATAAAATTCTAATGGAGGAACAATACAACCCACCATCCAACCTTAGAGACGTCTGAACCTGAAAATGCAAGAAGTAGTGAAAGCTGAGGTAATTAAGCTACTTGATGCATGTATCATATATTTTATCTTTGATAGGTCTTGGGTAAGTCTTATACAAGTTGTGCCAAAGAAATGCATAATGAATGTTTAGAAAAATGACAATAATGAGTTGATTCCGATTAGAACAGTTATTGGGTGGCGTGTATGTATGGATTATAGAAAATTGAATGATGCCACTAAAAAAGATCACTTTCCTTTACCATTTATTAATCATATGTTGAAAAGACTTGCGGGACATGAGTTTTATTGTTCTCTTAATGGATATTTAGGGTATAATCAGATTCCTATAACACTAAAAGATCGGGATAAGTACACTAATGGTGCCATAAGTTGTGTACGGCGCTCACTTTGGTGCCAAAAGTTTCCGTCGGATCACTTAAGTGCCAAAAATTTGAAAACGCTCACTTTGGTGCCAACTTCACGAAATTGGCCGGAAATCCGACGTGGCCTTTTTTTATTAATTTTTGACGCCGACGTGGCTCGTCGGAGAGCTGAGTCAGCATCCAAACACCAAAACGACGCCGTTTGGTGTCTCCCCCAATTCAAAACCCTAATCTCCGGCCGTCGCCGTCCTCGACGGTCCTCGCGCTCGGCGGCCACGGCTTCGACCCCGACCTCGACCCCAACCGCGACGATGGCCACTCAACGGCAACGGCTCCGACCTCGACCCCAACCCCGACCCCGACGATGGCCACTCGGCGGCCGTAGCTCCGACCTCGACCTTGACCCCGACCGCGACGATGGCCACTGATGGCCGCGGCTCAAACCCCGACCCCGACCCCGACGATGGCCACTCGACGGCCGTAGCTTCGACCCCGACCTCGACCCCGACCTTGATGATGGCCACTCGGCGGCCGCAGCTTTAACCCCGACGACGGCCACGGCTTCAACCTCGCCGAAACCCTAATTTCTTCCCCATGTGAGCTAAACGGCGTCGTTTCCATGAAGCCATCCACGTAGGACGGCAAAACGACGTCGTTTTCTTAAGGAGGACCGAAAACGACGTCATTTAAAGGCTTATCAATTTTATTTTATTTTTAAAAAATCATTTTGGCCGGAATCTTTCGCCGGAGGCCGGAATCTTTCGCCGGTGGCACCAAAGTGAGCGTTTTTCCTCCGATTTGGCACTTAAGTGATCCAACATAAACTTTTGGCACCAAAGTGAGCGCCGTACACAACTTTTGGCACCATTAGTGTACTTATCCCCTAAAAGATCAAGAGAAAACTAATTTCCCTTGTCTCTATGGTACTTTTGCTTTTAGAAAAATGCCATTTTGTCTTTGTAATGCACTGGCTATTTTTCAGATATGTATGATGGCTATTTTTTTTCATATGGTTGAAAAATATAGAGATTTTCATGATTGATTTTTCCGTTTTTGACTCATCATTTGATTCTTGTTTAAATAATGTAGCTTTGGTCTTACAAAGATACGAGGATACTAACCTTGTTTTGAATGGAGAGAAGTGTCACTTTATGGAATGGGAAGGAATAGAGCTCATGTATAAAATTTCTCGAAACATAATAGAATTTGACTGAGCCAAAGTGAAGATCATTGCAAAATTGCCTCTACCAACATATGTGAAACCTGTCAAACGATTTTTGGGGCATGCAGGATTCTACAGGCAGTTTGTAAAAAAAATTTCAAAAATTGCTAAACCTCTTTCTAATCTTTTGGAAAAAGATGCTCATTTTATTTTTTCTAGATGAATGCGTTCATGCTTTTAACATTTTAAAAGAGAAGTTAGTGTTAGCACCAATTATGGCAACACTAGATTGAGATTTACCTTTTGAGTTAATGTGTGATGCTAGCGATTCTGTAGTAGAAGTTGTTTTGGGACAAATGCAAAATAGAGTTTTTCAAACCATATAGTATGATAATTGAACCTTGTCAGGTGCACAATTGAATTATTCAACAATTGAAAAGAAAATTTTGGCAAGAGTTTATGCTTTTGATAAATTTCGTTATTATTTAATTGGCTCAAAAGTTATAGTTTATTTTGACCACTCTGCTCTTAAGTATCTGTGTGAAAAGATAGAATCAAAACCCCGGTTGATCAGGTGGATTTTATTACCGCAAAAATTTGATTTGGAAATTAAACATAAAAGGGGGGCTGAAAATCTAATTGTGGATCACTTATCAAGAATTCTGAATACAAAGGAAGAGGTAACCAATTTTGCAAGAGTTCTGTGATGAGAAATGCTTTTCAATCAAATTCACAAAAATTACCTAGTGTGCTGACTTTGTGAATTATTTGGTAAGTAATGTTCTTCCTCATGAGTTATCATATCAACATAAGAAAAAAATTATTTTCTAATATTAAAAATTATTTTTGGGAAAAAAATTTATTGTTTAAAGTATGTGCAGATCAAGTCATAAGGAGATATGTTCTAGACAAAGAAAGGGCAAGTATTCTACATCATTGTCATGACGGAGAGGCAGATGGCTATTTTGGTGCCATGAAAACTGCTGCTAAGATTTTATAATCTAGATTTTATTGACTCACACTTTTTAAAGATGCATACTCCTATGTGGCTTCATGTGATAGATGTCAAATAGCTAGAAATACTTCAAGGAAAAAATGAAATGCCTTTAAACAACATTAATGTGTAATTATTATTAGATGTATGGGGTATTGATTTCATGGGACCCTTTACACCTTCTTATGGGAATTTAAACATTTTAGTGGCTATGGAGTATGTGTCTAAGTGGGTAGAAGCTGTAGCATTACGAACAAATAATGCTAAAGTTGTGGTCAAATTTTTGAAGAAAAGTATTTTCATCTGATTCAGCACTTCTAAGGCAATCATAAGTAATAGAAGGACACATTTTCACAATAGACAATTTGAGGCACTTTTAAGTAAGTGTGGAACCACACATAAGGTTGCAACCCCCGATCATCCTTAGACTAGTGGTCAGGTAGAGATTTCAAATAGGGAAATCAAGAGAATTTTAGAAAAAAAATAAATGCCTTTAGGAAAGATTGGTCAATGAAACTTGATGATGCACTTTGGGCCTATAAGACTGCATTCAAAACTTCAATTTGGATGTCTCTTTTTAAGCTAGTGTTTGGGAAGGCTTGTCACTTGCTAGTGGAATTAGAGTACAAAACATATTGGGCATTAAAATTTACGAATTTTGACATGCAGCCTATAGGTAAAGAAAGATTGTAGCAACTGAATGAATGTGAGGAATTTCGCAATAAAGTCTATGAAAATTCTAAGTTGTACGAGAGTGTACAAAAATATGGCATGACAGGGACATATTCAGAAAATCGGTCAAAATTTTTTACTTTATAACTCTTGTCTTAAACTTTTTCAAGAAAGTTACGGTCTTAACAGTCTGGTCCTTTGACAGTTACATAGGTATTACCATGCGGAACGGTTGAAATTATGCATGACACTGAAGGCACGTTTAAGGTGAATGGTCAACGTTTGAAGCCCTACTTTGAAGGTGGTTATAACAAGCAGAAGACCACCATTGAGCTTCAACCTTCATAATAGTAACATCTGAGATAGTTTGGCTGAAAACTATAAAGCAAACGCTTCTTGGGAGGCAACCCGAGCATTTTGATTATGTTTTTTCA
This sequence comes from Eucalyptus viminalis, assembly GCA_014182385.1. Classification (NCBI taxonomy): domain Eukaryota; kingdom Viridiplantae; phylum Streptophyta; class Magnoliopsida; order Myrtales; family Myrtaceae; genus Eucalyptus; species Eucalyptus viminalis. Next base: position 45,868,482 of record CM024530.1, read on the forward strand.
TTTAATTTTAATTTTACTTTTATCCAAAAAAAGAAGAAGAAAGATTAATTTTTCTGTCTTATCCTGGTTAATTTTTTTTTAAGGGATCATCTTTCAGGAGTTTAATCATCAATTCCCTCCATGGACACATCCTACAACCATTGGAGTTTTTTTGTTCCTATTTCTCTTTTTCACATTGAGGGCAATGCTTCATTCAATTTTGGGGGGGAGACAAAAATTTTGTTGAATCTAAATTTTTTTATCATGATTGCATTCTTTATTGTGAATTTTTACAATTCTTAGGAAAAATTTAAATTTTTTTCAAACTTGCAACTGATGTGTGATTTAATTTTAATTCTGATTATGTTAATCCACGTATTGAGCACTAAAAATCCTTAACTTTTGAATTGTTTGTAAATCTAGAGAACATTTGTGACAACCTGATTTTCCAATTATGTTTTCAATTGAATGAGTTGGGCTTTTCATCGACGCGCCTATAGTTTTTTTCTTTGAATTGATCACTCACGAAATAACTAATCTATTTGGTGAAGCCATTAAGGGATTTTAACGCAATAGACTTGAGAATTCAACCAGAAATTGACTGCTCGACCGTGCTAATCTACAAGGGTCAATACGGCACCGTCAAAATCGATCAAAGGTCGGAGATAGGTCGGTTCGACAGAGGCATGTGATGAAAGTTCACCTAATTGCAAAAAAAAAAAAAAAAATTGGTAAAATTCCACCTAATTCCAAAATTCTTGTCAAATAGCACTAAATTGATTTTTTGTTATTTTTGTACCATGTGCCCGTATTTAAAATCTCAAGATTTTCATGACAACCGAGAGTCACCAATAAGTCGAAGATGTACAATGTGGCTCGAAAATAATCAACCACGGGTCAAATGCGCTAAAAATTCCAAAAAACCATCCGATAGGCTAGGTCATGCAAAAATCGCACCAGGTTGAAATTAACCACGAAATTGAACCCGATTTCAGAAATTAAAAGTTCTATCATGTCACAATTTATATTAGGAACGTTGACTCATCCTCCGAAGATTTTTTAGCAAACCCGAGTTTTCAGCAGAAATCCAAAGTTTGGCATTTTTGGATCGGGAAAATTAGAGGACCATTTTTTGTTACACATTTGGAATTCAAGTTGGACTAATTGGCAAGGAAAAATGTGGAATGTGATGTGGGCATCCTCCATGACATTTTAGCCTTTGATTTGAGTCCAATTGGAGAAGAATTGAGCTCAAATTGGATGGGAAATGTCCAAAATTCGTAGGTCCATGTGGGGTACAACATTTCAGCAACTTGGGAGGCTTGTTGGGAAAGATTTGAAGAAAAAGGGGCCGAGGACAAGGCAGCAGTTGGTGGGGCATTTGTGATGAGTGAAATGGATATTTAGGAAGACTTTTGAGGCATTTTGGATCCCCCCTTCAGCTGAGCCTTCTTCTTCTTCTTCAGCCTTGCTTTCTCCATTGTTGGAGTGTTTGAGCTCAAGAAAAACCAGAGAAAGCCAGCCAAGAGACTAGCCAGCCCATTGACCACCCCTGGCCGTCGTCCGTGCATCGCCGAGCCATCGCCAAGCCATCGCACACCAGCCCGCGCTTACTCACCCGTCTACCTCCTACTCGCGTCCCGCTCGCACGCGTGTCCTGTGTGTCGTCATCCAGCCGTCAAAGCAGCACCACCGTCACCGTCCAGCCGCTGGAGCCACCGTTGTCGCTCGCTGCAACCGCTGCCATCTCGCCTGGTCGTTCCGCACCAAGCCGCCGCTCGATCGAGCCTCCTTCGGCCCATAATAGAACTAAACCTCACAGCCCAGGTGTGAGCTTCGTAAGCCTTTTTCAAGCCCGTCCAGACCTCTATTGGTGTCACCGTGAGCCCGAGTCTTGCTCGCCTCCACGTCGCTGTCATCGTGAACTCATCAGCCCTCAAAACCGATGAGTTTACTCACTAAATGTTGCTTAGTAGGTTAATTATGCTTAATGATTGATTAGATTATGATAAGTATGGCTTAGGTGGTTAGTTAGATGTAATTAGTGATTTAGTTGGTTAATTAGGATTGTTAGGTGGTTAGATTAGATTAGTTAAGGGCTAAAAAGATTGTACTATTTATGTGGATAGGTGCAATATTTTTCTAGGCCTGTTTAGGTGGTTAAATTAGTGTTTTAGGCCTAAGTGTGTATTTATTTAATTAAATTTTCTATTTGCTTAATTATTTAATATTTTTCGAAAATTATACCAGGATAGCTTGTGACCGGAATTTCGTGCTAATTGTCGTGGTATGATCAGTTTATGCAATTGATTGTTAAATTGTACAATTGAGTGATGATTATTGATTTTGAGTATTTATTTCAAAATTGTGAAAATTTGGTATTTAATTAAAAAATTCCGAGTGTTGGCTTTCACCCTCGAAAATGTTTTTAAGTGCTATATCAAATAGTGGGATTTTAAAAGGAAGGATATCAATTTTTAGATTCGATTTGACCGTGTACCTACACACTATTATTTTCACCATATGTTTTTAATACGAAGAAAATAGGCCAAGCGCATTATCTTAATTGAGGCTTGTGAGTGTAAAACACAATGTCCTTGGCTAGGATTGATTGATCGTGTGATGATTATAAGAACCCGTCCCCGATGTCTGTCGGATGGACCTTGCCCCTATATGGGATGCCTCTGGACAATGGATGCCAGTCGCAATAGATTTTGCATTGATGCTCCTTTAGGAATGCCGTCCCCGATGTGCGTTGGTGGATGTTGCCGTGCTCAAGGAATGAGACAATGCCTGGCTATGCTAGAAGACCGATGTGCTCGGGTAGATTGTGCTTGTGCGGGCAGTAATCAATTGGAATGCATGATTGATTGAGTTAAACGCATTGGATTATGGGACAAAATTGTGCAGCACGGTATGAAACATGTCATAACGATTTGGCATTATAATCGGGAGCCCTGTGATTGATTGATTGATTGAGAGGTGAACTGAGGCGTTCCAATTGTCAAGTGCCATTACTACACGTATATGATATATGAATTGTACTGACGTGCAGGAAGAAACTGAGGCGAGGTAACCCCTCTGTATTGTGTGTATAGGCTACCTCTAAGCGTATTTTATTCTTAGTCGGGGTTTAGGGGGTGAACTTGCTGAGACATTGTCTCACCCCGTCGTGGGCTCAATCTTTTCAGGTCCGTAGATGGAGGAGCGTCATGTGCAATACGGGGTCCCTCAAACGATGGATTTTGAGCATACCTTCATCCTATTCCTGGGACCACCCTGACTCGGGAGTTAGTTGAGTCTGTGGTATGGGTAGATGAGGGACTACCTGAGTTGGTACCTCACCGATTCATAGCATGGTTCACTAGCTTCTGTCAAGGGGGTCGGGAGGGTCCCTTACGGGTTTTGATGGACCTCCTATCGGGACTGGGGACTGGGAGGCAATGCACCCGGTGGATCTCAACACTCCCGATGGTGTCATGATAGACGCGGAGCCCCCTGAACCTAAGGATGAGGAGTCTAGTGCCAAGATGGCTTAGTAGCTCTTCTTGTTTGGAGTTAAGCCTTTGTTTGTGGACTAGTTTGTTTATAAACTCAGTTTGTTTATAAAAGTGTATTGTGAAATCTGTATCCTACTTTTCTATCCCATATCTATGTGTTTGGGGATTTGTTTATTTGCTTCTGCATGTGTAATAAAATGAATGGGTTGGCAACATATCTTGAGACGTCGCAATTTTATTGACTATCGAGGGATGTGCGCACGCTCGAAGTTCGGGGTGTGACAGCATTCATGTGAAGTATGTGATTTTCTTAGATCTCACCCAAATCTTAGAATTTGTTTGATTTTCTCTTGAGGTGAAATCCTAAGCTACATCTAACCAAGAAAAATGATTTAGGCAATTTTTGAATCGATTGAGCTTTTCAAACCAGCCCTATGTATTTATCTCTAGTCACCCTGTTGAGCCTTAATTATTATCCAATTTTTCATTGACACTCGTTATCTCATGCCCCATGAACACGTTGATTTTTTTGGATAAAAGTTTATTTGATTGCTATGGTTGTTTGGGGTGTATCATTAAAAAATAAAAAGTTGCTTTTATGGTTCTCTATCCAACTTTCAATTTAATGAGTCTTTTGGATAGTCAACAAGTTGGAAATCTTCATGTTATATCATGAGGGACTTAGGGAGGAACTCCACCATAAAGCAATTCAAAAAGAAGAAGAAGAGAATGTTGATTTGTGGTGGCAAAAGGATTATCTTGAAGGAGTGAAATTGGACAGTGACATGGGCTTTAATTATATCCTAGAAATCAACGTATCGATGGGTGATTTTAACTTACAATCACCATTATTTCACTTTTAGCCCACCCTTACATTACAAACCGAGAAAAGTTCTATTGATTTTTGGTTAGATAATTTGCTTACATTAGTAGAGAGGGGAATGAAAAAGCAAACCTATGAGATTTTGTCATAATTATAGAGAATTTTTAGGGTCACATACCAATGTGAATTTATCTGGACTACATATAATTCGAAAAGATAAGGACTCACACACATATACTTGGATCACATTGTTAGAATCGATCTTAACTTATGAATCAATTTCAATGTTTGGATGAAATTTGTATTTTCCTTTGAATTGTGAATTTGAGCAATTATGAAAAAATGTCATGGATGAGGTTGTTGGCTTGAGTGTGCATTATTATCTTTCTTTTGCTCAAGGACTAGCAAAATGTTAAGTTTGGGGTTTGATAACTCTATAATGATACAGTTATTTTACCTATTTTAGGCAACAAATATCGTACTTTATGATGCTATATTCTTTAGAAGATATTTGAATTTCCTTCTATTTACCCAAATCTTCTTTGTTTATGTAGAACAATGAAATATAGAAAAAATAAGGAAAAAAGGGCAAAAAGAAGGAAAGGAAAATTCTATCATTCGGGAAGTCAAATCAAAAGGCATTGGCAGATGGATATCATATCAAGGATTCTGCGATTTATTTCTTGGTTTTATGCGAAAAATAAGCAATTGCATTGTGTTGGGATTCTTGGATATATCTTATAAATAGGACAATATAGATAGCTAGTTTTTGGAATTCTTTTTTATTGTATAGAGAGTTTTTCAAGTATTTTGAAGAGAAGACAAGCTAGTGACAAAATTCTTGTTCTTTGATTCAAGACGTTTGGTTTGATTTTTTTTTTTTATTTCTTCTTCTACTATGTTCTAAATTTATTTTGTTAGTGCTACAATGTAGTCTAATCATGATGATGTGAATTTCATAATTTTTACGTATGCGAGTGACTTCATTCATGTAAGTTATTTATTATTGTGCTTAATGTTTTTAAGTGAATAGCCACCACTTGAATGATCTAATGTGCATATTTGAGAATGAGAAGTGATTATATGCGATTGCTCCTTATAATATATAATCATGAATTAAACATGGATAGAGATATATTTCATTATTTGTGTAGCTTTCGATGATCCAAAAGACTCATTGTAAGCCGGAAATATTTATAGATTTTAAAACACTTATGTTTATTTAATTTCTCATAGAGATATAGTGGATTAATAAACTGAGTAGGTTTGCTATACCTAGAGATAGGATAGTAAATATATTAGGAAATTCCGCTATCACATGTTTGATATCATTCTTATACGCGTAACAATATGAAATTCATATCTAGTGGTTATGGTGAAATCGGATGCTCTAACATATTTATCTTATCGATCTACAGCATTTAGTCTTCGAATTTTGCTTTTAAGATTTTTAGTTTTATTTTATTCGCAATTTTATTTTGATCTATTAGATAAATTTTATAATTAATCTATTTTTAATTAGTTTATTAATCATCAATTTCCGTGAGACGATACTCTTTCTCATTATTATACAACTTGTTCGACACATTCACTTGCATTTAGAATTTTATGAATAAGTTTTTGGCACTGTTGGCGATGATTGTTTATTTAATACTAATTAATATTGATATCGAATAATTTCTAAGTTTAATCTAGCTTTTGTTTTACTTTTTTTTTTTCGGGGGTAAATCGGTTTATGACACGTAGCCAACAAGAGAAACTTGTCAAGTTTGATCAAAAAATTGAACGTACATTTAAAAGGTGACTAAGAGAATAGAGAAATCATGATAAGAAGATGGCAGATGATGAGAATGAAAATCCATGTAGACTCTTGAGAGATTATGCTGTGTCAACAGTTTAGGGCACCACATCAAGCATCGGGAGACCTACAATTCACACAAACAACTTTGAGATCAAACCATCCCTCATTCAGATGCTTCAACCATTAGTGCAATTTAGTGGGCTACCAAGCGATGATCCAAACACTCATATCAATGTTTTTCATGAAATCTATAACACTATTAAATATAATGGAGTTACAAATGATGCTATTAAACTCATATTATTTCTTTTCTCTCTTAGAGACAAAGCTAAGAGTTGTCTCTCTTCTCTTTCTGTATGATCAATCACTACATTGAATGATATGGCATATAAATTTCTTGGTAAGTTCTTTCCTCCCGCAAAATCTGCAAAGATACGTAATGATATTACTAATTTTATGCAAATGGATAATGAATCATTAAATGAAGTAAGTGAAAGATTCATATAAATTCTTAGGAGATGCCCACATCACGGACTACCAGTATAGATGCAGATACAAACTTTTTATAATGGGTCTAATGCAAATCTTCGTTCTATGATTGATGTAGCTATATGAGGAACTTTGAATAATAAAACACTAGAAGAAGCCTACAATCTAGCAAAGGAGATGTCATCCAATAGTTATCAGTGGCCTACTAAGAGGCTACTTATGTGAAAAGTTAGGGAGTTCGTGAAATGAATGCTTTCGCTACAATTGTTGCACAGTTTGAAGCACTAAACAAAAAGCTAAATAACATAAGTTTTGGTGATGAAATTCAGAATTTGACATTTGATTTTTGTGGTCGAAGACATGTTAGCAGACAATGTTAGGAAGGTAATACTTTTAAACTATCTAGTGAAAATTCTAACTTTGTTGGGAATTTTAACAGGTCATAGAATAATCCCTACTCCAATACGTACAATTTGAGATGGTCCAATCATCCAAATTTTTCATGAAATAATCAGAATGTGACGAGATCACCATAGGGATTTAAAAAATCATAAGAGACAAAGTCAAATTTAGAAGATATAGTCATCAAACTTGCTAAAACCACTCATGATTTTATCAAGAGCACGGATGTAAGATTTCGAAACCAAGAGGCTTCAATAAAAAATCTGGAGATATAAGTGGGTTTATTAGCAAGCATATTGTTAGGGAGACAGTGGGGTTCTTTGCCTAGTAACATAGAGAAAAATCCAATCGAAAACATATATGATATAACCCTGAGAAGTAGTAAACAAGTGGGAGAAGAAGATGCCAAACAAGAGATTTTTAGAGACAAAGAAAAGGAGATCAATAAACAACCAAAGGAGGCAAGTAAAAGCAAATTTTTTTCCAAATAATCTCAAGCCATATGTGCCACTAATTCCATTCCCTCAGTGACTCCAGCAATACAAAATAAATAAGCAATTTTATAAATTTCTCGAAATGTTTAAAAAATTGCACATTAATATTCATTTTGCAGATGCCTTAGTGCAGATGCCTAGTTATGCAAATTCCTTTAATGAGATTTTGGCAAACAAAAGGAAATGGGAAGATTATGAAACTGTGAAGTTAAATGAGAAGTGTTCAACCATCTTACAAAAACAAATTACCTCCAAAGTTAAAACATCCAAAGAGTTTTACTATTCCTTGCACTATTTGGAATTCTTGCTTTGAAAATGTATTGTGTGATTTAGGTGAAAGCATTAATTTGATGCCTCTTTTTAGTTTTCAAGAAATTAGGATTGGCGAGGTAAAAGCAACCATAGTGTTGCTTCAATTGGCTAATCAATTAATTAAATATCTTAGAGGTATTGTGGAAGATATTTTGATAAAAGTTGACAAATTTATTATTCCTACAAATTTCATTGTTCTTGACATGAAAGAAAATTTTGAGGTACCACTTATCTTAGGTTAAGCTTTTCTAACAACAAGAAGCGCCCTTGTTTAACAACAAAAAAGGAACTCTTGCCAGTAGTTTTTGCTTTTGATTGATTTTGTTATTGTTTAATTAGCTCAAAAGTTGTAGTTTATTCTGATCACTCTGCTCTTAAGTATTTGCGTGAAAAGAAAGAATCAAAACCCCGGTCGATCAGTCGGATTCTATTGCTACAAGAATTTGATCTAGAAATAAATAAATAAAAAATAAGAAGGGGACTAAAAGTCTAAAATTGGATCAACTGTCAAGAATTCCGAATTCAAAGGAAGAAGTAAGACTAATTTTGGAAGAGTTCCTTAATGAGAAAAATTTTACCATCAAATCCACAAAAATTCCCTGGTATGCTGACTTTGTGAATTATTTGGTAAGTAATGTTCTTCCTCCTAAATTATCATATCAACAGAAGAAAAAAATTCTTTTATGATGTTAAAAATTATTTTTGGAAGAATCTTTCTTATTTAAAGTATGTGCAGATCAGGTCACAAGGAGATGTGTTCCCGAGATGAAGAGATGGCAAGTATTCTACATCATTATCATGACGGAGAGGTAGGTGGTCATTTTGGTACCACCATAACTGCAACTAAGATTTTATAATCTAGATTTTATTGGCCCACACTTTTTAAAGATACATACTCCTACGTAGCTTCATATGATAGGTGTCGAGAACTTGAAATATTTCAAGGAAAAATGCAATGCCTTTAAACAACATTATTGTGTGTGAATTATTTGATATTTGAGGTATTGATTTCATGGAACCCTTTACACATTTTTATGAGAATTTATACATTTTAGTGGCTGTGGAGTATGTGTCTAAGTGGGTAGAAGATGTAGTATGTCAACAAATAATGTTAAGGTTGTCATCAATTTTTGAATAATTTTTTTTTACCCAATTCGACACTCCTAAGGCAATTATAAGTGATAGAGGGACACATTTTTACAACAAATAGTTTGAAGCACTTTTGAGTAAGTACGAAGTCACGCATAAGGTTACTACCCCTTATCATCCTCAGACCAGTGGTCAAGTAGAGATTTCAAATAGAGAAATCAATAGAATTTTAGAAAAAAACAGTAAATGCCTCTAGGAAAGATTGGTCATGAAACTTGATAATGCACTTTGGGCCTATAGGACAACATTCAAAACTCCACTTGGGTGTCTCCTTTTAGGCTAATGTTTGGGAAGACTTGTCACTTACCTGTGGAATTATAGCATAAAGCATATTAGGCATTGAAATTTCTGAATTTGGACATGCAGTTTGCAGGTGAAGAAAGATTGTTGCAACTAAATGAATTTGAAGAATTTCGCAATAAGACCTATGAAAATTCTAAGTTGTACAAGGAGCGTACAAAAAGATGGCATCACAAGTACGTATTTAGAAAAGAGTTCGAAATTGTTCAAAAGTTTTATTTTATAATTCTCGTCTTAAACTTTTTCTAGGAACGTTACAGTCTCGATGGTCTAGTCCTTTGACAGTTACACAAGTATTCCCATACGGAATAGTGGAAGTTGCACATAACACTGATGGCACATTTAGGATGAATGGTCAACGTTTGAAGCCATACATTCAAGGTGATTACAACAAGCAAAAGATCACCATTGAACTTCATCCTTTAGAATAGTTACATTTGAGATAGTTTGGCTGAAAACTATAAAGTAAGCGCTTCTTGGGAGGCAACCGAAGCATTTTCATTATGTTTTTTCATTTATTTTTAAGTTTACATTTTGCCAAAAAAATTAATTTTTCTCTATTTTATCTTTTTTTTTTTTTTTTTAGAGATTATCTTTCAAGAGTTTAATCATCAAAGCTATCCATGGACAAATCCTACAACCAATGGAGTTTTCTTGTTCATATTTCTCTTTTTGATATTGAGGGCAATGCTTTATTCGAGTTTAGGGGGAGACAAAAATTTTGCTAAATCTAATTTTTTTTTTTTTAAATTATGATTGCATTCTTTGTTGTGAATTTTTGCGATTCTCAAGAAAATTTAAATTTTGTTCAAACTTACAATTGATGAGTGAGTTAATTTTAATTGTGATTATGTTGATCCACTTATTGAACACTAAAAATATTTAACTTTTGAATTGTGTGTAAATTTAGAGAATATTCATGTGAAGTATGTGATTTTCTTAGATCTCATCCAAATCATAGAATTTGTTTGATTTCCTCTTAAGGTGAAATCCTAAGCTATATCTAACTGAGAAAATGATTTAGGTAATATTTGAATCGATTAAGCCTTTTAAGCTAACTTTATTTATTTATCCCTAGTCACCCTATTGAGCCTTAATTATTATCCAATTTTTTTATTAACATCTATATATGTTTAGCCTAGCTTTTATCAAATTATATCATTATCCCATGTCCCATGAACACGTTGATTTTTTTGGATAAAATTTTATTTGAGCCTAATAGCAATTTGGGAGGAGGGTGGAGTATGAAAAAATAAAATTGATTGATGTGGTTGTCTGGGGTGTATCATTAAAAATAAAATTGCTTTTATAAATCCCTATCCAACTTTCAATTGTGTGAGCCTTTTGGATACTCAATGGGTTAGAAATTTTCATGTTATATCAAGAGGGACTTTGGGAGGAATTCCACCATAAAGCAATTTAAAAAAAAAGGAGAAACAAAAAAAGGAATGATGATTTGTGGTGGCAGAAAGATTATCTTAAAGGAGTGAAATTGGACAGTGACATGGGCTTTAATTAGATTCGAGAAATCAACATGTCAATGGGTGATTCGAACTTACAATTATTTTTATCAAACCTTTAGCCCGGCCTTACATTACAAATCAAGAAAAGTCCTATTTATTTTTTATTGGATAATTAGCTTACATTAGTGGAGAGAGGAATGAAAATCAAACCTATGAGATTTGGTCATAATTATAGAGAATTTTTTAGAGGTGACATACCAATGTGAATTTATTTAGATTGCATATAATTTGAAAAGATAAGGGCTCACACACACATACTTGGATCACATAGTTAGAATTGATCTTAACTTATAAATTAATTTCAATGTTTGGATGAAATTTGTGTTTTCCTTTGAATTGTGAATTTGAGCAATTATGGAAAGATGTCATGGACGATGTTGTTGGCTTGAGTGTGCATTATTATCTTGCTTTTGCTCGAGGACTAGCAAAATGTTAAGTTGGGGGGTTGGATAACTCTATAATAATACAATCATTTTACTTATTTTAGGCAACAAATATGGTACTTTATGAAGCAATATTCATTAGAAAATATTTGAATTTCCTTCTATTTACCTAAATCTTTGTTGTTTATGCAGAATACTGAAATATAGAGAAAATAAGGAAAAAAAAAAGGGCAAAAAGAAGGAAAGGAAAATTCGGTCATTCAGGAATTCAAATTAAAAGGCATTAATAGATGGATACCAAATCAAGGATTCTGCAATTTATTTCTTGATTTTATGTGAAAAATAAGCAATTGCATTGTGTTAGGATTCTTGGATATATCCTATAAATATGATAATATAGACAGTTAGCTTTTTAGAGATTTTTATTATTATTATTGTATTGAGAGTTTTTCAACTATTTGGAAGAGAAAACAAAACTGGTGACATAATTCTTGTTCTTTGATTCATAATGTTTGGTTTGATTTATATTTTTATTTCTTCTTCTACTATATTCTAATTTTCTTTTGTTAGGGTTACAATATAGCCTAATCATGATGATGTGAATTTCATAATTTTTATGTGTGCAAATATTTCATTCATGTGAGTTATATTATTAAGCTTAATGCTTTTAAGTGATTGGCTACCACTTAAATAATCTTGTCACACCCCTGTTCCATCCTTGGTACGAGAGCATGACCTGGTGGGTTAGTATTGACGCCGTAGGCAATGTTGAACGTCCTGAAAGTCTTTTATCTTTAGTTAAGCACATGCAGAGGCGATCATAAACTATCCCCATACAAACAAGCATGGAAGCTGAGCAAGACATATGCAAACCAAGCAAATAAAAGCAACATATTCATATACATATTCACATATCAAAAGCTGTTTTGATTACATGACCATCCCGGTCCTAGGCTACTTATTTTCGTTTCCATATATAGTCAATCAAAAGGATGGGGTAGAGCTACTCCCAAAAGTGGTGCCCATGCTAGGTCCATTCCCTTCTTGGACCCAGGTTCACTCATCACACCTGAAATTGTGAGAATAACAAGAGTGAGTCGATGACTTAATAAGTAGAAATCCTTAATTCTCCTATAGGAGGACATTTTGCCGTCAATCGTCAAATACAAAATCATCACCCACTTGTCGATGGCAAATCAATAACAAGGTTTGTGCCTTGCCTTGCTTATGCATATAAAAGGCTCTCAATTGTCTACTTGCTTTCAAGAATCAAAGACAAGGAGTTAGTGCATATGAACAAGCTTTTCAAAGATTCATGATTTATGATCATTTCATTCACAAAGAGGGATGTGTGCATCTGATGAAACTCATTCAAGCATTAAGTGACCCAATTCAAACATATGCTCAAATTGATGTAATGACTTAACAATACATATCAAAACAAACCCAGCTTTTGCAAGCATCACACATGGACTTTCATTTTTCTTTTTCGACATCATATTAGTCGAAATTAATCAACTCTTTCAGTAATAACCGAGGATCGGTCCCTTCTTGGCAACCGGCATCGTCTTGATCTCATTATCAGAATGACATCTAGGGCGACCCCCAGGCATCGGCCTTACTTGGACCGGAATCGTCCATGATCTCAATATTGAGATGGCATCTGAGGCTTTACCCCAGGCAACGACTCGGCATCTCCTAGTGTCAACATTTAAGTCTATTGTGTGTCCATGAATTTCAAGCATTAAAAATTCATTTTATGTTTATACTTTTAGCCGAATGAAATGCCCAAAGGCGTGCCATGCAAAGTGAACTAATGAACGACTCTTGTGTTTTATTAAATCAAACTCATGTTGGATGCAATTCGGGTTCGTGACCTTAACTTGGAACCATTTGCTCAGGCTTTAACATTGTCCATAGTCACCAAGACCTATCCTCGACATCCGGGTGTGCTCAATCGACACCCATGCGGGATCATGAACTTACTTAATGTGACAACAAGCAATAGAAACACAACAAGTATAACAATACAAAGTCAACACAAGCAAACAATGAATGAAAGTGCTAGTATGAACAACTAGATGGGGTAAATAGGTGTTTAAAATAAACCTTGGCAAATAAATGCAAAATAAAATAGATGAGTTCAGGAAAGAGAATAAGAACACATAATTTATAGTGGTTTGGCTTAGATCAAGCCTATGTCCACTCTCCCATGCTAACAGCCTTCTGGCTGGATTTCACTATGCAATCAACAGGAAATTACAACAGTGAGTGCAAACACTTAGTGGTAAATCACACTATCTCACTAAATCACTCTTTTGGTATTTCTCTCACGATCACAAACGTGTAAGCTCACGAGAGACAAGTGTATGATTGAAGATCGCTCAGACTTTGCAATTATAAATTATACGCTCCGTCTCTTACTTGCTCATGGGTCCTTGATTTTCTTAAATACTCCTCCACTTCCAAACAAGCCGTTGGATAGTATCTAGAGAATCGTCTTCCAATCTACCCATTGGACAGATTTGTATATAGAATATTTAGTAGCCGTTGAGTGATAGAAGTAGAATCCTAAATTGATTATGATTGCCCATACAAACAGAATCTTGGTTTCCATAAGTAGAGCTTCTTCGTATAGAAAGTTCTTGACTTCAAGATCCAATTGTCAATCAATTAGATTGAGTCAATCAAATCAATCTTGATGTAGAATCCAAATCAAATCACTAATCATTATATCTTTGGGGCTTGTGCTCGAATCAAAACGATAGGGACGCTGAGGAGCTTGATAAACTTCAATGCAGGATTGCCAAGCGAGGCCGGGACGAGCCCAAAAATGGCCTCGCAAAGCCCACGACCCTTGCTGAAACAGCTTCAGAAATTGGGTCCAAAGAGCTGCAACGATGGCTGGTTCGGGCACGGTTCGAGGCTAGGTTCGGTGACCGCGGGTGGTGGTGCGGGCCGCAACTGAAACGGCCATGAACTGGGCCAAGTTGTGGCTGCTAGACTTGCTAGAACAGGTTGTTGTTTGGGCTTCGGATGGGCTGGAACAGAAGTGGGATGGAGCAACTTTGTGCAGTGACGATGGGCCACGGTGGGGGTCAACTTCGAGAGGCCCACTGGGGAAAAATTGACCAGCGAAGACAACAAATAGCGGGGCTGCATATGGTTCTTTGGTGGCTGCTGCGTGGATGGTGGGGCAAGGCTTGAAAGAGGAAAATTGAAAGTGAAATGGAAGCAGGAGGCTCGGTGGCCTGGAGTTTGCAACAAACCGGAGAGAGAGTGTGTGAATGAACGGTGCAAGTTGGCCAAGGAAAAGAAACGTGCAGAATAGAAAGAAGGCGAGAGAAACGTATGAGGGGGGGAAAGGATAGGATCGGGCTCACCGGTCAAAGAAGCCAAAAAATACAAAGGAATGACTTGGGCTGTCGGTTTGGGGGGGATGAACGTGCGACGGAAGGGGGACCAAAGGAGGGAAGGGAAAAGAAAAAAAACACCATTATATTTTTAATCAACTTCACAACTTTGACAATTGGTTTCTAGGGACCAATTTCTTCACCAATTTAAACAATTGAAGTCCAAAAGAAGACCAATATAAGACGGTCCCTCAAACCTCTGAATTTCCCTCAAATCCGAATTCTATTTCCTTTTTCTCGAAATCCGATTTTCTGAACAAATTTCTCCAATTGAGGTCTGATCTGTTGCGGAAAAAGCCAACAAAATTACTTGTCACTAATTCACTCACCCCATATACCAAAAATCCCTTCAAATTTGCCAATCCGAATTTCTGTTCGTTTTCCAAATCGTCCGAATCAATTTTCCGTAAAAATCCTGAACTCGCCAGAAATTCCTCGAAAGGTAAGTCAATGTTCTTAGAATGACTCGTGACACGACAGGACTTTCAATTTCTAAAATTGAATTCAAATTCGCGATTAATTTCACTCAGACGCGATTTTAGCGTAACCTAGCCTATCATGTAGCTTTTAGAAATTTTTGGTGCAATTGACTCATGGTCGATTTTCTTCGAGCCACATGTACCTCTCTGACACATTGGCGACTCTCAGTGATCGTGAAAATCTTGAGGTTTCAAATACGGACACAAGGTACCAAAAACGATAGAAAATCGGTCTAGTGCTGATTGACGAGAATTTTGCAATCAGGTGAATCACCCATACTTTGATCACACATCTCAGTCAAATCAACCTATCTCAAGTCTTTAATTGCTTTTTAATTGTGCCGTAATGACCCTTGTAGACTAGCATGATCGAGCGGTCGATTCCTGATCAAGTTCTCACGTCTATTGCATTAAAATTCCTTAATGACTTTACCATATAGGCTAGTTATCTCATGAGTGGCCATCTCCGAGAAAAGTGCTATAGGCGCATCGATAAAAGGCTCAACTTATTCAGTCGAAATTAGACCCGAAAATCGAACGTCACGAGAGAGGTCACTAAGATATTTCCCTCCAACTTTATCATTTTCCCTTACTAGCTCTCCCTAAATTACTCTTCTCCAAGTGAGCTTAAGATATTTCCTCCAACTTCATCATTTTCCCTTACTAGCTCTCCCATAAATTACTCTCCTCCAAGCTCTATGTCCACTTTTGTCATTTTTCTCTTTAATGCCAAGTCTTCTAGAAGGGGGCATTTTGGTCTTTTTACATTTTTAACAAAAATTCCAATTTTGGCCTTGAGTCCAATTACTTGAAATGA
Source organism: Eucalyptus viminalis (assembly GCA_014182385.1). Taxonomy (NCBI): domain Eukaryota; kingdom Viridiplantae; phylum Streptophyta; class Magnoliopsida; order Myrtales; family Myrtaceae; genus Eucalyptus; species Eucalyptus viminalis. Next base: position 45,884,346 of record CM024530.1, read on the forward strand.
GCTTAGATGGGCTTCATGGGCTTAGCTTGGCTTGGCGGGCCTCATTGGGCACCCATGGTCAAATCCAATAGACATGAGGCCCATTGGGCCTTCGCTTGGCCCAGCTCCATTTTCCGGCTTTCAATTCTCGATCTATTAAGCCTCATACAAAAATTTAAAGCTTATCGATAAATTGATAGATAAATGAGGTGACGTCCAATAGGTTGGTCTTGAAATCTTTGAAAGTTCGATATCCGAAATCGAATTAAATTCCGTGGTTAAAATCAATCAAATGCGACTTTAGTACGATCGAAACTATTGGGTAGTTTTTAAGAGTTCTCGCACATTTGACTCGTGGTCGATAATTTTCAATTCACATTTGTACATCTTCAAACCATGGATAGCCCTTAGTTGTCATGTAGTCACGATAAATCAATTACTCACCCTGAGTATAAGATCAATAGAAAATCGGTTTACTATCATTCGCAATAAGTGTTGAAATTATGTGAAATCACCCACGAACTGATTACTTACTTATGGTGAATCGATTTATATCCATTCGCTAATTGACTTATACCAACATAATATTGTCCCTTATCGATCCTTATGGTTGAACAATTTATCTTTGATTGAATTCTCTAGTCATTCGCATTTTAATCATTTATGACCTCTCTTAATAAATTAGTTAACTCATGAGTAAATTCAAGTATTAGTGCACTGATAATATAACCATTTCATATTTTTCGAAAGCGATTGAATTTCAAGATCACATAATAGATATAAGTAGACAGAAGCAGAGAGATAGTATATTGATTAGTGCAGGGTGCTTCAATTAAATAATAATAGATATAAGCAGAGAAATAAAGAACGATGCACTCAGAGCTTTACAGCGGTTTGCTTCTATATGATAATGGTAAGATATGCGCTGGAATATGATCATTTACTTATTAGCATCACACGCTATTTTTCGTCGAGCAAGAGCCTCATCCTTGCTCGATCTGCTTTTCCTCGGAGACGATCCTCACCACTTAAGCTTCTAAGAAGGCTATTTTTCAATCTGCACATCGTTTGAAGCTAAAGCTCAGGCTGCGACCGGACTCCCTTGCTCATTGCTATTTTGACTGGGGAAGTTCGAAGCAGTCCTTTCTCGCTGCAAGCTTTATCGTCGGCTTTGATCCTTTCCTGTAAAGCCCTCCAGAAACTCCTCTTGCCAGTTGAACAATCAATCCTCGCGGTCGTTCATCATTATTGCCCGCATTGTTGTTTATTATCCCTGACGTTGGTGCTGGAAGAAACGCTGGATTTGCTCTGTTCTTCCCTACTCTGCTATCGGAGATCTCGCAGTGGCGAAATTACGGTTGAGAATTGTTCATTCGTCGTGGTTCCAGATGCTGGCACTAGTTGACGTTCCTGTTATCGATTTAATCGCTGATTGTAGCTCCATCTTCATTCAGTAATCAGGTAATTTCATCATCTCACGTTTTTTCCCCTATTTTAATGAGATACAAGGTTGAGTTACGTTCATCCATGGTAAATCACTCAGAACCTGGAGTTTTGTTTGATGATTCATAATGATATTGATGTTTCGCTGTCAGTTTCAGATGAAAAATTACTTTGAATTCATGATCAGGTCCAATGCTTTTCAATGCGCACACACTGTTTGTCGAAATGTCCCTAAAGCCAAGTAACTCGTAATTTTGTGTTCTGTGAGTACGTATTTGTGTGGATTGATCCCCTCATTAATGCATGGATTTTGATTTCAATTATATTTGATTGTTGTTTAAACCAAATCTGACCATATTTTTCGTGTTCTTCTTTGCATTGTCTGTCGGTGCGTTTACGCGTTTGTCAACGGTGATTGCTGATGAGGAACGTCAAAGGGGCGGTGATGTTTGATAGATGACGCCGTTTGTAATATGGAGGCTAATAATGGTGGTCCGGTGATGATTCATGGTTGACGACAGTAATGTCTAAGCTAATCTTCGAGTGTGCTGGTTAGGTACAGATTTGTTAATGATCTTCGCATTTCGGTTATAAAATTTGGCGTGAGAAAAGTCTCGAGAATAAGGAACCAGATGTAGGGCATAGAATCTCAAGAATAAGGAACCGGATGTAGGGCATAGAATAGAAATAGAATTAATAAAAAATAAAGGAAAATTGATTAAAGTAAGGGAAAAAGTCATTAAAAAACCTAGACTTCTCACTGTGATATATTTATCCTAAACTTTTATGTGATACTAAAAATTCCAAACTTGTACCCGTGTGGCACATCTATTCCGAATTTTTTTCTGTGACACAAAAAATGTCGAGTTTTCACCTGTATGACACTTTTATCCCAAATTTTTTCCACAACACTAAATTTACTCAGATACAAATTTAAAATTTTTGATGTCATAAGAAGAAGTTTGACGTGAATGTGTCACATTCCCAAACTATATAACAGTGGACAAAGTTTGAAATTTTGATGTTACAAAAAAAAAAAGTTTGGAGTAAAAGTATTACGGTGGGCAAAATTTGAAGTTTTTGGTGCTTTTACCCAAAAACATAATATAAAGGCTTGAGATGTGTGTTGATAGATATAGGCTGGTTATAGTTTTAAGTAAGTTTGGGCCTGATTTGGTTTAGAAAGTTTGGGCTTGACTTAGTATAGATAGATTTGGACTAGTTTTGTCGAATTGGGCCTTTCTCTAATTAGAGAGGGGGAAACCCAATATAATAGCTCAATTTGGTATCCATGGTTTAGCTTTGCGAGACTAGCACCCATATTCAGACTAAGCCCTAAGGGCCTGGCCCAAGCCGCTATTTCTAGAAATTTAAAACGTTATAAATGAAAAAAATCCTAAAATAGACAATTGGAAATTTGGTTAGAAAAATAGCTTTTGATTAGATCAATGGATTTTAGTATTAGATTTCACTTCATTAAAACTCAAACAATTAGGAAAATTCTATTCCTTGATTTTTAGTATAATTTGTGTCCTTACTTGATCGATTGATTGATTGATAATTTGTGTGTTTATGTTAGATTAAATTGTGGGTTCTTAGTTTAGTTTAAGATCTTTGAGATTAGCTAAGCTAATTAGCCTCATTGCATGCTTAATTGACTTTGCTTGAGTTTGATTTGATGATTGATTGACTTTAATTTTGATTAGCAAAGCATGATTCCTCAATGGGTAGATTAGGAATGTGGAATAGAAATTAATTAGCCACTTAGTGACTTAACCTACCATGTGATAAGCTTCAAATGGGGGTTAATGATCACGTAGCGATAATTAATCAATACTAGTTATGTGAGGTGGATGGATAATTGAATCTCATGTTCAACATCAAATTCCTGAGCCGAATTCAAGCTTATTGATTTTTGATTGATTGTGTGAGCTTATTAATCGCTTGATTTGAATGTTGCATGTGTGACCGATCATGATTGGAGACCAACGGCCGGTGGTCGAGAGCATTGGAGGTGGCAGCCGAGAGTCCACGTGGTGGTTTGTGGCTATACAAGAAGGAGTTTAGGTTTAGGATCGTTAGCCTAGCTCAGTACTAATTGGTCTACTTTAGCCAATAGAGTAAGATTCTAATAATCAAATTAGCTTAGCAAATAAAAAACAAAACAAAAAACAAATTGACTTGGGGATCATTTGTCATAATCAATGATTAGTCTTGTATAGTTTAGTTTCATCACCATTATTAAAATGAGCAGAACTCTAGGCTCACTTTAGAAATATTCTTAGTCTCTAATCTCAAGCTTTTGGGGTTCATGTTTCAAAGCTTACAAGAAGGCAGTGTATATTTTTCTTTTCCCGACTTAGTATCGAGTTAAGCTTATGGGGGCTCATGACCCAAGGCTTATAACATAACGAGGCCATGTAATTTTTCTTGCCCGACTTGTATTAGGTTTTCGTTACCACGCTTTTATTCCGCACTTTCAATACTTTGGGTGTCTAATTCCCACACGCTTAATTAAATCGAGTGCTTCTTTTCCTTGTTAGAAATGGTTAGGATTATTTCTTAGGAACATAATAAGCCCCAAAGAGAGCATTTGTAAGAATATGTAGCGACTCAAAGACTGTTAGGATCATAAATTGAGATGAACAATCCCACCAAGTTATAGGTATTGAAAGGGTGCTAATTAGACGATTAGCGTAATTAAGTCCTCGGATTTAGAAAACCTTTAATTGCATAGAAAAAGAGACAAAAATCCTATCTCTAGCATGTCTCGTTTGGTTTCTGAAAATGCTAGAGTTGACACCTAGAGGAGGCTGAATAGATGTAAAAAAAAAAATAGTAAATAAATGCATAATAAGTAATTTCGCAAGCAAAGTCTGACTAAAAGTAACACCAGACTTTTGAAGTGAGTTTAGACTCAATTAAGATGGTTTAGATATTCACGGAATTCAGAAAAGATTGTGACAAACAAATCAAAAGAGTTAAGGGAAGAGAAAAATGAACACGCGATTTATAGTGGTTCAACTTCGATCAAGCCTACGTCCACTTTCCCACACTAGCAGTCTTCTTGCTGAATTTCATTAAGGTATCAACAGATAAGTACAACTATTTGAGTACAAACACGCAATACAAAATTTCTTTTTCTCTCACTAAGTCACTCCTCTTGTGTTTTTCTCTCTTCAATCCAATTTGCAAGCGCTATCAATAAAGAACAAGTGATTCAAAAGGCCTCAAACTTTGAAATTTTAATTTTCACGCTCTTCTCCAAAAAGACTAAATGACCTTCTTAAATATTCCTCTACGCCTTTCTAGCCGTTGGCATTCTCCAAAGGATAATCTTCCAATCAATCCATTGAACAGAATCGATTAAGGAAATCTTGTAGCCATTTGAAGATTGAGATGAAAATTCGATGATTCTGGTCACCCATACAGTCAGAATCTAGGTTTCCATAAGTAGATACTTCCCAAAAAGGAATTATCTTTGAGATTGATTTCATCAATTCGCGATTGATTTCATCAATATATTTATAAAAGGTAAGTGAGATTCTTCGCCAGAAAGCCAAATATTAAGGATAAATCTCGTACGTACTGAATCATTGTCGAAAGATCAATAATCCTGAGTCTAATTATATCTCCATTCTTGACTTGGGTTCAATTTGGATCTCGTCAGAGTGGGAAAGACTTCTCGATTAAAATAGACTTTAACAACATTCCACGATATAGCACAAAAAGTCTAGTATTTTTCAAAATAAGAATAAAAATAGGAAAGTTTTGTCAACTTCAAAATCTAATAGGAGTTTTCTCAACAATCTCCATCTTTTTTATGATTACAAAACTTTCATGCAAATTTAATCATAATATGAAAATTATATCCTGCAAAACAACACTTTAGCAGCACATGATAATTGATGAAGATAACAAATAGTAATTGTAATAAATAATAAAAACACATAGTAGTCTACATATAGTCGACATCCACAAAACACAAGCAATCTGCATACTAAGAAAAGTTCCATCACAACTTCTAACACAATCACAAGTCAAAGATAAGATTTATAAGATTCAATCTGCATAGTCTCTCCCCCTTTTTGTGAGAAGCAAAAAGATAAAACCAGTTAGGCATAAAAAGAGGTCAGGTTGAAAAAGGATCAAGGTTGTTTGGGAGCATGAACAAGTCGGAAATCCTCCAAGGTTTGCACATTCTCCTCAAGCTTAGTTAGGCACTGATGATAAGCAATCTCCACTTTTGCCGAATTCTGCGAAGCCTACTGATTCAAAGTCTAGACTTGATTCTCAAGAGATTATACCTTGCTTGTAAGAGACTCTAAGGTAGTACCAAGAGCAACATGCAACTTCTGAATTTCAAACTCCATTGCATATTATTGTGCCTTAATCTCCAAGAGGAGTTCTACTATCCGATCATAGTTTGATTATGGTTCTGTTTAGGCACTAGCTTCAACAAATTGTGCTTGTGGAGTATTAAGAAGTGAAGGAACATCAACTTGAACGTGTGAAATTCTTTGCTCCCTCTGAACATTAGCTTCTTTCTGTAGACCCTCGGGTGAGAATTTAGGTAAATGAGATGTAAAATATCTTCAGCGTGTAGAGGAGATCAACTGATGCCATCACTAGCAGTTGGTTCAGTAATGGGAGTTTTCTCACCTACTCCCCCTGTCTTGGTGCCTTCAGTTTGAGAAGTAACTTCTTCTTCTTGAACATTTTCTTTGCCAATACGGGTTTGTTTACCAATTCCCGTCTCCTCATCACCTGGGGTATTAATTTCCTTCGTATCTTCTCCTTCCTTGTCAATCTCATCCTATTCTTTGTTCACATTGGCATCCCCTTCTAATTCATCATCCTTAGTCTCTTTCACTTCAGTTTCTTCACCATCACTCCTTCTGGTTCTTTCTTGCTTTCATCCTCTTATTCCTCCTCAGAATCAATGAAACCTTGAAGATCACGTAAGGCAATAGAAGAGATTGTCTCGTCATCATCATCTTCCCCTTCTTCATTTTGGAGAAGATTAGGTCTCTTCCTTTTTGGTGTTTTCGAGACAACGCTTTTCCTTTTGCGTTTTTTCTTAGCAGCAGACCCTGGCTTGACTTCGCTGACATATTCTTTCTTTAGAAGAGTTAGGGCTCCAGAGAGATCCTTTAATTGCATCTTTGAAATCATTTTCAATCCAATTTGCATCGGAGTAATGGTTCTGGAGCGAAGCTGAGATGGCAAATGGATTTGAAAGTGTCTAAAGAGTCTGGTTATCAATGTAGTGTATGGTAGTTGTCCTTTCCCTTTCATAACAATCTTGTACATGTGCAGAATGATAGTGTGAGGGAGTGAAAAGGCAACACCTTTGCAGATGGCCCACATCATCTTTGCTTTGAATCTAGAAACATCAATCTTTGAAGCAACGTTGGGTCGATGCAGTTGAAGACTCCTTTGTTAAGCATTTGAGAGAAAACTTTCTTGTGATCTTTCGAATGAAACAATTTCGTCTTTTCTCCAACGATTTCAGCAGCAACACTAATCTTTGGTTGAAAATTCTTGAAAACCCTCATAACCATTTTCTTTTAGAAAATTACTTATGAAATCCATAGGACTTCCTCTCAACTTCAAAATTTTATAATGTTTAAGAAGTACCTCAAGTTTTCTTACGGAAATGGGAGTTGATTCTTGCGTAACTTCCTTATCTGCTGAGTAGCGAGGAGAGCTTCGAGGCGAATCATCTTCGGTGAGATCAAAATATGTCAGACCTTCAGAAACAGTTCGACGCTCGCGACTAGCAATACGAGAGGATTTCCTTTGATATGACATTGAAGTAGACTTAGAGGACTTCAACGATATGTTTGTATGAGAATGGGTTAGAAATTTGTAGAGGATTTGAGAGAGGATTCAAGGGAGACAAGGGTTCGGGAATTAGGGTTTGAAAATAGTCTAAAATCGAGAAATTTATTTTGAAAGAATTAAAGAAACTTAAGTATAGCAACTGAACCGTCGTAAAAGGAAACTCCCTTTTCAAAAAAATTCAAAAAATTAACTATCAATAATTTTCGAAATCAATTCCAAAATATCGGCGAGACATTACAATTTCCAAAAATATAAAAGGCAAGTAATAAATTGAGAATAAACATACATGTTCAATAAGGAAAGAAACTTCGTGCCAAAATTTTAAAAATAAAACTACTTGAGTTTAGAAAGCTTTCAAAAGAATGTATTTTTCATATGTTGAACTAGTGAGTCTACTCATCCATAGACTCTAGTCAAACATAAGGGTGATGTTTAGCTTTTCACAGATGGACTTGAATAAGCCTTTCTCCAATGGCTTGGTGAAGATATCCGCTAGTTGATTCTTCGAATCAATGAATTGAACATTGATTTCCCCATTTTGCACATGGTCTCATATGAAGTGATGGTGAATTTCGATATGCAGAATAGGATTTCTGGTAAAATTGATCACACTTGTGTTATCACATCTGATTTCGACACAAGGTTTTTTTATTCCAAAATCCCTTAGTTGTTGCCTGATCCAAAGAATCTCGTGAACGGCAATTTCCAATAGCAACATATTCTACTTCTGCTATTGAGAGTGCCATAGTGTTCCACTTCCTTGAGAACCAAGACACTCACATTTGTCCTAATATTTGACATGTTCCTAAAGTACTTTTCTTGTCAACTTTACAACCAGCTAGATCAGCATAAGAATAACCAAGTAAAGTAAAGTCTCCTTATTTTGGATACCACGGACATAACTTTGGATAATTTGCAATATATTTGATAATACATTTGACAGCACTAAGATGAGACTCTCTTGGGTCAGTTTGGAATCTAGCACACATGCACACACTTAATAGAATATTAGGTTGAGAGGCAGTGAGATAAAGAAGAGAACCAATTATGGTTATGTATATCTTTTGGTCAACTTTCTTTCCATCTTCATCCTTGTCAAATTTTAAGGAACTTGACATGGGAGTCTCAGTCTTCTTGTAGTTTTCCGTCCCAGACTTCTTGATAACGTCTCTGTCATATTTCTCTTGATAGATGAAAGTTCCTTTCTTCAACTGCCTAACTTGCAAACCCAAAAGGACGGTTAATTCACCCATCATGTTCATTTCAAATTCTTCCTACATAGACTTTGAAAATTTCTTGCACAGATTTTCATTAGAAAATCCAAAGATTATATCATCTACATATATTTGAAGGAGTAGAAAATATTTTTCTTCCTTTTTGATAAACAAGGTTGTATCGACCATTCCTTTCTTTAAACCATTGCTTACCAAGAACTTACTCAGTCTCTCATACCAAGCTCGAGGTGCCTATTTTAGACCATACAACACCTTCTTCAGTCTATAGACAAAGTCTGGTTTTCTAGGATCTTCAAATCCCGGTGGTTGTTCCACATAGACTTCTTCTTATATAAATCCATTTAGGAAAACACTCTTGACGTCCATTTGGAATAACTTGAAATTATGAAAACATGCATATGCAAGTAGTAGTATAATTGCTTCTAACTTGGCAACAAGTGCATATGTCTTATCATAGTTTATTCCTTCCTCTTATTTGTATCATTTTGCCACAAGCCTTGCTTTGTTCCTAGTTGCTTTGCCATTTTCATCCATCTTGTTTCTGAACACCTACTTAATTTCAATCACATATTTACCTTTCGGTTTAGGAACTAGTTCCCGGACATTATTGATACTGAATGTCTAAGTTCTTTATGCATTCTATCCAACTTTCGTCAAATAGTGTTTCTTCTACTCCTTTTGGTTCTATTTCTAAGATAAGTGATAATGCACTGGAATCTTCTTTTGCTTTGGATTTGGTGCGGATTCCTTCTTCTATATTGCCAATGATGAGTTCCTTGGGATGACTTGATTTGTGCTTCCGTTGCTGTTTGGTTTTTCATTTCCTGTTAAGATATGCTAATTGTTTGTTTTCTTCGACTCTCTAACTTTTGTTTTGCTTGACTTTAACCAACGAGAAGATTGAAGTCCTTTGGGGGAATCAAACTTTAATAGGTTTGAAACTAGTTCGGACTCTTCAAGTTGAGTTTGATCTTATTGGTTCTGAATACTTTCCTAAAATCTAACATTCATAGATTCTTCGGCAGTTTGAGTATTATTGTTGAAGACCCTATAAGCTTTGCTTGATGTAGAGTAACCAAGAAATATTCATTCATCTGATTTTTCTTCAAATTTTCCAGACTAATCATTTGCATTTTTCAAGATAAAACACTTGCAACCAAACACATTAAAATAAAAGAAATTTGGTCCATTCCCTTTATACACTTCATAGGGAGTCTTTTCTAGGATGGGCCTTAAAAATACCCTCTCTTAATTATATAACAAGCGGTAGAAACTGCTTCTGCCCAAAAACGAGAAGAGATTTTACTTTCTATCAGTAGAGTTTTGGTCATTTCCTATAACAATCAATTTTTCTTTTCCACAACTCCATTTTGTTCTAGGGTATATGGAGAGGAGAAAACATGTTGAAAACCACACTCATCACAGAAATTTGCAAAATCTTGATTTTCAAATTCTCCCCCATAATCAGTCCTTATTCTTGAAATAACATAATCTTTCTCGTTCTGAACTTTCTTAGCAAACTTTGAAAAGTAAGAAAAGATTTCAGACTTATTTGCCAAGAAGATTACTCAAGTAAATTGTGAATAATCATCCATAATTACTAAACAATATTTATTTCGATCAATGCTCTGTATTCTTGTTGGTCTAAAAAGATCCATATGAAGAAGCTGCAAGACACAGTTGGTAGAAACTTGATTTACAGGTTTAAAAGAACTTCTAACCTATTTTCCCAAGATACATGGAGTACATAACTCAGACTTCTGGTATACCATTTTGGGAAGACCTCGTACTAGATTCTTAGAAGAAAGCTTAGCAATTTGTTTCATATTCACATGTCCAAACTTGCGATGCCAGAGATATGCTTCATCTTGAATTGAAATGAGACACTGAGAGCTCTCTGGACTTATGTCTTGAAGATAAATATTTCCATGTCTTCACTATTGACACCTAAATTTTGATTAGGTTTTTAATTAGGCCTTAATTTATGTATTTTTCCTTTTATTTTGGATAATAAATAATAAATAATAAAAACAACAAAAAGAAGCAGACAAAGGGGGCTGGGCCTAGCTAAAGGGGGTTGGGCCTACGAGCCTAGCCCCTCATTCTTTCTCGCACAGGCTCCAAGACCCGGCCTGCACAACCTGGCCCTTTTCCCCCTAAAGTCCGGCCCCCTTTGCTTGTCTTCTTCCTCCTGGCTTCTTCCCTTGTTTCTCTGTTTCCCCAATTGGATGAGCAACACGCGCCGGAGGCGAGGATGCGCACGACGTCAGAATGGAGAAGGAGAGGTAGCGTGCGATGGAGTGGACATGTCTTCAATGCGAGGTGGCCTAGCTAGAGCCACCTCGATGGATGGGATGCCAATTTTGCCGGCAGAGGCCATTCGGTGTGGAAGGACCGGCGGTCGAAGCTCCGCTAACTGGCTGCCCCCTTACCTATAAATGGGCCTCTCCCGACGACGGCAAAGGGTTGATGGCGAAGGATCTAGGGCTGCAAGCTTCGAACTTCCCCTTAAGAGAGTTCAGGGGAGGCCCAAGGGCAAGCAGTCGGAGATTCGAGGTCGGCTGAAGGAGAGGAGCTATGCAAGAGAGAGATCTAAGGTTCCAAAGGGAGAGGGTCGGTCAAGTTCTAGATCTAGGGTTCTTATTACTATTCTCGCTACGCCGAGCCGTGCCGTCGTTCCCCCTGACGCCGTCCCTTCGACTGAGTCCCGACATTGTTGCCCCAAAGGCTCACTGCCGTCCCCCCTGAAGCCATTGCTACGATTGACCTGCAAGTGCCACGCCATATTTGAGAGCTGAGGGGGCTGTCGTCGCTACCCTGTCGTCGTCACCACCACTACTTCACCATCGACGAGTCAACGTCTAGATTTGGTGAGCTAGGGTTCGTCCCTTCTCTTTCATTGTTTGCTGCGCATGTCGGCGTCGTCGGGTTGGAAATCCCAGGTGAACGCCAAATTTGCGACAGCCGCCAGTGACTGGTGGCGGCAGACAACGGGATTGGATACGATGGTCGGCCGAGCAAGGGTCTAGCCAATGCCAGCGGAGGCCCAAGCTCGGTCGCATCCACCGCGGATCGTCAAACCTCGTGAGTTGCAGAAGGCTGGATCGCGAAGGGGAGGAGACAGGCTGTCAAACGAGTTGAATCCCAGTAGGGTTTCCCCTGGGTTGAGCCTGCACGCATGGGCCGGGTCGGCCCCAACCCAGGAATCCGACCTAGGTCATTTTTATATTATATAAAATAATATTTTAATAAAAAATAAAAATAAAAATTTATTTTCAAAAAACCAAAAATATCCATATTTTCCCAAAAAGGTCAAAAGAAAAAAAGCCAAAAATGATTTATATTTTCAAAAAATAAAAATCCAAAAAATACATTTTGTTGGAGAAAACTTCCTTGAGTGTTTTGAAGCTGACAAAACGTTTCCATCAATCTAGTCTGAAAACTTGCAGACTCTTTCATCAAAGTCTGAAGACCTCCGGACTGCCAGACTCAAGACTCAAAGTCTATCCTCATTGACAGTTTCTAAATCGTCGAAGAAGACTTATCCAGAACTAGATGTTTCGTTAAAGATTTGACTTTATCGACTGGAGAAGATCTCTAGGCTGGATATAGCATGTCGGAATCCATTATTCAAATCAAGATTTATTCAGGGATTGTGGATTCGTTGATTGGCGAAGTATACTTGGAAGGTTCTACTTATGGAAACCAAGATCCTAATTGTATGGGCGAGCAGGATTGATGGGCAATCGTCATGTTCCTTAAATAGCTCGAAGATCTTCCTAATTGATTCTGTCCAATGGGTAGATTGGAAGAATTCCTTTGGTAAGTGCAAATGGGTATGATGGCATAAAGGAGTATATAAGGAAGATGTTCCAGTTGTTTGAGTGTGTGCGCGATAAAAGAATTCCAAAGTCTGAAGCTCCTTGTTCTTAGTCAATTCATTTGTTGAGCAAAATCTTGTACGCAAAAGAGAGTCTATATTCGTGAGAAACCTAGAGGAAGTGTGGTAGAATATCTACACTGTGGAATCAAGGGAGAACTTTACTGTAACATCTCTTTTGTTCATAGTGAAATCCAGCCAGTGGGCTGTCAGTGCGGAAAAGTGGATGTAGGCTTGGATTAAGCCGAACGACTATAAACTTTGTGTTCAAATTCTCTTCCCTACACTCTTTTACTTTGATTGTAACTTGTTTATTTGAAAAGAAAATAATTTTATTTTCATAATCCATTGTTGATTTGTGCTGCACTTATTTCGCAAAACTGTTTCTGCACCTATTCACCCCCCTCTAGGTGCACATACTAGCTTTCACAATTGGTATCAGAGCTCGTGTACTCTCTTAATTTGAAGTGTTTTACTTCAGAGTTAAAGATGTTGGCTAGTATGTTGGCTCCATGACTGGTTGAAGGGCAAAGTAATACTAGACCGCCTTATTTTAATGAAAAAGAATACAACATATGGAAAAATAAGATGAAGGCATTTCTAAGATCAAAGGATCCTTTGGAATGGGATGTGGTAGATAGAAGAATCATTCCTAAAGCTACACCTGTCTCAGAAAGAGGAAAAGAAGCTGTTGAGTTTAGCGAAATGACTCAAGAAGAGATAACCAAAAGACAAGCTTTTGATGCAAAAGCAATTTATTATTTATATTGTGCATTATCACATATTGAATATAACAGAATATCTTCTTGTGCTACAACTAAAGAAGTCTGGGATAGATTACACATCACCTATGAAGGAACTGATCAAGTGAAAGAAACCAGAATCAACATTCTGCTTGATCAATATGAAGCATTCAAAATGAAATCTGGAGAATCTATCACTCACATGTTTAGTCATTTTACAGAGATCGTGAATGGCCTTGAAAATCAAGGGCAACCAATTTCTAATCCCATGAAAGTAAACAAGCTTCTGCATGGACTCTCCAAGGACTGGAATCACATAAAGACCTCAATAAGGGAGACACAAAGAATTATGCCACTTTCGGTTGATGAATTGGTTGGGACTCTTCAGTCTTATGAAGTGGAGCGAATCAACAAAGATGAAGATCCTAAAGGTAAGAAATCAATTGCATTAAAATTTAATGATGATTCTAATGTCACGCATTCTGAAGACGATATGGATGACGAAGAGCTTACTCTCATGATAAGAATATTCAGAAAGCTGAATAGGAAAGGAAGAAGATTCAATCCAAAGAAACAGAGTTTTCAAAAGCAACAGAGTAAGTCTATTGAGGATGATGAATCCAATAGCGATGTAGTTTGCTTTGAATGTAAGAAAAAGAGACACATCAGACCCAACTGTCCCATTTTGAAGAAAAAGAAAGGAAAAGCTGAGAAATATCGAAAAGTACTCAAAGTAGAAACTTGGAGTGATACAGAATGTGAAGAAAGTGATGATGATTATGCCAACATTTGTCTCATGGCACAATCAGACTCAGATTCAGACTTCGAGACAGACTCAGATTTAGACAGTGAAATCGAGGTAAGTAATTTGAAAATCTCTACTAAAGTCTCTAGATACATTGATGAATTGTGTCTTAGTCTCAAGACTTCTCTTAAAAGGATTTCCGAACTTAAAAGAGAAAATTCTGCACTAAAACAACAGGAAAATGTTTGGAAAGAAAATGTTAAAATTTTAGACAAAAGTATTACTATTTTAAAAGAAAATGAAGACAATCTTTAAAAAAAAAAAAATGCATCTTTGAAAAATGACATCTCAAATATTTCTAAAAGATTTTCTATAGGATATGAGAAACTGGAAAAAATTCATTTTACTTAAAGACCTTATTTCAATAAATCTGGTTTGGGAATGACTGCAGAAACCATTCCTCTAATTGATTTTCCTAAAGTAAAGGAAAGAATTAAGCAAAGACCTACAAGAGATGCTTACAAAAATCATTTCCAAATAGTTTTTGTAAAACCAATAGGTTGCGATGCTCTTAAATGTTCTAAGTGCAATAGCTCAGACCATTTTGAGAAAGAATGTCCTATGGTTTGAAAACCTGTTAAGAAAGTTTGGGCAAAGACAGTATATTATACTAACACCAATGGACCCAAGAAAATAAGGGTACCAAAGAAAGCTTGAGTCTCTTTTCTAAATGCAAGTCACTATCAAGAAAAAGGTTAAATGGTACTTGGATAGTGGATGCTCAAGACATATGACAGGAGATTCAAATTGCTTCATAAAGCTTGTTCAAGTTAATGGTGGAAAAGTTTCATTTTGAGGAAACAGCAAAAGAAAAATTGTGGGATTCAGAACTGTAAAGATTGGAAGCCTCACGATCAGTAATGTTTTCTTAGTGGAAGGACTCAGCTACAATTTGCTAAGTATTAGTTAGCTGTGCAACAACGGTTTCAAAATCAACTTTCAAGAAGGAATATGTTCAGGAACTAGTAAAGACTCATCTCAGTCTTTCACGGATCGAAGACATGGAAATAACTATCTCTTGGATGTCAAACCAGATGAAACCCAATGTCTAATCTCAATTTAAGAAGAAGCAAACTTATGGCACAGAAAACTTGGGCACATCAACATGAAACAAATAGCCAAAATTGCAGCAGAAAAGCTTGTTCGTGGTCTACCCAATCTGTCATACCAAAAGACTGATCTATGCACACAATGCATGTTGGGAAAACAAGTAAGAAACTCATTTAAACCAATAAATCAAGTTTCCACTAACCGTGTACTGCAGCTTCTGCATATGGATCTCTTTGGACCAGCCAGAACTCAGAGCATTGGAGATAAGAAATATTGCCTAGTAATTGTGGATGACTACTCATGATTCACTTTAGTATATTTCCTGGTAAGTAAGTCTAAAACATTTTCTTATTTTAAAAAAATTGCTAAAAAGGTCCAAAATGAAAAAGGATATGTTATTTTAAGTATACGAACTGGCCATGTAGGCGAATTTGAAAATCAAGACTTTACAAGATTTTGTGATGAATTTGGTTATCAGCATGTGTTCCCTTCTCCATATACTCCAGAGCAAAATGGAGTCGTGGAAAGAAAGAATAGATCGCTTCAGGAAATGGCTAGAACTCTTTTAATTGAAAGCAACATCTCTTCATGTTTTTGGGCTGAAGCAGTTTCTATAATATGTTATATTATTAATAGAGTTTTTCTAAGGCCTATTTTGGAGAAAACTCCCTACTAGTTATTCAAAGGAAAGAAGCCCATTGTTTCATATTTTCATGTGTTTGGATATAAATGTTTTATATTGAAAAATACAAATGATCAAGTTGGCAAGTTTGAAGAAAAATCAGACGAAGGCATCTTCCTTGGATATTCAACCACAAGCAAAGCTTACGAGTCTACAACAAGAAGTCTCAATCTGTGGAGGAATCAATGAATGTCAAATTCCAAGATTCTACGCAAAATGAATCGATTCAGACTCAACTTGAAGAATCCGAACCTACTCCAGACTCTACAAAGTCTAAATCTTCAGAAGCAGCTCGGACTTCAGAAGATGAGCAACAAATGATCGTCGAAGATTCAAATGTGGAAAAAGATCAACAGTCTGACAAATCAACCAACAGCTAGAAGCATAAGTCCAGGTATCCCAAAGATCTCATCATTGGTGATATTAATGAAGGAATCCATACAAGATCCAAAAGGTGCAAAGAGTCTAGTGCTGTGGCTCTTATTTCTGACATAGAACCCAAAAGCATAGAAAAAGCTTTAACTGATGAAAGCTGGATTGAAGTTATGCAAGAAGAACTCGGGCAATTCAATATCAATGATGTCTAGGAATTGACCCCTAAACCGAAAGGTAAATCTATCATTGGAGCTAAATGGGTTTTTAGAAACAAGATAAACGAGAAAGGAAAGGTCGTAAGAAACAAAGAAAGATTCGTGGCCAAGGGATATACGCAAGAAGAAGGAATAAACTATGATGAGACTTATGCGTCAGTAGCAAAGTAAGAAACAATTAGATTATTACTTACTTTTGCTTGTTATAAGAATTTCAGGTTATTCCAAATGGACGTCAAAAGTGATTTCCTAAATGGATTTATCCAAGAGGAAGTCTATATGGAACAACCACCCGGTTTTTGAAGACCTAAGGAAACCAGACTTTGTATTCAGACTGAAAAAAGGCTTTATACGGTTTAAAGCAAGCACATCGAGCTTGGTACGACAAGCTAAGTAAGTTTTTAATTCAAAATGGCTTTGTCAAAGGTAAAGTAGACACTAATCGTTTATCAAAAGAGAAAGCAAAAAGTTTTCTACTTGTTCAAATTTATGTTGATGATATTATTTTTGGATCTTCTAATGAAAGTCTATCCAAGAAATTCTCTAAGTCTATGCAGGATGAATTTGAAATGAGCATGATGGGTGAACTAAACTTCTTTCTCGAGCTCCAAGTAAAACAACGAAGGAATGAACCTTTATTCATCATCAAAAATATGCTACAGATCTTGTCAAAAAGTTTGGACTGCAGAATTGCAAAAAGACTGATGTACCAATGTCAAGTTCCTTGAAGCTGGACAAAGATGAAGGAGGAAAGAAAGTTGACCAAAAGCTGTATAGGAGTATCATTGGTTCACTCATTTATCTTACTGCTTCTAGACCTGACATTTTATTTAGTGTTTGCATTTGTGCCAGGTTTCAATCAGACCCTAGAGAATCTCATTTAAGTGCTGCAAAACGTATTATCAAATACATTGCCTCAACTTCAACTTTGGGTCTTTGGTATCCTAAAGGAGACTTTACTCTTCTTGGATACTCAGATGCAGACCTAGCCGGATGCAGAGTTGATAAAAAGAGCACCTCGGGTACCTATCAACTACTTGGAAGTGGAAGCAAAGCATGAGGAACACTCTTCTCCACCTGAAGGAATGGAAACAGGGGGAGATCTTGAGAAAGAGGAATGTCCTCATACCCTGCCACCAGTGAAGGAGTAAGCCACTCTCCAGCAGATCTAGAGGACATCTATGCCTCTCAATTTCCTGAGGAAGAACATGATGTTTCATCGCCTAATCTGCGTGACCATACTGATTTACCATCATCTGCCTTTACACCATCTGATCGTGCAAAAGCCAGTACTCAGACTGATAATTCAGCAAATTTTCGCAGAATTTTTAATGTTCTCTTAGAGATGCGGGGCCAAATATATGCTATGGGATGCGAAGTACAGAACTTGCAGACTATAGGTCAAGCTTCTTCAGTTTCTATGAATGATCAAATTCAAGCCCTTGCTATTCAAGTTCAAGCAAATGCTAAGGGTGAAGATGTGGCGCAACTGAAGGAGGACTTGAAAAAGCTGGAAGGGATTGCCGAGTCAATGGGAGATTTCCAGCTTGTTCGTGTTCCCAAGCAATCTTAAAACCATTATCTTTTCATCTCTACCTTTTTAATGATGACAAAAAGGGGGAGATGTGGTGCAGATTTGAACTTGAACTTATTTGAACTTTGAACTCATTTTTTTTTTATTTGAACCTTTATGTTGGCTATGGCTATGACTTGACTTTTGTGTTTGGCTATTTGGATTTGGACTGGATTTGGATTGGACAGTTTGAACATTGGTTTATCCTAAGTACTGTTGATATCTCATGGCTTTGCTTATTTATAGAACTAATCTACCTTATGTGGATGCAGATTCTAGTGTGATTAAGCCATTTATCTATGTGAGATATCCATATTCGTTTGAGTAATGTTTTGCAGGTCAAAATTATACAAATCTGCAAGAAAGTTTTGTCACCATCAAAAAGGGGGAGATTGTTGGAGAAAACTTCCTTAAGTGTTTTGAAGTTGACAAAACGTTTCCATCAGTCTAGTCTGAAGACTTGCAGACTCTTTCATCAAAGTCTGAAGACCTCCGGACTGCCAGACTCAAGACTCAAAGTGTATCCTCAATGACAGTTTCTAAATCGTCGAAGAAAACTTATCCAGAACTGGATGTTTTGTTAAGGATTTGACTTTATCAACTGGAGAATATCTCTAGGCTGGATATAGCATGTTGGAATCCATTATTCAAATCAAGATTTATTCAGGGGATTGTGGATCCGTTGATTGGCGAAGTATACTTGGAAGGTTCTACTTATTGAAACCAAGATCCTAATTGTATGGGCGAGCAAGATTGATGGGCTATCGTCATGTTCTTTAAATAGCTCGAAGATCTTCCTAATTGATTCTGTCCAACGGGTAGATTAGAAAAATTCCTTTGGTAAGTGCCAACGGGTATGATGGCATAAATGAGTATATAAGGAAAACATTCCAGTTGTTTGAGTGTGTGTGCGATAGAAGAATTCCAAAGTCTGAAGCTCTTTGTTCTTAGTCAATTCATTTGTTGAGCAAAATCTTGTACGCAAAAGAGAGTCTATATCTTTGAGAGACCTTGAAGAAGTGTAGTAGAATCTCTACACTGTGGAATCAAGGGAGAGCTTTACTGTAACAACTCTTTTGTTCATAGTGAAATCCAGCCAGTGGGCTGTCAGTGCGGAAAAGTGGACGTAGGCTTGGATTAAGCCGAACCACTATAAACTTTGTGTTCAAATTCTCTTCCCTACACTCTTTTACTTTGATCGTAACTTGTTTATTTGAAAAGAAAGGAATTTTATTTTCATAATCCATTGTTGATTTGTGCTGCACTTATTTCGCAAAATTGTTTATGCACCTATTCACCCCCCTCTACGTGCACATACTAGCTTTCACACATTTTATGTTCAAAAATTGAGAAAAAGACAAAAATGTTTTTCCTTCATAAATGCATGGAAAATCCCTCAAAAAATCCAAAAAGCCTTACGATTTAAACAAGATTAGGTACCGAAAGGGCATTAGTGATTAACTAGTGTAATCAAGTCCCAAATTCTAATTTCTCTGGTTGCGCAGGAGCGAGTATTTCTCCCGGTACTTCGCTTAGGTTTCTAATCGACCCACCCCAAACTGATTAGTGGCGACTTTGTTTTAAAATTAACTTACAGGTTAAAAACTTGGACTATTAAGTCGTGAATTGGTGGACTTAGGAGAGTTCGAGCTAAAATAGACATACCTGAACCATTAGCCTTCAGAAGGTACCTGCCTCAATCGGGCATCGAAGAAAAAATGAGAGGACGCGACAGCTTGGCGACTCCACTAGGGACTTGAAAACTTAGGCATTTTTTATCTTGTTTATATGCTTTGCTAACTTGGTTTTTTTTCTATGCAAGTTAGTGGCTTTTTATTTACTTCGTTAAAATAAATTGTCTTGTGATTATAAAATGTTGTGCATGCTTTACTGTTTCAGCACTACACATGGCACACACAACCCGGCCGCCATAGGATATTTAGGATGGTGTTATGAAAGATACTACCTCAAACACGAGACTGCAATGTAGATGTTGCCTTTCTTTTCCCCGAATTTCTTTAGCCAAGGTTAAGAGGGTGTGCTGCTAACAAGAGACTGTGACAGGCAGACACCCTTTTAATTTCAACAAACCTTTTCAGTTAGAAATCGAGCTGCACATATCATGCGCATGTCTACGTAATTGTCATCAATTTGCTCGCGTGAAGTAAGTTTTTTTTTTTTCGTGTACTTTGCAATTTACTTACCTTCTTGGATATATTGAGCGGTCCATGATTAGTCTAGGATTTAATACCACAATCATTTAAATTCGAAAATAATTGACATAAATTTTTTTTTTTTTAAAAAAACTTTTGCAAAAGAAATTACTTTCAGTTGATGTTTTTCTTAAGCATGTTACAAAGTTCTTTTCCGCAAGAATTTTCATTTGCCTCAAATAAGGGATATAAGTCTTTTTCAAAAAAATTTACAATTCATGCTTTCTTCCCCCAAAGATATATACTTTTGAAAATAAAAAAAAACATTTCATTACCAAAACTTTTGTCAAAACAAGATGTTAAATCATGTTTGTTTTTATGACTTATTCAATTCATGTCTCGAGTATCGCCCCCTTCCCGTTTGACTTCGTATGACAGGGGGCATTTGAAGTTGGCACATCATGTGAACTCGTCAAGTTCAAAGACACTCTTTCAAGAAAGCAGGGGCAAAAAAAGGATCATCCTATTTCAAAGAGGGGAGGAAATCCAAACAATTGAAGCAGGTCTCTAGCCCCCTAGTTTTGATGATGACGTTAGGCCTTGGAAACCTCACTTCTTGCTCTGGACACATGCTCTCCCCAAAAAGTTATTGCCATCAAAGAATTGGAGGTTTTGATTGTCCATCTTAGATTCCATGTAAGCTTGAGGTACATGACTTTGCCAAATACTGTTAATGTTCATATGGTTAAAGATAGAAAAAAAAATTTCCACAGAAGGAAGGTGTTGAAGATAAATCAACAACCATCAATCATGCATACATGGCCATGAATGAGAATGGCCAATTGAAAGAGATGTCAAACTAAGTCAAGATGAATAAGCTGTCATCAACATTCAGAGATCCCTAGGAGTCAACATATACAAACGATGGGGAAGGGTAATTTGGTATCGTTTCCAATACTCTCTCTCTCTCTCTAAACTCACTCTTGACATATTTTCTCCTATTGACAGGAAACATTGGAATTCAATAACCAAACTCAATGGTCAATTTCGATAAATCTTGGGCAAGCTAGTACGTGGAAATGACCTGTATCAAATTAACCTGACTTCGTGTAATAGGACATGTCATCCATGAGCCAACTAAGGAGAATAACCGACCTGACGAAATGAAAGACGTAGGACTTTGTGTCCTCCTCGTACTTTAGGTCCACTCAATCATCTACAAACCAGTGAAGGGTAAAGTTGTATCGCTTCCAGTTATTCGACTCTTGAAAGAGTTCATGACTAACACATTCCCTCTTGTCTATTGCAGGATTACCTAACCGTCAAAGATGCGGAAACAAATCAATGAAAAGCATGTCAAACTTTGATAAGCTCTCTCAAACAAAATGGCATCTCAAGTATCGCCAAAGCAAATGACAGAGAACCTTCAGGCCTTAATTCACTTTTAATTTTGGCCCTACTGATTAATCTATTTACATCTTCTCTTCTACAGGGGCAAAAGCAGAAAGGCCTGTCAAATCATGATTAGATTCCCAATCCCTACTGATCCTTCTTGCGTCATCTCCATATTCAGTAGGGACAATTCTTCGACACCCATTTGTGAATAACTCTTTTGATGTTCAAAATTCAACACATTTGTAAATACAATTCCACCAAGTAAACACCCCTAAAGTTGTTAATAGGGTTTCCTAAGTAAAAACCATTCATTTGTTTTGAGAGTACAAACTCCATCACATTTAAAATATTGCATGCCTTTTCCAAATGGATTTTGCATGATGATTTTGTTTGTCTAAATCACTGAATCTACAAGGATTATTAGA
This sequence comes from Eucalyptus viminalis, assembly GCA_014182385.1. Lineage (NCBI taxonomy): Eukaryota > Viridiplantae > Streptophyta > Magnoliopsida > Myrtales > Myrtaceae > Eucalyptus > Eucalyptus viminalis. The sequence goes on from CM024530.1 coordinate 45,906,146, forward strand.
CTAGACAGCTAAGTGAAGAATACAAGATTGATTGAGCATGCTAGATGAGGTGCTTCAGAATGATGAAAGGTAAGCCATATCCTACACACAGTCCCCCATCTATACACTTGTGAGATGAGAGCAAAAGATTCTATGACTGCAAGGTAAAGAGTTCTCTCGTGAATGGTACGATAACTAAAATAGTGAGAGACATTTCATTGCTGAAGTTTTTGTCCTACCCCCCATCAAGAACCACCCCACACTAGGGCAGATTTGAGGCAAAGCAGCATCACAAGGTGAGAAGAGGGAAAGAACTTCTCTTGCTCACACTTGCATCAATCTTCGAGTGTCTTTATTGCATATGAATACTCACGTTAATTTAAGTGCCCTAGGATAAGGAAGATCAATTATTTCTCTACGCACGTGTATTCATTGCACAACCCAATTGAGTTTGTGATTTCACCCTCACATGGAGGTAAAACAGAAGTTACTGCCATTCAAGCA
>CM024530.1:45906728-45951270 GCA_014182385.1 Eucalyptus viminalis
GAGGCGCCGGAGATGGCAGCAGAGTCATTGAAGAAGCCGTAGGAGAGGGATATGGCGTTGGTGGTGGAGATTTTGGAGACGAGGGTGGTGAGGGTGCTTTGGTAGGTGCTGTTGGCAGTGAAGTTGCCAGTCGAACCACAGTAGGACGCCGGGAATTGGGCATTTATGGTTGAAGCAAACATGAGAAGAAGCAAGAGGAGGAGATTTGCAAGATCCATTTTTTTCTCTTTGGGTGTCTCGGGTGTCTCTTTGATAGACCCAACATGAACGAAGGGTTTAATCTTAAGGAAGTAAATATGTTGAAATATCCAATGAAAATTTATCACGTCATCAATACCTCAGCCAAAAAAGAAAGAAAGAAAGAAAGAAATACACGCACACCACATCAAAGAGAGACCCGAGACACCAAAAAAAAAAAAAAAGAGAGAGAGAGAGAAGAAAAATCTATCCTTCAATTCTCCTCCCCTTGCTTCAATCTCGTGTTTACCAAATTGTTGCAGAGTGGTTGCAGAGTTGACCAAGTTGCCCATAAGTAAAAAAGTTTGTTAAACAAATGGGCGTACAGAATCAAGAATGAAGCAGATTATAGTATTAGATACAATGCGAGACTTGTAGTCAAGGGTTTTTTTCAAAAAGAATGAATTGACTACTTTGAAATATTTTCACCTGTAGTGAAAATGATATCAATTAGAGTTATGCTAAGTATAGTTGCAGTAGAGGATCTTCATCTTGAGCAGTTAGATGTAAAAACAACATTTTTACACGGTGACTTAGATGAAGAACTATATATGGCACAATCTAAGGGTTTTGAAGTTAAAGGTAAGGAGCACATGGAATGTCGCTTGAAGAAAAGCTTGTATGGCTTGAAATAAGCTTTGCGGCAATGGTACCTAAAATTTGATAGTTTCATGAAAGAAAAAAGGATTTGCACATTTTTCAACCAAAATAAAAAAAGGATTTTATACTGTTAGTCTGATCACTGTGTTTATTTTCACAAGTATAATGATGGTGACATTGTGTATCTCTCTTTATATGTGGATGACATGTTGGTGGCTAGTTCCAATATGAAGAGAATCATAGAAATGAAAAAGATGTTATCATTATAGTTTGCTATGAAAGACTTGGGAGAGGTCAAAAATATTTTAGCAATGAAAATCACCAGGGACAGGAAAAATAAGAAATTATGGCTATTGTAGGAAGACTATGTGAACAAGGTGTTAAGAAATTTAACATGGACAAGGGAAAACTAGTTGCATGAGACCAGACATTGCACAAGTAGTGGGAGTTGTGTCCGAGTACTCAGACTTTGAAAGATGAGATGGCGGTAGTTCCATATGCATCAATAGTGGGAAGTTTGATGTATGCCATGGTGAGCATCAGACCAGACATTGCACAAGTAGTGGGAGTTGTGAGTTGATATATACAAAACCCAAGCAAAGAGCATTAAAATGCAGTGAAAACGATATTGAGATATTTAGCAGGTACTTCCAATTACTCACTTTGTTATAGTGGAGTGATAGTCAAAGTGCAATGCACTTAGCAAAGAATGCAGCTTATCACTCAAGGACTAGACATATCAAAAAGTGTTATCACTATATCAGGTCAATATTGAAAGATAATGAACTAAAGTTACAGAAGATTGATGGCTCGAATAATCCAGCTGACGTGTTGACCGAGGTAGTAGACAGAGAGAAGCATATCTTTCTGTATTATTATCATTAGTATTACTCCATGTTGATTGATGAGGAGTATCACCGAGTCACAAGTTTTTCAAGTACTAGTTTTCGAAGAAGATGAATGTGAAGTTGCTTGGTGCTCGGGTATATTTGTCTTCAAGTGGGAGATTGTTATAGATGAAGCCAAATATTTTTAGGGGCTTTTTTATCTTTTCTATTAGATTTGCTTTTAGATTAAAAGCTACACTTTTATATTAGCGATGACAAGATGCTAGCCGTCAAGACCCTAGAAAAGAAAATAGAGAGGCAAAGAAAAATAGAGAAGAAAAAAAGTGAGTTTTTTTCTTTACGAGAGTAAGAAAAAGTGAATTTTTTTTCTTTATGAGGTGCTCAATCTCTTTGTATCATGATTTTGAGAGAAGATCATTGTTGTATTCCAACTTTTTCGAAGTCAAGTGGATTTCCAAAGCACCTCTGCGCAGAGACAGAGCCCAAGTTTGGGTGAACTTTGTTAACAAATTTTCTGGCGTGTTCTTCTGATTCTATTAATTTGTTATTATATTATGATTGGTGAATTGTTTGCGAGTGTTATTTTTTTTGGAATCGACGTGCGATTTCGTAACAATAAAAACGTCAGCGTTCTTTATATTTGAAAATTTCCAATTTCATCAGTCATAATATCTATGATTGAAGAATAAATATTTGTACGGGAAAAAACTCACATAGATGGCAAGATAATGAAAATTTCTGAAATATTCGTCGGCCGGTGAGAAGGAAAATATTTAAATTTACCTGAAATTCCCTTAATTTCGATAAATTATTATTAGAAATTTCACTTGAGGACGCAGCCGGGAGGAAGACAGTCCAACACGAGTCCCCTCCCATCTTGTCACTATCTATTTTGCCCGGCAAGAAAATGATACTCCCCCTCGTCGCTTTTTGCATGCGCGTGCAAGCAATATCTACACGCACTTGAAAAAGGAAGTTTTACATGTATGGCTAGCATTTGTCATAAGACAAACTTTCCAGCTCAAGGATAAAGATTGTGCAGGGCAAAGCAAGTCAAGTTTCCCTTTATCTCTCTATGATCAACTTTCCAGTTCACAGATAGAAACAAATCATCTAGTTCTCTTTAAGAAGATTGAGATACATGATTTGTCCCTTCTCATTACTGGTTGAAAGCCCAATGCTGTCCCAGTTACCTATCGAATGCAATAAGCTTGTTTTATCGAGGCACTAAGATTGCTGTCATGACTACTTTTTATTCATTTCACATTGTCAAGATACTCATTCACGAGTATAACTCATGAACTTGAATGATGATATAACTGGCATTTCCTTGCTTTTGTGCTTCTCAGTGACTTCAATGAGAGATGAAAGTGGATTGAGGCACATTATGATGTTGCAAAGCCATATTGGCCCCACGAGAAGTGATTTTTATCGGGATATGGTTAGGATGGCACGGGGGTTCATATTCCCCATCCTCAGTTGGACGTAGCCCTACTTTAGGAAAAAGTACCAAAAAAATCCTAAACTTATTGCATTGGTACTAATTCGGTCTTAAAATTTTCAATTAGACCAATTTAGTCATAAACATTTTCATATTGATACCAATTCAGTCCATCCAACCAATTTTGGCTAGCCGATGTTGATGTGGACACCAGTCGATGGTTAAACACTGACATTGCAATTTTTAAAATAATTTGTTTTCACTTTTTTTGAATTTTTCTATTAATTTTTTCTTTTCTTTTTCTTTTTCTTTTCTTTTTCCTTTTATTTTCTCCCTTCTTCCTCTGTGGACTTTCAGTGACTAGCGAGCCTTCAGTGAGGTTCACCGACCATTGGGCGAGAGTCACGAAGCCCTTATTGACCACTAGTGAGGGGCCATGGCCTCCCTAGAAGCGGGCGAGCCCGCCTTTGCCTGCTACAAGGCCAGGGCGAGGTTGGCCTCGCCCAAATTTGCACGAAGCTGCCTCGCTCGTAGCTCTGGGTGAGGTTGAGCAAAGGTTGTGACCCTTGTTAATGGCCTACGAGGGCTTCGCGGCCCTCGCCTAGTGGCTGGCTAGCCTTCGGCAAGGCTCGTTGGGCATTGAAAGTCCAAGGAGGATGAAGGGGAAAAAGAAAGGAAAAAGAAAGAATTTAAAAAAAAAAAAATTATGAAATTACCACATCAGTGTCTAGCCTCTGAACGGCGTCCACGTTAGTGCCGCCCAGCCAAAATTGGTTATATGAATTGAATTAGTACCAATATAAAAAATGTTTAGGACTAAATTGATACAAATACGATATATTAAGGACTTTTTTTAGTACTTTCCCACCTAATTTAAGAGGAATTGGGATAAAATTTTGCATCTCAAATTTTTTTCTTACTTTTACTTTCTATTTTTTCTTTGTAATTGCGTGGCAAATCCTAATAGTTCCTCCCGGCTCTGATCAAATACTTCCATGCTCTAAAAATGTGATTCTTAGACTGACAATATTTTTAGAACGCTGTAATTTCATGGCAGCTATTTTGTAAGCACGTCAAAGTCAGATTCTACATTACATAAGACGCATGTCTTATGAAATTTCAAGTCTCTTGTAATTTGTAAACAAAAACCTTTATCGAAGTGTATTTTCTTCTCTCCTTTGTTCCAGTTACAGGCATGCAGATCGGTTTTAATTCGCATATCAAGTTATCAATCATGCACTGCCTCTGCTTTAGTGGTTTGTACCTCCCAAGACTTTGTTCGTCTACTACGAACTACCAAGACTAGTAGACTTCTAGATTAGATAAATCAAATGGACATATTTCCTGGATGTCGTGATTAGTTCTGTTTGCATCTAATGATCGTAAGTGTCATCGTAAGAGTCATGCTTTTTCTCATTTCCCATTTGTCATATGCTGTAATTCCACTGCTTGATTTCGAATTAACAACTTAAATTTCTGTTAAAAGAAACTATACGAACCACATTTAGTTCTTGATGAGATATTCCTTTTCATTCAGAATAACTTCTGATGAACTTTCACAATGCTTTAGTACTTCCCCCCATGCACTTCGCTATCTTGTGCTCAGCAAATGAGGTTAACCCTTCGACTGAAGAAAAAAATGGGGTTAACCCGAGAAGAGGTCGTTTTGAAGGTAAGGCAAATTGCGGGGGACAGAATATTTTAGTACGTGCTCAACCGTCCGAACGATATAAGAATCGAACAGCAAATACAATTACTTTCAATAGCCCAGAATATTTCAAAAATCTTAGTGGCTAAAATGGGACCTAAAAATTTACCATTTTAGGGATGATTTTGTTATCATTTCAAGTATAATGGCATATCAAGAAGGATTTTGTCTTATTTTTTGTCTTTTGTAAATACATATTATATATATAGTTGCACTATGCTAAGATTTTTTGTATTATTCATTCTCTCTTTGTGCTTGGTTCTACATAAAAACCATGCCTAGTAACTATATGAATTATTCTTATTCGTTATGTTTGCATAGCACTGGATGTCATATGTTAATTAGCACCGATATCAATGATATGGCTAGTAAAAGTACCTAGAGGGGGGTGAATAGGTGTAAAGAGTAATTTCTCACGATAATCGCACAATACTAGACAGTTGATAGAATTAAGACAATTCATTCTCGTTAAACAACAATCAAAATAAGACTGAGAATAGGGAAGAGAAAATTGAACGCAAGGTTTATAGTGGTTCGGCTTATTTCAAGCCTACGTCCACTCTTCTGCACTGACAGCCCACTGGCTGGATTCCACTATGAACAAAGAGATGTTACAGCACTGTTCTCCCTTGATTTCACGGTGTAGAAGATCTACCACACTCCCTCAAGGTATCACTAAGTATAGACTCTCTTTTGTGAAATACAGTTTTGCTCAATATGAACCGACTAATAATCAAGGATCTTCAGACTCTGGAATTTCTCTATCGTGCATCTTCTTGAATAGCTAGAACGTCTTCCTTTTATACTCCTTTATGCCATCATACCCGTTGGCACTTACCAAAGGAATTCTTCCATTCTTCCCGTTGGACAGAATCAATTAAGAAGAACATTCGAGCTATTAAAGGAACATGTCGATAGTCCATCAATCATGTTCGCCCATACAATCAGGATCTTGGTTTCCAAGAATAGAACCTTCCAAGTGTATTTCGTCAATCATCGGATCTTCAAACGATCTTGATTTCGAATAAAAGAATCCGTTATATCATACTCAGCCAAGAGATCTTCTCCAGTGGATAAGACCAAATCCTCAACCAAACTCTTTAGCTCTGGATCATCTTCGTCGCTGGATTAGAAACTGTCAATGAGAATAGTCTTGAGTCTTGAGTCTTGAGTCTGGTGATCGGAAAGTCTTCAGACTCTAAATAGAAGGGTCTGCAATGCTCCAGACTAGACTAATAGAAACGTTTTGTCAGCTTCAAAATATTCTGGAAAGATTTCTCCAACAATCTCCCCATTTTTTATGGTGACAAAACTTTCCTGTAGATTTGAATAACTTTGACCTGCAAAACATTACTCAAGCAATATGGATATCTCATAAAGATTAACAACTCAATTAGACTCTGCATCCACAGAAAATAGGTTAGTCTTTCATGAGTAAAGCCATACAATAACACTTGATATAAATGCAACAATCAATTTCAAATCCACACCCAAGTCATGCTCAAAACAAATATCCAAACAATTAAAGTAAAAAAAATTTAAAAGTCAAAGTTTAAAAGATATTGCAATTCTCCCCCTTTTTGTCATCATTAAAAAGGTGAGAAAAAGTCAAGTCTGCTTGGGAACACGCACAAGCTGGAAATCTCCCGTCGACTGTACGATGCCTTCCAGCCTCTTCAAGTCTTCCCGTAGATGTGCCACCTCTTCCCCTTTGGTATTTGCTTGAATTTGAAGAGCGAGGTCTTGCATTTGATCCGACAGGGTAACAGAAGACGCTTGTCCAGCATTCTTCAGGACTTGAAGCTCACTTTCCAAAGCATATATTTGACCCTGCATTTCCAGAAGAAGATCAAGGATGCGACGAAAATCTGATGTAGTGTCCGTTTGCATGCTGGCATTTGCTCTATCGGATGGAGTAAAGGCAGACGATGGAACTTCGGTGTAATCGCGCAATTTTGGCGTTGAGGTATCATGTCCTTCCTCAGGCATTTGAGAAGCCTGAAGATCTTCTGGATTTGCTGGTGAGCGACTCACACCTTCACTGTGGACAGGATATGGTGTAGTCCTTCCTTGCTCGTCATCTCCCCCTGTTTCTAAGGCCTCAATTGGGGAAGAGTGATGGTCATGCTCGTTATCATCTTGATTGCCTTTCTCTCTGGCTTCATCTGCAGACTTTTCTTTGACTGCTTCTTCTTCTTTTTCTTTCTCTTCTTTCTTCTCTGCTTCTCTGTTCTCTTCCTTTTCCTCTTCTTCTCTCTGTTCTATGTCCTTTGCTTCTTTTCCTTTTTCCTGTCGTTCCGTTGATTCAGATACAGAACGACTGAGCCTTTTCAATGCCAAGGCAGAGATAGAGAGTTCATCCTCTTCATCTTCATCCTCTAAGATAAGAGTTCTTTTCTTTTTGGATGGAGCACCCATGGGCTCCTTCCCTTTCCTTTTTGATGCAGAAGATACTGGATGAGATTTGACCGGAGTTTTCATTTTGAACTTCTCCATTGCCTTATCAAGTTCTTTCAGATGCATTTTTGTCAGCATTTTCAAACCCACCACCATTTTGTCGCATGGTCAAATACAAAGAGTTTGTGGAGGTTCAATGTTCAAGTGTCTGAAGATCTTAGTCACAAGACCTGAGTAAGGCAACTGGCCCTTGTCCTTCACCATCGCTCTGTACATGTGGAAGAGAATGGTGTGAGGAAGAGAGAACTTTCTCCTTGAATTGATCGCGTACATCAATTTCGCCTCAGAGTTAGACACGTTAGTCTTGAATGTCGATTTTGGCCTGAGACAGTTGATCACAATTTTGTGAAGAATGATGTTGATGGCACGCATTCTTGCATAGGTTATTCTCCCTTCTACATTCCTGTCTTTGACGAGCTCCAGTGAGGTACGAGCAATTGAAACCTTGACCGGTTGATATCTTCCTCTTTCAACCCCAATTATATCTGCCAGCATGTCCACATCTACCACATAGTCTTGGTCTCGAACACTGAAGGATATTCTATTCGCATCTAAAAAGCTAAGATTTGAATAGAAATATGCTGTCAATTGTGCATAGCTGTCTATGGTGTCGGAGCAAAATTGCTCAAGTTGAAGTAGATTGAACTTTTCCCTCAAGTTCATATTGATGGCATCCAGAAAGTCAAAATCAACGCTTCTGGGGTTTATCACCCCACGTTTCAACAGTTTGAAGAACAGATTCTCCTGTTCCTTTGATTTGAACACCTCTATTCTTTTTCCCTTATCCTTCGCAGCAATACCCATCCTAGGTTGAAATTCATTAAACAGTTTATCATCATCGTTCCTGTCAGTGGGATTCAATCCTCCTACACGAGGATCACTTGGAATGTTTGCAAGTGCTTCCTCAGCCTTTCCTTTGGGAGCAATTCCCAAATCCTCCATTCGTCGCAAAAAGACATACTCATTTCCATAACCCTTGTCTTTAAGGAACTCATCTACATAGTTCAGCGGAGTACCAGTGCTTTTCAAAGCACGATAGAGCTTGTAAATAAAAGAGGGTTTTTGAGCTCTTACAGGGTCTACATCCTCGATTATTTCTTCCTCCGATTGATGACCCACACCATGTGGGGTAGATGATGGAGAGTGACATGGTTGAGAGTGAATCGAGCTCTGTTGCTATCTCGGTAACTCTTCCTCTTCGGTGAGATCGAAGTGGGTAGGACCCTCCCTCATTCTCTATGGTCCCCTGCTCGCGATTCTTGAAGACTTTCTCGAAGAAGACATCGTTTCTTGTCGTTGAAAGATTCCTTGACTCGCTTTCCCAAGAAAAGATGACAACTTTCTCGAAGATGAACACAAAGTCGAGATAGGATTGGGAGAAGAATGCTTTTTAGGGTTTTGGAGTTAAGCGAAGAAAACAACTGACTGTATATATATATATAGCCTAATTAAAAAAAAAAAACCAATCGGCATAAAGGCAAGTGAACAGTCGTCCCTTTTTAAAAACGATAACCGTCCTTTTTAAAGAAAACTGCCATTTTAAATAGAAGTTATCCTTTTTGAAAAGGCAAAATTCCATCTTTTAAAGATAATATAAATCAATCATAACTGAACGAAAGATCGTACCTTTTCAAGATTGAATATTGAAACAACTTACAGTCTATAGCCATGAACGTCTGAGACTGAGGGTCTAAAAGTCTCGAGACTTTAACTTCCTCAAGCTTCAAAATGTTGAGTCTGGAACGGATAATATCGAATTGATTTTTCTCCAAAGGCTTTGTGAATATATCCGCTAGTTGGCTCTTTGAATCAACAAATTGAATTGAGATTTCTCCATTTTGAACAGGATCTCTAATGAAGTGATGTCGAATCTCTATATGCTTTGCCCTTGAGTGAAGGATTGGATTTTTAGTGAGATTGATTGCACTGGTGTTGTCACATCTAATCTCAGTGCAAGAGTCTTCAATTCCAAAGTCTTGTAGCTGTTGTTTTATCCACAGAATTTGCGAACAACAACTTCCAAGAGCTACATACTCTGCTTCTGTTGTAGAGAGAGCCACAGTATTTTGTTTCCTTGAAAACCAAGACATTGTCCTGCTTCCAAGCAACTGGCAAGTTCCCGAGGTGCTCTTTCTATCAACTCTGCAACCGGCTAGATCTGCGTCTGAATATCCAAGAAGATTAAAGTCTCCCTCTTTAGGATACCAAAGACCGATGCTTGAAGATGAAGCAACATATTTAATAATACGTTTTGTAGCACTGAGATGAGATTCTCTAGGATCTGATTGAAAGCTATCACAGATGCAAACACTCAACAAAATGTCAGGTCTAGAGGCAGTAAGATAAAGAAGTGAACTGATGATATTCCTGTACAGCTTTTGATCAACTTTCTTCCCTTCTTCATCTTTGTCTATCTTCAAGGAACTTGACATCGGTATGTTGGTCTTTTTGCACTTTTCCAGTCCAAACTTTTTGACAAGATCATTAGCATATTTTTCTTGGTGAATAAAAGTTCCTTCCTTCAATTGCTTTACTTGGAGTCCAAGAAAGAAAGTTAACTCTCCCATCATACTCATTTCAAACTCATCCTGCATAGACTTAGAGAATTTCTTGCACAGACTTTCATTAGAGGATCCAAAAATAATATCATCCACATATATTTGAACAAGTAAAAACCTTTTGTTTTCCTTTTTGATAAATAGAGTAGTATCTACTTTACCTTTGACGAAACCATTATGTATTAAGAACTTACTTAGTCTATCGTACCAAGCTCGAGGTGCTTGCTTTAAACCATACAAGGCTTTTTTTAGTCTAAAGACTGAGTCTAGCTTCTTTGGGTCTTCAAACCCGGTGGTTGTTCCACATAAACTTCCTCATGGATAAAACCATTTAGGAAGGCACTTTTGACTTCCATTTGGAATAACCTGAAATTTTTATAACAAGCAAACACAAGTAATAATCGAATAGCTTCTAACCTTGCTACGGGGTGCGTAAGTCTCATCATAGTCTATTCCTTCTTCTTGCGTATAACCCTTGGCCACGAGTCTTGCTTTGTTTCTTACGACTTTTCCTTTCTCATTCATCTTGTTCCTGAACACCCATTTGGCTCCAATAACAGTTTTACCTTTTGGTTTAGATGTCAATTCCCAGACATCATTAACGTTGAACTGTCTGAGCTCTTCTTGCATAGCTTCAATCTAGCTTTCATCAAATAAAGCTTCTTCTATGCTTTTTGGTTCAATTTCAGAAATGAGAGCCACAGCACTAGACTCTTCGCGCCTTTTGGATCTTGTGCGAATTCCTTCATTAACGTCGCCAATAATAAGATCTTTAGGATGACTGGATTTATGCTTCCGATTCTTGGTTGATTCGTCAAAGTTGATGATCTCTTTCTTTACTTGAATCTTCACGAACAGCTTGATGCTGGTCTTCCAGAGTCTAAGATGCTTCTTGAGTTGTAAGCTTTGGAGAGTCTGGAGCAGGTTTAGATTCTTCATGATGAGTCTGACTGGATTCATTTTGCATAGAATCTTGAAATTTGACATTCATTGATTCCTCCATAGATTGACTCTTCTTATTGAAGACTCGGTAGGCTTTGCTTGATGTAGAATATCCAAGGAAGATGCCTTCATCTGATCTTTCTTCAAACTTACCAACTCGATCTTTTGCATTTTTCAGTATAAAGCATTTGCAACCGAACACATGAAAGTATGAAACAATAGGCTTCTTACCTTTGAATAACTCATAAGGGGTTTTCTCTAGAATAGGTCTTAAAAGACTCTATTGATAATATAGCACGCTGTTGAAACAACTTCAGCCCAAAATCGTGAAGAAATCTTACTTTCAATTAAAAGAGTTCTAGCCATTTCTTGAAGAGATCTATTCTTTCTTTCCACAACTCCATTTTGCTGAGGAGTATATGGAGAGGAGAACAAAACCAGATTTATCACAAAATTTTGTAAAATCTTGATTTTCAAATTCACCTCCATGATCTGTTCTTATACTTGAGATAACACATCCTTTTTCATTTTGAACCTTTTTAGCAAACTTTTCAAAATACGAGAAGGTTTCGGACTTACTTGCAAGGAAATATACCCAAGTAAATCGGGAGTAATCGTCAACAATTACTAGGCAATATTTCTTACCTCTAATGCTCTGGGTTCTTGTTGGTCCAAAAAGATCCATATGCAACAGCTGCAGTACATGATTAGTAGAGACATGATTTATTGGCTTAAATGAATTTCTTACCTGCTTTCCCAGTATACATGGAGTGCATAGATAAGACTTTTGGTATGATAAATTTGGTAGACCACGAACAAGCTGCTTTGTTGAGATTTTGGCTAATTGCTTCATATTGATGTGACCAAGCTTTCACGTGCCATAAGCTTGCTTCGTCTTGAATTGAGATTAAGCATTGCGATTCATCCGGTTTCACATCAAAGAGATAGATATTTCCATGCCTTCGACCCATGAAAGATCGAGTAGAGTCTTTACCGGTTCCAGAACATATTCCTTCTTGAAAGAAGATCTTAAAACCAGTATCACACAATTGGCGATCTTTGAGAAGATTGTAATTGAGTCCTTCCACTAGGAAACATTACTTATTGTGAGATTTCCAATTTTCACAGTTCCAAATCCCACAATTCTTCTTTTGTTGTTTCCTCAAAATGAGACTTTTCCACCATTTACTTGAACGATCTTTATAAAGCAATTTGAGTCTCCTGTCATATGTCTTGAGCATCCGCTGTCCAGATACCACTTTACCTTTTTCTTGATGGAGACCTGCATTTAAAAGAGAGTCTCAAGCTTTCTTTGGTACCCATATTTTCTTGGGTCCATTGGTGTTAGTAAGATAAACAGTATTAGCCCATCTTTTCTTAACAAGTTTCCAAACCATAGGACACTCTTTTTCAAAGTGATCTGGGCTTTTGCACTTTGAACACCTAAGGGCAATTCGACCTATAGACTTTACAAAAACCTTCTTGAAATGATTTTTGTAAGCCTCTCTCAAGGGTCTTTGTTTAATTCTTTCTTTTACTTTAGGAAAATCAATCAAGGGAATTGTTTCTGCTGTCATACCTAGACCAGACTTATTGAAGTAAGGTCTTTGAGCTGAAAGAAATTTTTCAAGTTTCTCGGACCCTATTGAAAATTTCTTTGAGATATTTGATGAGTCAGTTTTTAAAAGAGCATTTTCTTTCAAAAGACTATCTTCATTTTCTTTAAGAGTGGAAACATTCATGTCTAAACATTTAACTCTTTCTTTTAAAATGTTTTCTAGTTTTTTTAGAGCAGAGTTTTCCTTTTTAAGTTTGGAAATCCTTTTGAGAGAAGTCTTAAGACTAAGACAGCTCATCAATATACTTAGAAACCTTGACAGGAATTTTAAAATTACTTACCTCAAATTCACTGTCTGAGTCTGATTGCGCCATCAGACATAAGTTGGCATATTCATCATCACTTTCTTCACACTCTGTATCACTCCAGGTTTCGGCTTTGAGAGCCTTTCGAGACTTTTCATCTTTTCCTTTCTTCTTCTTCAGAAGAGGACAGTTGGGTCTGATGTGTCCCTTTTTCTTACATTCAAAGCAAACTACATCTTTGTTTGATTCATCATCATCAACAGACTTGGCCCATTGTATTTGAAAAATTTGTTTCTTTGAGTTGAACCTTCTTCCTTTTCTATTTAGTTTTCTGAATCTTCTTATCATGAGAGCAAGCTCCTCATCATCCATATCATCTTCAGAATCTATAACATCAGAATCATCAATTGATTTTAATGCAATGGATTTCTTACCTTTTGGATCTTCGTCTTCGTTAATTCGTTCCACTTCATAAGACTGAAGAGTTCCAACCAGCTCGTCGACAGATAGTGGCATGATTCTTTGCGTCTCTCTTATTGAAGTCTTTATGTGATTCCAATCCTTGGAGAGTCCACGCAGTAGCTTGTTTACCTTCATGGGATCAGAAATTGGTTGTCCTTGATTTTCAAGACCATTTACAATCTCTGTAAAACGGCTAAACATGTCGGTTATAGATTCTCCGGGTTTCATTTTGAAGGCTTCATATTGACCGAGAAGGATGTTGATTCTGGACTCTTTCACTCGATCAGTTCCTTCATAGGTGATATGTAACCTATCCCAGACTTCTTTTGTTGTAACACAAGAAGATATTTGTTATATTCAGTAGGTGACAAGGCACAATATAAAGAATAAATAGCCTTCGCATCAAGAGTTTGTCTCTTGATTATCTCTTCCTGAGTCATTCCGCTGGTCTCAACGGTTTCTTTCCCTCTTTCCGAGACAAATGCGACTTTAGGAGTGATTCCTTTTTCTACAACGTCCCATTCAGGAGGATCCTTTGATCGAAGAAATGCTTTCATTTTGTTTTTCCAGATGTTGTAGTCCTTTCCATCAAAGTAAGGAGGTGCGGTATTGCTTTGACCTTCCATCAGCCCCCGAAGCTAGTATACTAGCCATGTATCTTTTACTCTGAAGTAAAACACTTCAAATAAAGTGAGTACACGAGCTCTGATACCAATTGATATGGCTAGTAAAAGTACCTAGAGGGGGGTGAATAGGTGTAAAGAGTAATTTCTCACGATAATCGCACAATACTAGACAGTTGATAGAATTAAGACAATTGATTCTCGTTAAACAACAATCAAAATAAGACTGAGAATAGGGAAGAGAAAATTGAACCCAAGGTTTATAGTGGTTCAGCTTATTTCAAGCCTACGTCCACTCTTCTGCACTGACAGCCCACTGGCTGAATTCCACTATGAACAAAGAGATGTTACAGCACTGTTCTCCCTTGATTTCACGGTGTAGAAGATCTACCACACTCCCTCAAGGTATCACTAAGTATAGACTCTCTTTTGTGAAATACAGTTTTGCTCAATATGAATCGACTAATAATCAAGGATCTTCAGACTCTGGAATTTCTCTATCGTGCATCTTCTTGAACAGCTAAAATGTCTTCCTTTTATACTCCTTTATGCCATCGTACCCGTTGGCACTTACCAAATGAATTCTTCCAATCTTCCCGTTGGACAGAATCAATTAAGAAGAACATTCGAGCTATTAAAGGAACATGTCGATAGTCCATCAATCTTGTTCGCCCATACAATCAGGATCTTGGTTTCCAAGAATAGAACCTTCCAAGTGTATTTCGTCAATCATCGGATCTTTAAACGATCTTGATTTTGAATAAAAGAATCCGTTATATCATACTCAGCCAAGAGATCTTCTCCAGTGGATAAGACCAAATCCTCAACCAAACTCTTTAGCTCTGGATCGTCTTCGTCGCTGGATTAGAAACTGTCAATGAGAATAGTCTTGAGTCTTGAGTCTTCAGTCTGGTGATCGGAAAGTCTTCATATTCTAAATAGAAGGGTCTGCAATGCTCCAGACCAGACTAATAGAAACCTTTTGTCGAACTTCAAAATATTCTGGAAAGATTTCTCCAACAATCAACACACGACACAGCACGACACGACATGCCAACACGTCGTTTTTCAAAAAATAGATAATTTCAATACATTGAAACATGTTGTATATTAAATTTATACTTTTATATATATATGATAAATTAATAAAATTATCATTTTTATGATTATATTTATCAAATTAATTTAATTCAAATTCACAAATAATAAATAATAATAAAAAGAGTCAAGAATGAATTTACACTAAAAATATTAATCCACCATTTATTAATATCATTCATCATTTTAATTTGATACATACAACTCCATTCCAATAATTCATAAAACTCGGAGGAAAAAAAGATAAGCAATCCACATTTTGGAAGAGAAGAGAAAACAAACCTTGAGGGGTGAATTATGTGTCACACGAAATGAGAATCGAAGAGAAGACTATATTTTTCTTTTCTCTCATTTTATAATTTTTATGATATTTTTAGTTTTTACATATTTACATTTTTACCCTTCTTTTATTGGAAATTTTTAAAATTGTATCGGAATTCTAAACTCACATGTTGAAATTCCGGACTTGCGTGTTTGGAGAGTTGACTAGGTATCGGATTTTTCAAAACTTGTTTACTGAGTATTGGAAAGTGTTGGATCCGACATGACCCAAAAACTCTTAGAGGGTGTCAGTATTTCCTAGTCATATACAATGTTACTCGAATAAGAATAATGTGGAAGAAATAACTTTCTAATTTTTGAATATTTCGTTGTGTTATAATCAAGAGCCAATAAGCCTTATTTATGAGTTTAATTATATGACTATTTAAGGTAATATATTCATCAAGAATATCCACAATCAAATGAAGATATGGAGAATCTCCAAGATTTATGCAACATTATGTGAGATATGGAATATCAAGGGAAATATCCTAAAGCTCCATCATCCCCCCACACCCAAATGACATAATAGAAATCAACTTGAATTTAGATAAAATATCCGATTAAAAAAAAAAAACAGAACAAAACAAAACATTGGATGGATAGCCGAAGCGGTTTGGTGTACTAAAGAGAGAACTGATTGATCTTGATGTAATCGCTTACTTGGCTACTGTGTATTGTCGTGGTTGCTATGTAGGCCACTGTAACTACCATGTAGGCTATACAGCAAGAGGTTGTTGTCGCGCAAGAGCCCATTGTCACAATAGGAGGCTTTGTGGTTACTGTGCAGGCTACGTAACAAGAGGTTATCGCGGTGTCGAAAGTCATTGTGGCTACGAACTCGGCAAACATTGTTGAGGGCAAAAATACATTTCGAGTGTCAAAATTTGGTACACTCAAGTGTCATTTTTTTTTTTTCAAAAATGGGTCACCTAAGTGTCAAGTTTGGCGAAGATGGCCGGAAATTCTACGTGGCAATTTTTAATAACATAACTCACCTATGTTGCATGCCAGAGAGCTAAGTCAACAATGAACAACCAAAACAATGTCATTTTTTTCTTTTTTTAATTTTAATGTAAATATTAATTAAATGACACTGAAGAGTTGAGTGCCAAGCTAGAGCCAAGCGATCCTGGCCAACTCTCCCCCCATAGTTGTCAGCCCTTCTCAGTGACGTTGAGGAGGAGGCGGCGGTGAGGACTTGCACAGCCTTCGCCTTTTGCGATTTGCTTATGCTTTTATTTATTTATTTATTTAATTTTAATATTAAATTAAAATTAATTAATATGTATATTAAAATTCAAATCCAAGTCAAAATGACGTCGTTTTGGGTTTTCTTTACACTTCTGCGTGCAAAACGATGTCGTTTTGCACTTGTCTTGTTGGAAAAATGGCACGTCAGCATTTTGGCTAGATTTTTTCACCGTTGGCACTTAATTGATTCATTTTACTCCGATTTTAGCACTTAAGTATACATTTCCAAATTTTTGGCACTTAAGTGTCTCTTCGTATCAAATTTTGGCACTTCAGGTGTCCAACTCTCCATTGTTGAGGATTGACATTAAAAGAGGGATATCAATAATACTAAGAAAAAAATGACATGACATGCAGTTTATGCTCTAGTGTGTGCACTTGAGTGTGCAGCTTGTACATTCAAAAGTTCATTGGGGATCGCCTAAACTAGATAAAGCGAAAATAAGAATTGAGTAATTTTTTACATTTCAATATTATATAGTAAAGCGTACATACAATCAAAGATATGGAGAATCTCGATATATGTAAAATCGTGAGAAATATAGACCATTAAGGCAAATATCTTAAATTTCTCTAAAATGTTGAAATACCTTGACGGTGGGGCTTATATGCTCTTTATATACTTGTAGTTTTCCTCTACTTATTAGTTTAAGCTTTTAATTTAGATTTTGTAATGTGTTATCAAAGCCAACTTTTGCCTTAGTTTATTTGGTGCGTGTGTCTATCCCCTATTTGCCAAGTTCCAAGTGTCATTCCTAATTTGGCTTGCATGTGAGAAGGGTGTTAAAATATTCCACATCGCTTGACTATGAGTGTATGTGCGCTTTTTTATGGGAAATCTATCAAAAAAGTCTTAAACTTATTGTGATTTTTATAATATAGTCCTAAACTTTTTTTTTTTTTTGCCAATTCAATCATAAACCATTTGTAATTATACTAATTTTGTCAATCTAGTCAATTTTGACCTACCAGTGTGACGTGAAAAATATTTTAATAATATTTTATTTTTTCGATTTTATTTATTATTATTTTTTTCTCTTTGTTTTCTCCTCCTTCCTCTAGCCAGTCACTGCCAATGATCAGCTAGAGGCAAGGCCGGGGAGGGACCTACTCAGCCTCGGGGAAGCTTGGCCATGGCTAGGCGACCTCGCCTAGGACACCCCCTGCCCTTGCTAGCTATGAGTGAGGGATGACCTCACCAAAGGCAGCGAGATCAAAGACTGCAACCTTTGGCGAGGGCTACCAATAACTGGGCGAGGCTCACCCTTGCTAGATTTGGTAAGAGTCAAGCCTCGTCGGCCTGGGCGATGCCTAACCTCACTAGATCTAGCAAGGTCGTGAATTTTTAGGTAGCCAGGTCAATGTCCCAAAAGGTAGAGTTTCCATTCTATTTTCACCTTCCACTGCATATTTCCCGGTTAGATATCTAATGAACTTATTGAGAGTTTCGACCTTTCAAAAGGATGAACTTATCTAAGCAGCTTGCATCGTCTTGCTATTGAATTCAGCTTCGATCCCTTGGCAATGATATCATCCAGGGTGTGGATCAGTCATCAAAGCTTGGTTTATTGACGTCGGTGTTGATCCATTAATAGATGAAGTTGACATTTCTCTACCGCTGGCATCTGTCAAATATGCAGAACACGCAGGCCGTGTCGGTGCTGGGATGGTTGCACAAAATTAGGTTAACGGATTTTGTAACTTCACATGCGAATGGAGTAGTAGTATAGATTTTCACTAACTAAATTATTGGATGAACTCTGCAATTTCATACTCACGTAGCTCAGCAGGAGCTCTGAATTCCCTAAACTGTTGAAGTATGAATTCTTCTTGCCACTGATGATCTTTAATACCACTCCCTTGAAACTATACACGTCTTCCCGGAGATCTCTCCGTGCTTTACATATTCATGAGCCATATAGCCACTGTAGACATTAAACACATATGCATCAATGGAGAGATCAAAATTGGTGTATGTTTTTATTGTGTACTTTTTCAGAAAGATTGAAATAGACAAGGAAGCTTCAGAAAGATTTATTCAAAATTTACAAAGTTCGTGTAATGCATGCAGTATTTTCTCTACTTTCGTCCAAAATGAATAGCCTGGCTATGCCAAAATCAGATATCTTCGAATTTATGTTCTCATCCGGCAGTGATTGTCAGCATTCACATCACGATGTATGATCCTAAGGAGTGAATCCTTATGCAGATAAGGAAGTCCTCAAGCAATTTTTCTTATAATATTCAAACACTTCTCCCAACTTAACAACGTACATTTGACTGAATCTGCAAAATAGATATTATATAGGTTCTTAATTGTTATCGTATAATACAAAGAACTGCCAAATAGTTTGAGGCACACATCTCTCCAATTGATACATTACTAGCAAACAACTTATCAATGAAATGGAGGCGGCAAATTGTCTCGTCCAAGTTCGTACCAGAAATACATCCTTCGAGGCTTGCATTGGCTTTGAACTCAAGTATAAGAGTTCTTTCCCTTTCTTCCAAGCAATATCCATGGAGCTTAATCAGATTTTTGTGATGAAGCCTGGCCATCACAGTGGCCTCATTGTTAAACTGTTGTTGACCTTGATTAGAACATCCTTCAAGCCTCTTCACAGCTATGTATTTGTCCATTTTCAAGCTTGCCCTACAGTCAAATTTTCATACGCAAGGAACAATGTTTATCTCCATGTAGAGATGTAATTCTCAAATAAACATCGAATAAACTACCCGATACACTTGCCCGAATCTCCCTTTTCCAGGCTTATTGGCTTCTGAAAAGAAACCCGTGGCAGTCCTGATCTCGCTTATATTGAACTTTAAGCTTTCAATGGTTTTGATCTTGTCTTTTGCAGAAGAAAAAGCAGAGCAATCAACATGAGATATCCAGAATCTGAACAGGAAAAAAGTAATTTGATCTTAACATGCCATTTGGTCTCTCAGAAAAGGGAATATAGACCAGAATTGCAGCGTTGTCCCTCCCACACTATTCAAACCTAATGATAAACTTGATAAGAAGTTACTCAATAACAACTCAAATGCAGAACACGAACAATGGATAAATCCACTAACCAGATGAGACCACCCATGGATTACTTCTTCTCCTTCTAAGAAAGCAATGCACAGAGAAAATAACCATCGAGAAGAGAACTGTTGAACCTACTGCAGCAATGTCTTTGTGTAATTACTTCAACGTATTACCTGCCAACACCAAGCAACATGTTTTATCCAATTTGAAATTGGGACTCATCATGGCTGACATTTCAGATTCAAATGATTCTTTCTATAGCTTGGACATCCGAAAATTTGGCTCGACTAATCCCCGTTAATACATGAACTGGTAGATTTCATGGCTATCAGATAACTCAAGTAGGAGGCCTGAACTTTGAATGAGAATTGTAACTCGTGAATTTTAAATTACCAGTAACAATAAAATTGAACAAACCATTGGTTAATTGGGCATTTGGAGATGGAGGAGCAAGAAGGTCAGTCTTGGTGGCTGCAGTATACGGTGGTGGAGATGGTGGCGGATTGCTAGGATCATACTCTAAAAACTGGTACAAGTCCCATTGGAAACTGTGTTGGAGAAAACTCCTTTATTGCTTTGAAGTTGACAAAACATTTCCAACAGTCTAGTCTGAAGACTTCCAGATTCTACCGTCAAAGTTTGAAGACCGCCAGACTTTAGATTCAAAGTTTGCCCACTCTGACAGTTTCCACACTGAAGAATGAAGACTTATCCAGATGTGGGATTATCTTCAATGATTCGATTCGTTTGGTTTATGGATGACCTTATGGTTGGATATAGAACCTACTTAATTGCTTATCTTTATAGGAATCAAGTCCGATATGAAGATCTTTTGAAAGGAAAAGTATACTTGGAAGGTTCTACTTATGGAAACCAAGATCCTGATTGTATGGATGAACAAGATTGATGAGCTTTCATCACAAATCATCTAACGACTCGAGATCACCTTAATTGATTATGTCTAACGGGTAGTTGGAAGAATTCCTTTGGAAAGTGCCAATGGTTGTAAAGGCATGAAGGGGTATTTAAGGCAGACTCTCTAGTTGTTTGAAGTAATGCGTGAAAGAAAAATTTCAAAGTCTGAAGCTTTCTAGTTCTTTGCTTTCATTGAGCTCAAAGTTGTATACAAAAGAGAGGAACTCTCAGTGAGACTTTGTGAGAGACCAGGAGAGACTCTTCATTGAGAAAGTCGAGATCACAAGCTGTCAAATGTCTTTTAATTCATAGTGGAACACAGCCAATGGGCTGTCAACACAGAAGAGTGGACGTAGGATTGATCTAAGCCAAACCACTATAAACCTTATATTCTAATTCTTTTTCCTTTAACTCCTTACTTTTATTCATAGCTTTATCTAATGATTCAAGGCTGAATACGTTCATAGTTTGTTATTTTCTAAAGGCAATTTACTTTTATTAAGTCTTGAGAAAAATTTTATTTACACAATTTCATCCCCCTCTAGGTGTTTGTATTAGCCCTTTCAATTGGTATCAGAGCTTGTGTGCTTTTTTTATTGAAGTGTTTTTTACTTAAGTTAAAGATCTATGGCTAGTATTTTGGCTTCAGGTTTGGTTGAAGGCCAAAGCAACACCAGACCTCCTTACTTTGATGGGAAGAAGTACAATGTGTGGAAAAATAAAATGAATGCATTCCTGAGATTGAAAAATCTCTTGGAATAGGATGTGGTAGAAAAATGGATCATGCCCAAAGCTACATCAACCTCAAAAAGAGGAAAGGAAGTTGCAGATCTTTGGCGAAATGACACAAGCAGAAATAACCCAGAGACAAGCTCTTGATGCTAAAGCCATCTATTCTTTATATTGTGCTTTATCTCCTACTGAGTATAACTGAATTATATATTGTGAAACAGCCAAAGAAATTTGGGACAAGTTGCATGTTACTTATGAAATAACTGATCGAGTTAAAGAAACAAAAATCAATATCATACTCGGACAGTATGAAGCCTTTAAGATGAAGCTAGGAGAATCCATCACTGACATGTTCAGTCGTTTCACAGAGATTGTAAACGGTCTTGCATATTGAAGACAACTAATCTCAAGACCAATGAAGGTCAATAAATTGTTGCGTGGACTCTTCAAAGACTGGAATCACGTGAGAACTTCAATAAGAAAAACCCAGAGGATCATGCCTCTTTTAATAGATGAATTAGTTGGCACACTTTAATCATATGAAGTGGAGCAAATCAATGAGGAAGAAGATCCCAAAGGTGAGAAGTCAATTGCCTTAAAATTTAACGATGATTTTGATGATACAGATTCAGAAGATGACATGGATGATGAAGAGCTAGCACTCATGATAAGGAAGTTTAGGAAGTTGAACAAGAAAGGAAGAAGATTTAATTGAAAAAAGCAGAGCACTCAAAATTCCAGAAGAAATCAACTGAGGATAATGAAACCAATAAAAATGTGATATGCTTCGAGAAAAAGGGGCACATCAGACCTAATTGTCCTCTGTTGAAGAAAAAGAAAGGAAAAACAAAGAAATTCAAAAAAGGCTCTTAAAGCAAAGACATGGAACGATACTGAATGCGAGAAAAGTGATAAAGAATATGCCAACATATGTCTAATGGTAAATTTAGAATCAGACTCAGACTCAAATAAAGAATTCAAGGTTAGCAATTTAAAAATTCCTACTAAAGTCTCAAAGTATATAGATGAACTTTGTCTTAGTCTCAAATCATCTCTTAAAAGGATTTCCAACGTGAAGAGAGAGAATTCTAAACTAAAGTAATAGGATTTTTTTGGAAAGAAAGTTTGAAAATCTAGATAAGTTTTGTTGATTTGAAAGAAAATGCAGATTCTCTTTCAAAGGAAAATACTTTTTGAAAAAGGACATTTGAAATATCACAAAAAGTTTTTCAAAAGGATCAGAGAAGTTGGAAAAGATTATTTCTGTACAAAAATCTTATTTAAACAAATCTAGTTTAGGTATGACACCATAAATCATTCCTTTAATTGATTTTCCAAAAGTGAATGAAAGAATCATATAAAGACCTACAAAAACATTTTACAAAAGCCATTTTCAAAAAGTTTTTGTAAAACATGTTGGCCAAAGTGATCTCAAATGTTCAAAATATAACAGCTCAGAACATTTCGAGAAGGAATGTCCCATGGTTTAGAGACTTATTAAGAGGGATTGGGCAAAAACTGTTTTTAATACTAACTCCCTAGACCTAAGAAAATGTAGGTACCAAAGAAAGCTTGAATTCTTTTTATAATTGTGGGTCACTATCAAGAAGAAGATCAAATGGTATTTGGATAGTGGCTGTTCAAAACATATGATAGGAGATTCGAGTTGTTTTATAAAGCTTATTCAAATAAATGGTGGAAAAGTTTCTTTTGGTGGAAACAGCAAAGGAAGAATTGTTGGATGTGGAACTGTTAAGATTGGAAGTCTCACAATCAATAATGTTTCCCTGGTGGAAGGTTTGAATTACAATCTAATCAGCATAAGTCAATTGTGCGATACCGGTTTCAAAATTAATTTCCATGAAGGCATTTGTTCATGAACAAGTAAAGATTTCTCTCAATCTTTCACTAGATGAAGACATGGGAATATTTATCTTCTGGATATAAAACCAGAAAGTTCTCAGTGTCTAATATCCATTTAAGATAATGCAAATCTTTTGCATCGAAAGCTTGGTCATGTTAGCATAAAGCAGATTGCCAAGATTTCCTCCAAGAAGCTTATTCATTGACTGCCTAACCTAACTTATCGAAAGTTTGAATTATGCACACCATGTGTTTTGGGAAAACAGGTTAGAAGTTCTTTTAAACCTATAAATCAAGTTTCTACTAATCGAGTTTTGCAGCTTCTGCATATGGACCTCTTTAGACCAACTAGAACTCAAAGCATTGGTGGAAAGAGATACTGCCTAGTAATCGTGGATGATTACTCTCGCTTGGGTATACTTCCTAGCAAGTAAGTCTGAAACCTTCTCTCACTTTTCAAAACTTGCCAAAAAGGTTCCAAATGAAAAATGATATACTATTTCAAGCATACGAATAGACCATAGAGGTGAGTTTGAAAATTAATACTTTGCAAAATTCTGTGATGAATTTGATTTCCAGCATGTTTTTTGTTCTCTATACACTCTAGAACAAAATAAGGTTGTGGAAAGAAAAAATAGATCCTTACAGGAGATGGCAAGAACCCTTTTACTTGAGAGTAATATTTCCTCTTGATTTTGGGTTGAAGCAGTTTCTATACTTTGCTACATCATTAACAGTATTCTTAA
Organism: Eucalyptus viminalis; assembly: GCA_014182385.1. Taxonomy (NCBI): domain Eukaryota; kingdom Viridiplantae; phylum Streptophyta; class Magnoliopsida; order Myrtales; family Myrtaceae; genus Eucalyptus; species Eucalyptus viminalis. The sequence continues at coordinate 45,930,431 of CM024530.1, forward strand.
TGCCTATTATAGAGAAAACTTCTTATAAAGTATTTAAAGGGAAGAAGTCAAATGTTTATTATTTTCATGTGTTTGGTTGTAAGTGTTTTGTTTCGAAAAATGCAAATGATCGAACTGGTAAGTTTGAAGAAAAATCATACGAGGGAATTTTGCTTGGCTAGTCAACCTCAAGCAAAGCCTACATAGTATTCAACAAGAAGACTTAGTCTGTGGAAGAATCTATGAACATCATGTTTAAAGACTATGCAGATTCAACTAGATCAAAATCAACATGAAGAATTTGAACCTGCTCAAGACTTTATAAAGTCTACTTACCTTGAAGTGGTTCAGACTTTTGAAGATCAACAACAAGAAGAACTAAAAGCTTCAACTAAAGCAAAGGATCAACAGACTCACAAACCAACCAGCAACTAGAAACATGAGTCAAGTCATCCCAAAGAAGTCATTATTGGCAACATTGATGAAGGAATTCATACCAGATCCAAAAGGCGAGAAGAGTCTAGTGCTTTAACACTTGTTTCTGAAATAGAACCCAAAAGTGTAGAAGAAGCCTTAGCTGATCAAAGCTGGATGAAAGCTATGCAAGAAGAGCTCAGACAGTTCAGCATCAACGATGTTTGGGAAGGTTATTCCTAAACCTAAAGGTTATTCCAAATGGATGTAAAAAACGCATTTCTAAATGGATTCATCCAAGAATAAGTTTATATGGAACAACTACCTGGATTTGAAGATCCAAGAAAGCTAGACTTAGTCTATAAATTGAAAAATGCCCTATATGGACTAAAGCAAGCACCTCAATCTTAGTATGAAAGGTTAAGTAAGTTCCTAACTCAAAATGATTTTGTTAAAGGAAATGTAGATACTACTTTGTTCATTAAAAGAGAAAGTAAAGATTTTCCACTTGTTTAAATTTATATTGATGATACTATTTTTGGATCATCTAATTAAAATCTATGCAAGAAATTCTCTAAATATATATAGGATGAATTTGAGATGAGTATGATGGATGAATTAACTTTCTTTCTAGGATTACGAGTTAAACAATCAAAGAAATGTATTTTTATTCACCAAGAGAAGTATGCAAAAGATCTCATCAAGAAGTTTGGATTGGAGGATTACAAGAAAGACAGAGACAGAGACACTAATGTCAAGTTCTTCAAAGATAGACAAAGATGAAAAATGAAAGAATGTAGACTAGAAGCAATATATGTACATTATTGGTTCGCTTCTTTACCTTACTACATCTAGACCTGACATTTTGTTTAGTGTTTATATCTGTGAGATTCCAATCAAATCCCAACGAATTTTATTTAAGTACTACAAAACGCATCATCAAATACGATACAACTACACCAAAGCTTGGTCTGTGGTATCTCAAAGAATGAGACTTCACTCTCCAGGGATATTTAGACGCAGATTTAGCAAGATGCAAAGTTGATAGAAAGAGTACTTCTGGTACTTGTCAACTACTAAGCAACAAGCTAGTGTCTTGGTTTTCAAGGAAGCAGAGTACCGTAGCTCTTTCAACAGCCAAAGTAGAATATATGGCTCTTGGGTGCTGTTGTTCTCAAATCTTGTGGATAAGGAAATAGTTAAGAGACTTTGGTATTGAAGAATCGTGCACCGAGATCAAATGTGACAACACTAGTGCCATCAATCTCACAGAGAATCCAATTCTTCATTCAAGGGCAAAGCATATAGAAATTTGATATCCTTTCATTAGAGATCATGTTTAGAATGGAGAAGTTATGATTCAGTTCATTGACTCAAAGAATCAGCTAGCAGATATATTTACAAAGCCATTGGAGAGAAGCTTAGTTGAGTCTATATGCACCAGACTAAACATCATATCTTCTACTAGGTAAAGTCTGAAGGTGTTCTGACTTAGAATGTCCAGAAGTTACATCTGTAAGTTAATGCTTTCTTAATGCATATGATTTTATTTTAGAGTGAAATTTTGAAAAAGTACGTTAATTTTTGAATCGTTACTTGCCTATTTTATTTTTAGAAGTTATCTTTTTTGAGTTTTTTGAATTTTTGGAAGTTTTTCATTTTCAAAAAAGGCAATTTTATTTTTCCTTTGTGACAATTCGTATACCCCATTTCACTTGCTTTATATACCATCGAAATCCTTCTTCTCCGATTACGCTCACACAAACCCTATAATGCAGAAATCCTACTTTCTCACTTTCTCTCAAGTTTGATCTACAAAGTTTTCAACTTTTTTAATTAGCGAGTTCGAGAAATCCTCATTGACAGTGACAATATCTTTCCAGAGGAAGTCTTCTAGAATTGCGAACAGGGAACCACAGCACATGCGAGAGGGTCCTACGCACTTTGACTTAATAGAAGAAGAAGATTCTCCTCGGCAGTAGCAACAACACCGACATTCTCAATAGCATCACTTTTCACAGCAAGGGACTTAAGATCCTTCACGCCAACAAGCAGAAGAAGAGATCATTGAAGATGTTGAACCTGTAAGAACACTGAAACACCAATTTCTCTTTAAACTATACTCTAAGTTAAAGGAGGGTCGTACAGTGATGACTTTCATCGATGAGTTTTTGCAAGAGAGAGGTTATAAGAATGAAACTATGTTCTTACAATCTATGGAAAGATTAGGCATTGTGCCTGAAGGTTTGGCTGCAAGGACTTTTGCCAACTTTCCAAGTGATCCATGGTTTGGTTCTTTTAATCAGCCAAAAGGGAAGGATGATGATGAAAGAATGTACACGAATTTTTAGCCTAGGATAGGCGTCGCTGCAAATGTACGTGGTGAGGGAACGAGTTTACTCCGTTCTAAGGAACACAAGAAGACCTATTCGAAACTTTTGAAGAGAGGGGTGATGAACCCTCAAACTGTGAACTTTGATTTTCTGGATTCATTGAAAGTGAACCTGAGTGAGAAGTTTGCTCTCCTTCAACTCGAAAGATTTTGCTCGGAGATTGCAGTCGCCTACCTTGAATTGATTGCTTATTTTTATTCGAATTTGTCTTTCCTAGATGCGAATAGATTTTGTTTTACAGTAAGGGACAAAGAGTTTGTGTTGGATGTGGACAATTTGGTGGATGTGATTGGTGTGGAAAGAGGGAGTTTCCAACTAATTAGTGTGTCGGTTGGTCACGCAACATTGGCTCTTGTTCAGGACAGATTTGTTGAAGGTAGAATTTCTTATTCCAGAATGACTACCTCCAATATTTTGCTACACGAGATTGTGATAAACCGCATCGAGACCCAAATCCAATTCCAAAACCGATGTCTCTCACTCTGAAGCAAAGCTAATGTTTTGGAGAAATCTTCCTGGAGTATTTTGAAGCTAACAAAACGTTTCCATCAGTCTAGTCTGAAGATTTGCAAACTCTACTATTTAAAGTTTGAAGACCTCCGGACTGCCAGACTCAAGACTCAAAGTCTATTCTCATTGACAGTTTCTAATCCGTCGAAGAAGGGCTATCCAGATCTGGGTGTTTCATTAAGGATTTAACCTTATCGACGGAGAAGATCTCTTGGCTGGATATGACATAACGAAATCCTTTATTTAATCATAATTAATTCAGAGATTAAGGATTTGATGATTAGCGAAGTATACTTGGAAGGTTCTACTTATGGAAACCGAGATCCTGATTGTATGGGCGAGCATGATTGATGCGCTATCAACATGTTCCTTAAATAGCTCAAATGATCTTCCTAATTGATTCCGTCCAACGGGTAGATTGGAGGAATTCCTTTGGTAAGTGCCAACGGGTATGATGGCATAAAGGAGTATATAAGGAAGACGTTCCAGTTGTTTGAGTGTGTGCGCGATAGAAGAATTCCAAAGTCTGAAGCTCTTTGTTCTTAGTCAATTCATTTGTTGAGCGAAATCTTGTACGCAAAAGAGAGTCCATATCTTTGAGAAACCTTGAGGAAGTGTGGTAGAGTATCTACACTATGGAATCAAGGGAGAGCTTTGCTGTAACTACTCTTTTGTTCTTAGTGAAATCCAGCCGGTGGGCTGTTAGTGCGGAATAGTGGACGTAGGCTTGGAATAAGCCGAACCATTATAATTTCTGTGTTCATTTTCTCTTTGTACTCTGCTTCCTATCTCAATTGGTATCAGAGCCTATGTGCTCACTTTGTTTGAAGTGTTTTACTTTAGAGTTAAAGATCCATGGCTAGTATGTTAACTCCAGGGCTGGTAGAAGGGCAAAGCAATACCAGACCGCCTTACTTTGATGGAAAGGATTACAACATATGGAAAAACAAGATGAAGGCGTTCCTAAGATCAAAGGATCCTCTGGAATGGGACGTTGTAAACAAAGGAATCATTCCTAAAGCAGCACCTGTCTCAAAGAGAGGAAAAGATACTGTTGAGTCTAGTGAAATGACTCAGGAAGAGATAACCAAGAGATAAGCTCTTGATACAAAAGCAATTTATTCTTTATATTGTGCTTTGTCACCTACTGAATATAACATAATATCTTATTGTGTTACAACGAAAGAAATCTGGGATAGATTACATATTACCTATGAAGGAACCGATCCAGTGAAAGAGACCAGAATCAACATTCTCCTCGGTCAATACGAAGCCTTCAAAATGAAATCAGGAAAATCTATAACTGACATGTTTAGTTGTTTTACAGAAATCGTGAATGGTCTTGAAAATCAAGGTCAACCAATTTCTGATCCCATGAAGGTAAATAAGCTACTGCGTGGACTCTCCAAGGATTGGAATCACATAAAGATCTCAATAAGAGAGACACAAAGAATCATGCCACTATATGTTGATGAGTTGGTTAGGACTCTTCAGTCTTCACATGAAGACAAAGATCCTAAAGGTAAGAAATCCATTGCATTAAAATCCAATGATGATTCTGATGTTACAGATTCTGAAGACGATATGGATGATGAGGAGCTTGCTCTCATGATAAGAAGATTTAGAAAGCTGAACAGAATAGGAAGAAGATTCAATCCAAAGAAACAGAGTTTTCAAAAGCAACAAACTAAGTCTGTTGAGAATGATGAATCAAACAAAGATGTAGTTTGCTTTGAATGCAAGAAAAAGGGACACATCAGACCCAACTGTCCTCTTTTGAGGAAGAAGAAAGGAAAAGCTGAAAAGTATCGAAAGGCTCTTAAAGCAGAAACCTAGAGTGATACAGAGTGTGAAGAAAGTGATGATGATTATGCCAATATATGTTTGGGGGCACAATCGGATTCAGATTCAAACTCCGAGACAGACTTAGATTCAGACAGTGAATTTGAGGTGAGTAACTTCAAAATCCCTATTAAAGTTTCTAAATACATTGATGAGTTGTGTTTTAGTCTTAAGACTTCTCTTAAAAGGATTTCCGAACTCAAAAATGAAAACACTGCACTGAAACAACAAGAAAATGTTTTGAAAGAAAAAGTAAAATGTTTAGACATGAATGTTTCTACTCTTAAATAAAGTGAAGAAAATCTTTTGAAAGAAAATGTATTTTTAAAAAATGACATATCAAATATTTCCAAAAGATTTTCAATAGGATCTGAGAAACTTGAGAAAATTCTTTCAGCTCAAAGACCTTATTTCAATAAATCTAGTTTAGGAATGACTGTGGAAACCATTCCTTTAATTGATTTTTCTAAAGTGAATGAAAGAATTAAGCAAAGACCCACAAGAGATGCTTACAAAAATCATTTTAAAAAGATCTTGTAAACCTAGTAGGTCGCAATGCTCTCAGATGTTCAAAGTGCAATAGTGCAGATCATTTTGAAAAAGAATGTCCTATGGTTTGGAAACCTGTTAAGAAAGTATGGGCAAAAACCGCATATCATACTAACACCAATGGACCCAAGAAAATATGGGTACCAAAGAAAGTTTGAGTCTCTTTTTCAATGCAGGTCACTATCAAGAAAAATGTAAAATGGTATCTGGATAGTGGATGCTCAAGACATATGGCAGGAGATTCAAATTGCTTCATAAAGCTTGTTCAAGTAAATGGTGGAAAAGTCTCATTTGGAGGAAACAACAAAGGAAGAATTGTGGGATTTGGAACTGTAAAGATTGGAAACCTCACAATAAGCAATGTTTCCTTAGTGGAAGGACTCAACTACAATCTGCTCAGTATCAGTCAGATGTGTGATACCGGTTTCAAAATCAACTTTCAAGAAGGAATATGTTCAGGAACCAGTAAAGATTCTACTCAGTCATTCATGGGTCGAAGACATGAAAATCTATACCTCTTGGATGTGAAACCAAATGAATCACAATGTCTAATCTCAATTCAAGACGAAGCGAACTTATGGCACAGAAAGCTTGGGCACATCAATATGAAGCAGATAGCCAAAATTTCAGCAAAAAAGCTTGTTCGTGGTTTACCCAATCTATCATACCAAACGTCTTATCTATGTACACCATGCATATTGGGAAAGCAGGTAAGAAATTCCTTTAAACCAATAAATCAAGTTTCCACTAATCGTGTACTGCAGCTTCTGCATATGGATCTCTTTGTACCAACCAAAACTCAGAGCATTGGAGGTAAGAAATATTGGCTAGTAATTGTGGATGACTACTCACGATTTACTTGGGTATATTTCCTAGCAAGTAAGTCTGAAACCTTCTCTTACTTTGAAAAATTTGCTAAAAAGATTCAAAATGAAAAATGGTATGTTATTTCAAGTATAAGAATAGATCATAGAGGTGAATTTGAAAATCAAGATTTTACAAAATTTTGTGATAAATCTGGTTTCAGCATGTGTTTTCCTCTCGATATACTCCAGAGCAAAACATAGTTATGGAAAGAAAGAATAGGTTGCTTCAAGAAATGGCTAGAACTCTTTTAATTGAAAGTAACATCTCTTCACGATTTTGGGCTGAAGCAGTTTCTACAGCCTGTTATATTATTAATAGAGTTTTTCTAAGGCCTATTCTAGAAAAAAACCCCCTATGAGTTATTCAAAGAAAAGAAGCATATTGTTTCATACTTTCATGTGTTTGGATGTAAATGCTTTATATTGAAAAATGCAAATGATCGAGTTGGCAAGTTTGAAGAAAAATCGACAAAGGCATCTTCCTTGGATATTCTACCTCAAGCAAAGCCTATAGAGTCTATAACAAGAAGACTCAATCTGTGGAGAAATCAATGAATGTCAAATTCCAAGATTCTATGCAAAATGAATCTATTCAGACTCATCTTGAAGAATCTGAACCTACTCCAGACTCTACAAAGTCTAAATCTCAAGAAGCGGCTCAGACTTTGAAAGACCAGCAACAAGTGATTATTGAAGATTCAAATGAAGGAAGTGATCATCAACCTGACAAATCAACCAGTAACTGGAAGCATAAGTCCAGTCATCCTAAAGATCTCATTATTGAGGACATTAATGAAGGAATTCGCACAAGATCCAAAAAGCGTGAAGAGTCTAGTGCTGTGGCTCTTATTTCTGAAATAGAACCCAAAAGCATAGAAGAAGCTTTATTTGATGAAAGCTGGATTGAAGCTATGCAAGAAGAACTCAAGCAATTCAGTATTAATGATGTCTGGGAGTTGACTCCTAAACCGAAAGGTAAATCTATTATTGGAGCTAAATGAGTTTTCAGGAACAAGATGGATGAAAAAAGAAAGGTCGTAAGAAACAAAGCAAGACTCATGGCCAAGGGATATACGCAAGAAGAAGGGATAGACTATGATGAGACTTACGCACCAGTAGCAAGGTTAGAAGCAATTAGATTATTACTTGCTTTTACTTGTTATAAGAATTTCAGGTTATTCCAAATGGATGTCAAAAGTGCTTTCCTGAATGGATTTATCCATGAGGAAGTCTATGTGAAACAACCACCTGGGTTTGAAGACCCAAGGAAACCAGACTCAGTATTCATACTAAAAAAGGCCTTATATGGTTTAAAGCAAGCACCTCGAGCTTGGTACGACAGGCTAAGTAAGTTTTTAATTCAAAACAACTTTGTAAAAGGTAAAGTAGACACTACTCTGTTTATCAAAAGAGAAAGCAAAAATTTTATGCTTGTTCAAATATATGTTGATGATATTATTTTAGGATCCCTTAATGAAAGTCTGTGCAAGAAATTCTCTAAGTCTATGTAGGATGAATTTGAAATGAGCATGATTGGTGAGTTAACCTTCTTTCTCGGGCTTCAAGTGTAACAATTGAAGGAAGCGACTTTTATTCATCAAGAAAAATATGCTAATGATCTTGTCAAAAAGTTTGGACTGGAAAATTGCAAAAATGCTGATATACCAATGTCAAGTTCCTTGAAGATAGACAAAAATGGAGGAAAGAAAGTTGATCAGAAGTTATACAGGAGTATCATTGGTTCACTTCTTTATCTTCTTGTTTCTAGACCTAACATTTTGTTTAGTGTTTGCATTTGTGCTAGATTTCAAGCAGACCCTAAGGAATCTCATCTAAGTGCTGCAAAGCGTATTATCAAATACATTGCATCAACTTTGAGCCTTGGTCTTTGGTATCCTAAAAAGGGAGACTTTACTATTCTTGGATACTCAGACGCAGATCTAGCTGGTTGTAGAGTTGATAGAAAAAGCACCTCGGGTACCTGTCAACTACTTGGAAGTAGGACAGTGTCTTGGTTTTCAAGGAAGCAAAATACAGTAGCTCTTTCTACAGCAGAAGCAGAATATGTTACTCTTGGAAGTTGTTGTTCACAAATTCTGTGGATAAAACAACAGCTAAGAGACTTTGGAATTGAAGATTCATGCACGGAGATTAACTGTGACAACACCAGCACAATCAATCTCATAAAAAATCCAATTCTTCACTCAAAAGCAAAGCATATAGAGATTCGACATCACTTCATTAGAGATCATGTTCAAAATGGAGAAGTTTCAATTCAGTTTGTTGACTCAAAGAACCAACTGGCGGATATATTTACAAAGCCTTTGGAGAAAAATCAATTTGAAATCATCCGTTCCAGACTCAACATCTTGAAGTTTGAAGAAGTTAAAGTGTAGAGACTCTCGGACTTAGATAATCGAGATTTTTGATTGTAAGTTATTTTATTCTCTCTTAGATTAAATCTCGAAAAGGTACGATCATCTGTCCATAATTGATTTTTGCTATTATTCCGTGATTATCGCAATCTTTCTTTTTCAAAAAAGAGTTAATTTTTAAAATGGCAGTTATCTATTTTTTTTTAAAGGCAGTTATTTTTAAATAGCATCTTTTACTTTCCATTATGACGTTTTGTATGCCTCTCCTCGACTGACCTATATACTGTTGGTTCCTCTTCATTTAACTCCAAAAACCCTAAAGGCATCGATCTTCCACTCCTGTTTTCTTCTCTTGTTTAATCTTCAAAAAGTTGTCATCTTTCTTGGGAAAGTCAAGTTTGGAATCTTTCAAAGACTGTGAAAGATGTCGTCTCAAAGGAAGTCTTCGAGGATCGCAAACATGGGACCACAACAAATGCGTGAGGGGCCTACGCACTTTGATCTCACCGAGCAAGAAGAGTTTCCTAGTCAGCAACAGAGCCCACAACATTCTCAGCAGCATCCATTTACTCCATCTAGACCACAAGATGTTGCCTGTCGAGAAGAGGAAGAAATAATCGAAGATGCAGAACCCGTAAGATCTTTTAAACCCTCTTTTATCTACAAGATTTATCGTGCTTTGAAAAGGGGTGGAACTCCTTCGAACTACATTGACGAATTTCTGAAAGACAAAGGGTACAAAAATGAAACCTTCTTTTTACGCACAATGGAACGGTTGGGAATTGCCCCCGCCGGATCGGCGAAGAAGCAATGGCAAATATTCCAATCGATCCTTGTGTTGGAGGGCTGAATCAGATAGATGGGAATGATGATGACAAGTTGTACAGTCAGTTTCAACCGAGAATGGGTGTTGCGGCAAAAATTTGGGGAAAAAGGACAGACTTATTTCGATCGGAGGAACAAAAGCATCTATACTCTAAGTTGTTGAAGCGTGGGGTGATAAACCCTAGAAGTGTGGATTTTGATTTCCTTGATGCTGTGAATGTTAATTTGAGGGAAAAACTCGGTCTTCTTCAACTTGAATAGTTCTGTTCTGACTCTACAGAAGTCTATGCTGAACTCACTGCTTATTTCTATTCAAATCTTAGTTTATTGGATGCGAATAGATTCTCTTTTAATGTCCGAGATCAGGACTATGTGGTAGATGTAGATATGTTGGCTGATGTGATTGGGGTTGAGAGAGGGAGATATCAACCTATCAATGTCTCTATTGCTCGTGTTACGTTGGAACTTGTTAAGGATAGAAGGACAGAGGGAAAGATTTCCTACTCGAGGATGAGTGCATTTAACATTCCGCTTCACAAGATTGTGATTAATTGCCTCGGACCAAAATCTACTTCAAATACGATGTTTCAAACTCAAAGAGACAAAGCTGATGTATGCCATCAATCTTTGGGAAAAGGTTTTCTCTTCCTCACACTATTATGTTCCACATGTATAGAGCAGTGGTGAAGGACAAGGGTCAACTTCCTTATCCAGCTCTTGTGACAAAGTTATTCAGACATTTGAATGTTCAGCCTCCACGAATTCTCTGTGTTCGATCTTGTGATCAAATGGTGGTGGGACTGAAAATGGTGTCTAAAATGCGTCTGAAGGAACTCAACAAGGCATTTGAGAAATTCAAGGAGAAAACCCCTATCAAAACTCATCAAATCTCTTCGGCAGCAAAAAGAAATTGGAAGGAACCCATGGTTACTCCATCCAAGAAAAGAAGAGCTCTCATCGTTGAGGATGACGATGATGAGGAAGACATCACCATTTCTGCTATAGCATTGAAGAACCTGAGTCGTTTTGTTCTAGAATCAATAGAACGACAAGAGAGAGACTCATAACAGAGGACTGGAGAAAGAGAAGATTTGGAAGCAGAAGAGAAAGAAGCAGAGGAGAAAGAAATAGAAGAGAGAGAAGCTGAAGAAAGAGATGTAAAGGAGGAAAGATTTGAAGAAGAAGAAGAAGAAGAAGAAGAGGAAAGAGAAAATTAAGAGGAATGAGAGCATGAGGAACTCTCTTCTCCACCTGAAGGCATGGAAACAGGGGGAGACCATTAGAAAAGAGGAATGTCCTCATATCCTGCTACCAGTGAAGGAGTCAGTCGCTCTCCAGCAGATCCAGAAGACATCTATGCCTCTTAATTTCCTAAGGAGGGACATGATGTTTCATCGCCCAATCTGCGTGACTATGCTGATTTGCCATCGTCTGCCTTTACTCCTTCTAATCGTGCAAAAGCCAGTACACAGACTGATAATTTAGCAGATTTTCGCAAAATTCTTGATGTTCTCTTGGAAATGCGAGGTCAGATATATGCTCTGGGATGCGAAGTTCAGAATTTGCAGACTGCAGGTCAAGCTTCTTTAGTTTCTTTGAATGATCAGATCCAAGCCCTTGCTCTTCAGATTTAAGCAAATGCTAAGGGTGAAGAGGTGGCTCAACTGAAGAAAGAGTTGAAAAAGCTAGAAGGCATTGTCCAGTCAATGGGAGATTTTTAGCTTGTTCGTGTTCCCAAGCATTCTTGAATCCATTCTCTTTCCATCTCAACCTTTTTTATGATGACAAAAAGGGGGAGAGATGCGAGATTTGAAACTTTGAACTTAAACTTGAACTTTTGATTTATTTTGTTTTGATGTTTGATTTGACTTTTATGTCTGAATGTGGACTGAATTTGGAATTTGGGTTTGACTGCTTATATTAAGTACTATTGATATCTTATGAATGGCTTTACTCACATGAAAGACTAACCTATTTTCTATGGTTGCAGATTCTAGTGTTATCATTAAGCCATTTATTTTCATAAGATATCCATATTTGCTTGAGTAATGTTTTGCAGGTCAAAGTTATCCAAATTTGCAGGAAAGTTTTGTCACCATAAAAAAGGGGGAGATTGTTGGAGAAATCTTCTTGGAGTATTTTGAAGTTGACAAAACGTTTCCATCAGTCTAATATGAAAATTTGCAGACTCTACTATTTAAAGTCTGAAGACCTTTGGACTGCTAGACTCAAGACTCAAAGTTTATTCTCATTGACAGTTTCTAATCCGTAGAAGAAGGGCTATCCAGATCTGGGTGTTTCATTAAGGATTTGACCTTATCGACCGGAGAAGATCTCTTGGCTGGATATGACATAACGAAATCCTTTATTTGATCATAATTGATTCAAAGATTAAGGATCCGATGATTGGCGAAGTATACATGGAAGGTTCTACTTATGGAAACCGAGATCCTAATTGTATGGGCGAGCGGGATTGATGGGCTATCGACATGTTCCTTAAATAGCTCGAATGATCTTCCTAAATGATTCCGTCCAACGGGTAGATTGGAGGAATTCCTTTGGTAAGTGCCAATGGGTATGATGGCATAAAAGAGTATATAAGGAAGACATTCCAGTTGTTCGAGTGTGTGCACGATAGAAGAATTCCAAAGTCTGAAGCTCTTTGTTCTTAGTCAATTCATTTGTTGAGCGAAATTTTGTACGCAAAAGAGAGTCTATATCTTTGAGAAACCTTGAGGAAGTGTGGTAGAGTATCTACACTGTGGAATCAAGGGAGAGCTTTGCTGTAACAACTCTTTTGTTCATAGTGAAACCCAGCCGGTGGGCTGTCGGTGCGGAAGAGTGCATGTAGGCTTGGAATAAGCTGAACTACTATAATTTCTGTGTTCATTTTCTCTTCCCTACTCTTTGCTTTACTTAGATCATAATTCGTTTTGCTAACCAAATGAGAACTTCCTTTATATTGTCTGCTTGGTATTGCTCTCTTATCTCGAGACATTATTTTTTCACCTATTCACCCCCCTCTAGGTGCTTATACTAGTTATCTCATGATGTACGCAATGAACATTGGGTTTAAGTTCTTACTACCTCACACTATCCTAATGCGCATGTATAGGACAATTGTGAAGCACAAGGGGCAACTACCTTACTCCGCGCTTATCACTCGATTATTCAAACATTTCAACATTCAGTTTCCTACTACTCTATGTGTCTGGACCATTGTTTCTATGGTGATAGGACTGAAGATGCTTTCAAAAATGAGACTAAAGGAGCTGAATAAGGTATTGGAACGCCTGAAGGAGAAGTCCCCCGCCAAAACAAAACAAGACTCTGCAATGAAGGAGAGAAAAGGCAAAGAGCCCATGAGCGCACCAATTAAGAAGAGGAGAAACCTTATCTTGCAAGATGAAGAAGAAGATGAGGATGACATTACTCTCTCCGCCTTTGCCTTAAGAAATTTACAGAGCTTCATTAGTTTTGGGGAGCCAGAGGACATAGAGAATAGAGAAAGAGAAGAGACAAAGAAGAGAGGTGAAGAAAGAGAAGAAAGAATAACAGAGGAAGAAGAAAGAGGAAGAGAATAAGAAGAAGAAGGGGGTCAAGATGACTCTTTTGAGCCAATATTTGTTGTATCCTTGTCAAATGACTCAGAAAAGACAATGAGTGAAATTGCAGGAGAAGAAAGAGAAAAACATCACTTAGGTGCTGAAGTAGAGCAAGAATAGGAAGATGAATTCTTTTCTCCACCTGAAGGTACAAAAATAGGGGGAGCTGCTGACAAAAGAGGTACTTCTTCACCTATTTTTACTAGTGATGTTAATAGATCTCCAACAGATCCAGATGATATCTATGCCTCTTAATACCCTGAAGTAGATGTTGAGGCATCTATTCCCAGTCTTGGTGATCGAACTACGATGTTCCCTCACATCTCAATACTTTTGGAATTGACTCGGCTAGACCTAGTGCTATAATGGAACCGACAGCAAACTTTTAAAGGCTATTAGAAATCCTTTTGGATTTGAAGGCTCAGCAATATGGAATGGAGTGTGAGATCAAGAACCTCAAAACAGCTTTCCAGTCTACTTCAGACTATCTATAAGAACAAATACAAGCCCTCAAGCTTCAAGTGCAAGAAACTGTAAAGGGTGAAGATTTGGAGCAGTTGGAGGAGATTCTAAGGAAGCTAGAGGAGACTATTAAGTCTATGGGGGATTTCCAGATCGTTTGTATCCCCAACAGCCTTGATTTTATCTAACTTTTTAAAATCCTTATCCACTTTTTGCTATTGAAAAAAATGGGGAGAGTTTGTGTAGATTTATTCTAATTTATCTTTTGATGACTTTTTGCTTAGTACTTTGGACTTTGGTACTTTTTGGTTTGTTTTTTGACTGACCTTGGATTTTTTTATTGTTGTTTGATTTTGAATCTTTTTTATGCTTGCAGCAACTAAGTATGTGATACTGATTATGATTGGATAGTTATTTGTCTTATTATGTTCAAGATTAACATGTTTTCTGTGGATGCAGAATCAATGTTATCCAGGTCCTAATCAACTTACTTTTATAAGATATCATATATTGCTTAAGTGTTTTGCAAGTCAAAAGTTTTCAAATCTGCAGGAAAGTTTTGTCTTCATAAAAAATGGGGAGATTGTTGGAGAAAACTCATTTTATTGTTTTGAAGTTGACAAGATATTTCTAAAAGTCTAGTCTAAAGACTTCCACACTCTACCATCAAAGTTTGAAGACTGCTAGAATTTAGATTCAAAGTTTGCGCACTCTAACAGTTTCCAGACTGAAGAGTGAAGACTTATATAGATGAAGGATTATCTTCAAGGATTCAATTCGTTTGATTTATGGATGACCTTATGGCTAGATATATCACATACTTGATTGATTATCTTTGTTGGAATCAAGTATGATATAAAGATCTTTTGAAAGGCGAAGTATACTTGGAAGGTTCTGCTTATCGAAACCAAGATCCAAATTGTATGGGCAAACATGATTGACACGCTTTCATCACAAATCATCTAATAACTCGAGATCACCTAAATTAATTCTGTCCAACGGGTAAATTGGAAGAATTCCTTTAGAAAGTGCTAACGGTTGTGAAGGCATGAAGGAGTATTTATGGTGGACTCTCAAGTTGTTCGAAGTAGTGCATGAAAGAAAATTTTCAAAATCCGAAGCTTTATAGTTCTTTGCTTTTACTAAGCTCAAAGTTGTATATAAAAGAGATAAACTCTTGGTGAGACTTTGTGAGAGATCAGGAGAGACTTTTCACTGAGCAAGTCGAGATCACAAACTGTAAAATCTCTTTTGATTCATAGTAGAATCCAGCCAATGAGCTGTCAGCACGGGAAAGTGAACGTAGGCTTGATATAAGCTGAACCACTATAAACCTTGTGTTCTAATTCTCTTTCCTTGAACTCCTTACTTTTATTCATTGCTTTATTTAATTATTCAAGGCTGGATACATTCATAGTTTGTTATTTTCTAAAGGCAATTTACTTTTACTAAGTCTTGCGAAAATTTTTATTCACACCTATAAACCTCCCTTTAGGTATTTGTACTAGCCCTTTCAAACTGGAGCTAGGCTTCTCAACAGTCCCACCTAGTCTTCCATGGCAACATTTTTTATAATCATTGATGCATTTCCCCAAGCAACCATCGCAATCAACCTACACAAATCAGGGCTGCACTAGAACAGTGCATACACAGTCTGCAGGTTTGGCAACACCAACCTTCCTGTTGCAAACTTGAGCTTCGACGTCCCCATCGAAGCCCATGGTGTTGCTAGCACCTCCATCAAGTTCCTCCATGTCCGATCAAACTAATCCTCATCCATTGGGATGTTGCTGATGTGATAAAGCTTCAAGGTCAAAAATGTTTGCTTCACGCCATACATTGAAGCATTAGAGTAACGGATGAAACACGGAGGATCTCCTGCACCCCATGAGTATGCAGCTTTCCGCTTTAAACACTTATCCCTCAATTCTTCAGCAGCAGAGCTTATGCATTTCAAGCAAGTGTTATTCAAGAGTTGCCTTTGCAGAAACTGAGCGCGTAAATGACATCCGAGCCTTGCCCAACTTTCCTGGAGTAGAACTCGCAGTTCAAAGCCATGTTGCTAGGGAAAGAAGAGAGGATAAGCTCACGGTTCTTGGTGTAGTCACCAATATCAATGAATTTGCCTGCATCATAGCAATAATAAGCATTAGAGAGGTCGAACATTAGGATGTGAAGACAGAGGACAGAAGGAAGGCGACACAGAATTTGAGGGATGGAATAAGGCCGTGTAGACATGGTGGTTGCAAAATGCTTCAACTTCATTGTTAAAGACGAGAATTATGAGTCATCCTCTATGACCATGGAGTGAAAAAGTGAATTGCGGAGGTCATGGTTGGAGTTTGGTGAAGCTATGGAGAAAAACATTATTTGGTAGAGATTAAAGTAGAGGAGGACAATAAAGGAGGAAGACCATTATGAGATCTTTAAATGAGTTGGTATATTTATCTAATACAGGGCATTTGTGGTCCATGTCAACCCTTGACATACCTAAGGTGATAAAAATATTAATTTTTCCACCTTATCATTTACGTAAGGCGACAAAAAACTTAAAACTTCCCCATATGCCTATTTGGTAACTGGCTAATTCTTGACTACTTGCGTTCTTTTGTTCCCAAAACAAAAAAAAAGAACAAAAATAAATTTGATAATATCAGTTGATTTTTCTATCTTCCGGAACAAATCTGTTCCCAAGAATAAATTTGGAATATAATCAACAAGTAGAAAAATTTACATATTTATTTGAGAGAACAATTCTAAAATCAAGCTATTTTTTTTTCTTCTTTCTCCTTTTATCTTCTTCCTCCTCTAGCCGATCACCAAGCTTAGCACTTATCCAAAAACAAGGTTTAGCGACCTTGCTAAAGCCTTGCCTAGCCACAGCGAGGTCAACAACTATGGTCAGTTTAGCAACCTTGCCCAACCATAGTGAGGTCGACCTTGCCGAGGGTCGACGAGGTCCCTTTAAGGCTGGTGAGGTTGCCAACTTTCATCTCTAGCCAATCATCGGCCAAAGAATAGAAAAAGAAAAATCTTAGAAAGTTATTAAAAAACTAAAAGAAATTCAACGTCTCAAATGTCGCGACCTGAATTTCAGGTGCACTATCTAGGGTTTAGGCTAATGGACTACTAAGTTTCAAACTTAGTACGGGCTCGCGCAAGCTCATACCAATTCGCAACTTAGGTTCAAATTTTTAACATGCAAATGGGTTTTATCTAGGAGTCACCACTAATCAGTTTATGGTAGGTCGATTAGATACTTAAGTAAAATAATGAGAGAATTATTTTACTCCTATGAACCAAAAACTTTTGGTACGGGGACTTGGTTACACTAGACTTCTCTAATACTCATCGGTACCATTTCTTTTCTTTTTTTTCAAAAAATATTTTTGCAAGCAGTTTGGATTAATTTTAAATTTATTTCTTTAACATATGAGATGATCATGTGGGTATGCAAACCACCAATCTAACACCCAATAAAGCAATGAATAAATTACGGGACTTACCTTGTAGCAATGAAAGCATCTGCAAGGTTAATTCGTATTTCACATCAAAAGCTCTAGGGTTTTTATTAACACGGAGTCACCCAATTTTTATGAATTTTCTCTTTTCTAATAAAATCTAATCTATATGCAATGTAGCATAACCAAATGACCTAATTCTAATGACGGACAGTTTTTAACTAAATGGATCAAGAGACAATTGCTAAATGACATGCATTTCATGAACATAATTCTAGATGACATGCACATAATATTTTTTGTGTTTTCTTAATAAGTATGCAATCTATCCCAAAGAATTGAATTAATTTATTCTATGAAGTTTTTTTGTATTTTTCATGAAATTCGAAATTAGAAAGTTGCAAAAAAAAAAAAAAAAAAAAAAGTCTATCCAGATTGTGATATCATACAATTTATATTAGGAATTAAGTTAAGCCTAACCCGAATTTAAACTATAATGTTATCATAATTTAGAAATCCCTAATGCAATCTACCTAGAAAAAAGATCTAAACTTATAATAAGTTAAAAAATACTCTCTAAAATTAATCTACAAGCAATTTTATACTAATATGTAATGACGTGCAAAGAATACCATAATTCTAATTTTTCCCTCATTTTCTCTTTTTGTTTTTTTAATGAAAAATCGAAATTAAAATTGGCAAATAGGTAAACATGCAATTTAAATTAATGAAACAAAAATCTAACATCCTAGATATATGTTTTTGGTATTTTTTATTTATTTTTAAATTCGAAATAATAAATTTTCTACCCTAAATATGCACAAACCCTAAAACACAAAATAAACCTAATCTAACTCAACTTTTTTGGATTTTTTTACGAAAGCAAAATCAACTTAAACCACATGATGGCAAATCAGAGCCAGATAAGATCGATATCCAAAAAAAATTGACGAACCATATCTTGCGCATGAGATCGCGTTGGCCAATGTTAATTAAGTCACAAATTGAATCTCAAGTGTGAGATTGGATTGGCAATTTTTCAAAGGATTGCAAGTCAGATTTCAAGCACGAAAATCAAACTGTCAATCCCAAATTTTAGAGGCAAATTCATGTTGGGAAATCTCAATCTTACATTAAGGAGTAATTATACTAAAAAAGAACAAGTAAAATAAAATAAATAGAAAACTAGATAATGTGATTTTCTTTTTTTCCTTTTCTTGTTTTTTCACCCATGACTTGGCAGCTTCATGGTGGGTCACCGTCAATTGCCGATCGCAGTTGTCAAAGCTCTGATGAGGAGGACCAGTAGCGAGTAGGGGGATGTCAAATGCTGGGGTGTTGCAACACCGTTACTTGGGGAAAGTTGCGGGCTTCAGGGCACAGTAAAGGCAGAGTAGCGGCATTGCGGGATCACAGCGGCGAGGGTGAGTAGCGGCGAGGTAACAATGACTTCACAGAGCACTGTAAGGGCGTCATAGGCAGGAGCAGCGTCAGTCGCCGGTGGAGGTTGGCAGAGATCGCATATGGGGCGGCGAGACAAACAAATGACGGTAGCCTCTGGGTTTGATGGCGTTGAGGAGGACAGTGATGGGGAGTAGCGGCGTCGGATGCGGGGTGACTCGGCGAGTGTTGCAAGCGAGACCGATGCAGTAGTGGTGGAGTAAAGAGTGCTTGTGGGTTGCTAGTGGAGCAGTAGTGGTCGGCGGCTGTTGGCATCATGGGGGAAACGAGCGATGGTCAAGGCGTCGGGTCGTCGTAGGCGGAGGCGTCAGAGGTGGTTGGCGGAGGCGGTTCTTGCACAGCAGCCAGCGCGGCACAGGTTGCCGTAATTAGGGGCCTCCACAAAAAAGACAATATAGTGCCCTTTTTTTTTCCTCTCTCTCTCTCTCTCTTTCACACACACACACACACACATCCATTCACGAGTCCTCTCTCACGTCTCTTTGTACCCTCTTAGCAGAAGCAAAAGCTTCTGTTGACTTTTTTCTTATTTTACTTTTTTCTCTTTTTGTTTCTTCCTTGAACAAAGAGAAGCTCCCCACGTTTTTGCTCTAAAAGTTTTTCGAATTTCCCCCCTTGTGTGCGTACATGAGCAACACATGTGATATTCTTTTTTGTATTTTCAAATATTCCATTCGAAAATATCCTTTATGCACAAAATATGTCCCCCGGTGTATATTACCCTGAAAAATCTCAGCTGAATATGTGAAAAATCTCACATCGTATCAACACTCACCATCAGTCCAATAAAATGAAATAAAATGCTCATAAATTGTATGTTATGCAATCTTAATTTAATTTCTTTTTCGGGTAAAAATTAACTCATTTTTTATGCAAAAATTTAAGTGTTAACAGCTGCCCCTCTTTGAATGTGAGCTTGTAAAGGTTGTCTTCAAAGACAAATTGAGACTTAGATTTTGATCACGCAGACACTGAATGATTTTTCGGTAGAAAATTAATTCCATTTTAAAATGCAAATTATATGATGCATGGAAATGCTAATGCAAATGATAATGGAACATACCTGGAATAACTTACCTTCAAGGAGAATAGAATAATTCGAGATAGTGGGCATTACATGTCCAACACCCGTACTTTTCTATGGTCGCCCAATATGGCAGTGTTTGGTTGTGCCTGGGACCTGTACCTTTTTACGATTGCCTTGACGAAAAAATTGATTTTCCTAGACTCATACCTTTCTACGATCGCTTGAATGGGGATATAGATATTGTCTAGGACCTGTACCATTCTACAGTCGCTTAAACAAGGATTCTTTTTTCAGGACCCATACATTTCTACGGTCGCCTGAATAGGAAACGGCTTTTCCAAGACCCGTACCTTTCTACGGTCGCATGTTAGAACAATAAATATTGTCTAGGACCCGTACCTTTCTACAATCTCCTAAACAAGAAATCACTTTTTAGGACCTATACCTTTCTACGGTCGCCTCAATGGGGAAATTGCTTTTCAGGACCCATATCTTTCTACGGTCTCCTGCTAAAGTGACAAATATTGTCTAGGACCCGTATCATTTTACGGTTGCCTAAACTGAGGTTTTGCTTGGCTAAGACCCAAACCTTTCTTTGGTTGCCCAAGGTTGCAACATAGATCATCTGACCAGGACCCGAACATTTCTTCGGTCGCCTTGATTAGACTGAATCTGGGCAAAAATCTTTTAGGGGCAACACAATCGGGTGCCGGTATACTTAAGAGGGAATACTTGTTTAATGACAAGTATCTAAGGTATGGATAGAGATATACTTACTTGGTAACATCTCTATTCCTTGGAGATATGTCTCCTGTAAAACACAGTTGTAAGAGAGGCAATATGCATTCACAGACATGCATTAATTCAAGTGAGGTTCATGCATGATGATTTCTATAAACCTTGCATCACCTGATTTCCATTGGGAAAGATTTAAAAAATATATTCCAATTTGAACACATGAGTGCCATGGATATGTCAAGTGAGGGATCTTTCAGTCTAAAAGGACATTTCACTCATCCTCATTAAAAGGGCTATTTCATCCCGACCTTTGATGCAGGATCTTGACAATCA
>CM024530.1:45951370-46245981 GCA_014182385.1 Eucalyptus viminalis
CGAGAAGCTGCATGAAACGGGTTGGGTCGGTGACGTTCCCAACGTCATACAAAACACGATCCAACGATCGCTCCATGGCAGAGTATGGACCGTTCGAGTACCGCAACATGCACTGGTCGTACCATATTGTGGAGACTCGCTGGTTCGGGCATCTTTGGAGGATATCCCATTCTCCGGTGGCCACGCAGTGGCTGCACTCGGTGCTGCTGAGGTCGCCGCTGCAGAGGAAGAGCCCATAGGCCCGTTCTAGAGGGTTTTGGCCGGCGGTGGCATTGGCGAAGTTGTCGAGCTGCCGGCAGCGGCAGAGGAGAGGGAAGAGAGGAGGGCGTGGAGGTTGGATCGGTAGGTGGAGTTGGGAGTGAAGAGGGTGGTGTTCGGGCAATCATGAAACAGATATTCGGGTGCAGCCTCAATGCTTAAAATGTCGATGAAGAAGAAGGAGGAGGAGAGACAGAGGGGAGATGATGAAGCAAGAATTCATTTTTGGCTTGGTTGATGAATGAATGGGGACTTCATGATTTATAGTAGTAGCCATTACTGTTGCTCCACCTGCAAGATCCTTACTTAGTCTTGTCATACGTTATTGGCGGCACGACGGACGGAGAAAATAAGGAAGAGGTGTGAAATTTGGGGAAAAACAGAAAGGAAAGAGAGAGAGAGAGAGCGTGTGTCTTCGCTATTCATGAATGGAAAGGGAAAGGGAAAGGGATATGAGAGCATGACCATCGCAAACATTTTTCACACGGGCAATAATGAAAGTAAAAATAATCCATGGAGCATTGCACCAAGTGGAATACGTCATGACATTTCACCTATACAAATCACTTTGACTCCAAATAGTTATATATATAGTTAATGAGATTTGAATGGGCGACTTTTTGTTTTAGAACTAAAAATATCTCGATACCTAGATATATTAACAATAGAAGAGAGACTAATTTGTATTTAATTGAGTAATGAAGAATTTTTATTGTTTTTGTACATAAATATATCATAAATTTTTAGGATTTTTTGCCTTCATCGAATAGAATATTTTGCTAAATTTGCTTCTCAATGGTCACCCTCCATATTTCTAAACTTTTCGATTCAAATTATCTACAAAAGAGCACTTATGGTAGAATTCACCATTATCCTCTAGGAAGGATGGCGCTGTTAGCTTAGCAATGTCCTTCATGAAAAGAGTCAACAACACTCCTTGATATTTTTTTGATAGAGAAATGATTAAATAATAATTTTTAATTTACTATAAGAATAACAGTCTATTATGAATTACAAAAAATTGATTAACAAATATTATAAATTATTATGGAGTTCGGTCCTTCAATTATATGTAGTCATAACAAATTATTTTTTATAGTAATCCAAAATTTGTTATACTAACGAAATTATATATTTGATATTAAATCATTAGAATTCTAAGCCCTCCAGCGAACACAAAAGACAAACAAGAATGTGGGTCTTGTCCTTTTTTGGGAATGCTCGAGTCCGACCATTTGTCCTTTCAGACCAAGAAAATTCGCTACCAAAATAGCGCGTTTTATTTGAATGACGTTACATCCTTAACCCCGAAGGGAAGCGTACCTTTCAAGCCAGATAAAAATGTAGAGTTGTGTACTAGTAGACAGCGACGCTTATAGCCTTTTTCTGCGTTTGGTTCACTTCAGGAAAATGCATAGTCATTTCGCCAAAGCTTCTTGGCTCAAGTGTACTTTGCTCAGAGCAATTGGCGTTTGACTAGTGACTTTGGTGCAGTGTTTGCAAAGTAATTTGAAATTAAAAATAGAAAAGAAAAATAAAGGGCGCTGTTTTTCTTCTTCGTTGAAGAGAGGTACATGAGATTGATTGCAGGTGTATCTCCCATCCACCATTTCTCTGCAAATCCTTAATCCGAAAGCGCCAATCCATTAAAACCATAACTTTCTCACGTTGGCTACTGTGCAGTAGTTAAGATTGATCGCACCACATTGGATGATGGGCTGCCGAGGTTGCACAACCTTAGGACAACCTAGAATTGTCCCTCAGACGATTGACACAAACTAGGCAAGGGCTACAAAGGATGCGTGATGCTAGGTGAGGCAATGCTGAGGGGTCACGCAACCTCAGCGACCACACTGTTGAAGGATTGCAGAGATAGATAAAAATGGAGTTTAGAAAGATGAAGGGTCGACCAACGTACATGACTTCGACATCGACCATTGGGCTCGACCAACGGGTCTCGATCTCGGCAATCGGCGACCCCAACGATTGCATCTCTCTAGCATGTTTTACTTGCATGACATCGCATCTCTCTAGCGTGTTGCGCACTCTCTTTAGACAAAAGCATGTTGTCCACTTGGGTTGGTGATACACGTGATAAAGTTGTGGAGTCTTGTAGAGAAAAGTGATATCAAGACTAAGAACTTTTACTATTAGTGGAATCCTAAACTCCTATTATATTCGTAAGGCAATATCTGTTGTAGTTGTAAACTTGTAACTTGAAGCTTGTAATTTTGATATTGATGCTGATACTAAAGAGTTTGGATAGTTGGGACATCATGGTTTTTTTCCCTTTTGGATTTGGAAAGTGTTTTCTATGTTAAAAATCCATGTATTTCTTTTCTATATCTTTTCACTTTGAAGATTCGGATTCCTAACAATATATTAGATGACTCTATGCATGAGGACGACATATATTAAGTTTGTAACGTTTTCGGGGCACCTTCCATATAAGAAAGAGTATTCTATGCATCAGTTTTACGTGGTTAACTTGATGCAACTGATTTGGTTATGCTATTTGTGTGATAAATTTATCAATCAATTTTCACCTTTTAATTTTGTCGTTTCTTTTTCTTGTTGATAAACCTATACCCGTCCGTTGCAGACGCGGAACTAAGCCAAAGTCCAATTTTTCATCTTCTCCGGTAAAATTCAAAATGAGAAGACCGTCCAATCACTTGATAAAAAGTTTCGGTCAACTCTTGACCACAGAAACTTACTCTATTGGGAGTTAAAGGTATATCGTTTTGCTCAATGTTTGTTAGATTAGAATTCCAAGGTTTGTTCTGTTTATGTATTATTGCTATAAACGTATATCATATGAAACGACATATAATCATTCATATGACTACCATTACAAAATAGTGTAAAATTTCCTCACTTGAGCATGTCACTAGCACAAAATTTTTCGCTCTAGTCATGATCACCTAATGCATAGTTCCAAAATATTTGCTTATTAGTTTGAGATTTTGGAGAGACTAGCTACCGCAACCTAAATTAAATATGGAAAGCTAGGTTTATGTTAACTTTTGTTCCGTATAGGTGTTTAATATTGTGCTAAATGACAAGATTCTGATTTATGTTATTCTTTTAAAGTTAGCTTTTGTGGTTTTCCGGCATAAGTGCCAATTTTGGCAATTAATTTTGGAAGCTTTATATTCTGATTGCCAGAAATGAGTCCCACAAGAGCGTCGTTGCAAATATAGCATAACAATACTGCTAGGCTAGTTGAACTCACATTACAAAAAAAACTCTCTTCTTTGATTATCGTCTTTAGGAAAAAATCTCAATGCGATTTAAATAGCTTTGGATTTTCGTTCACAACAAGGACATAAAGACTTCCGGTGGTCTCATTGGCGCATACCATAATGGGTCTTCAAATGGGGTGAAGTTGTAATAAGGTAATCGTAGGTGAACCGATAGTTGGGTCAAATCATTTGAAATGGAAAAGCCCTCTTCCCCCACGAGCACCTACTTCTAACAAAATGAAAAGAAGTGAACTCCCAAACGACTGGAAAATTAGAGTTAACCACTGTTTCTGTGCGGGTCGAAATAATATAAATAAGGTTTTCTTGGGGGTGAGGGCTATATACATACAGTGGTTATGGTATATGGGATTGCTAGAGCTGGTGTTCGTACCCTTTGACTGACCTAACTTGAGGCACTGGATGATGTTGAATGAAGTGCTGATGGAGGGAGGAAGGATTTTCTATGAACATCAGTTCCAACTTCTCAAATGCTGGTCCAAAATAAAAGGCAAAACAAAAATTTCCAAGGGAGGTTCTTGGCAGGAAACTCTTGCTGACTTGCTATATCGAGTGGAAATGTAATACTCGCATTTGTGGTCAACAATGAGAACAATTCTTCAGACAATTTAAAACCTTAAACCAAAGGTTTAGATTTATTAAAACTAATCTACGAAGCTGTTTTACTTGGAGATATGTCAAATTGCAAGTGACCCTCTATATAATCGGTTATATACCAAAATCAATTATAGCCCTATATATCATTTAAGAAGTTGATCGTATGAACTAAACAAGCCCATTATTTTTCTAAAACAAAACTCTATGATGTTATCTTAGTAGTTTAGAATTTGGCTTGTGCATAAGAATTACACGGATAGAACCAACACGGTTCCCACTAGGCTTATTGATTCACATAATATAAATGGATCTTTATGTCATTAGAAAAGAAAATCTCAAAACCAAAGAAATAAGGATTCAACAATGTCACTGAGTATGGATAAAGTCAGATGTATTTTTTTAAATGAAGCCGTACATAATTTTCTATGTGGGGATAGGGGAAATGAAAAGAAGGTGACGTGAGAGATCATAATACTCTTGCATTCTTTCATCCAAAACAATTCCGAGCACGACCCGTTGTGTAGAGATGCGAAGTCAGATTTTTGCACGCTGTTGAATGAATTGGTCGGCTTTTTTTGTCTTTGAGCTACTCCTCTAGGGGAATAATTTGACTTAAAAGGGGTTTGGATCGAAGTATTATATCAGATAATAAAGAAATATAAGAGATTGGCAAATCTATGAGTATGAGAAAAGCTAAAGTTAAACTTAATCTAAACGTCCACGTTTCTTTGATCTATTTATTACATGGAAAAATTCTAAAGGTTCTATGTCTCTAAAATAATCAAAGAACTTTGAGAGTTTTGTGAAACTTTGTATGATACGGTATTCAAAGGTTAAAGTAATTATAGAAAGAAAATAAACTAAGTAAAGGAATGATGTATATCTGAAGATTAAATTAAATAAAATCTCGAACACTATAAATAATATGAAGAGTGAAAGCTATGTATAAGATATAAAGTAAGAGTATGCAAAAACGAAAATCAACCATATAGGTGGTATGAACTTATATTATAAAACTGCAAATTACAAGTATTGAAAAGTGTAGAAACTAAAATATCAAGTCATCCACTAGGGCGATAATCCATACTCCAAGAAGTATTGATATTTGTATTATAAGAAAAGGTTAACCAACTATGATGCAAGTTGGTAACCCTTTATAAACTACACTAAATGTATTTGAAAAACAAACTTACTTTGTAACAAGGGATATAAGGTAAGGAAGCTTGAGGCTTGAAGGGATGAGGGATTACAAGAGGGAGTGAAGAGGAAGAAGAGAGAAATCTGAGATCTAGGTCATGTTCCCTTCTTCCATGCTAAAAAAGCTATTTATAGATGTCGCTACAGTAAAAGTGCTACAATGCTAAACAATGTAAGTGAATAGTATTTGCTACAATATGTCTGCCATTTACTATAGTGTATTGCTTTTCCCCCGTTACAACAGTGTTAGCATGTGATATTCTATCTTATTTCTAGGGAAGATTGATCCCGTAGCAATCATTTTCATTAGTGTTTTCATTGTAATATGACTGTGAGGATCCATCTTGGTCATCTTGTAATTTGGAAGATCCACATTGTGATTTTTCCGCTTCTAAAAGTATTGTTTTGAGGACATTGAAGTATTTCTCTCTATTATGGATTGAAGTGAGTGCTGCACTTGTAATGGATTTTTTCAGCAAAAATATTGTATTGGATGGGAATGTAGTTATCTAGGTATTTTGGCTATTTAGCCAAGTCTTAACTGCAGCTTTGGATCCCCATTCATGGTATTTGAATCCATCCCACCGTTTTGTTTTGTATCTTCAAACAAGTATGGGTACACTAGATTTGGTGGGAGATGTATTATAATCAAATTCCCATGCTATTACCCATGAGATTATAAATATTATGAAAAAGTGCATAAGGCATGGGAACCTTGTATTATGTTACGTTGGTGTAAAGTATTCATGGAATATTCGGTATTCTTGTTTGACTATAGGTGTAGTATTACATCTAAAGGACCAAAGAGATCCTACTAGAAATCAAACCACTTCGGTAGGTTTTCCCTTGGGAAATTATCTTTGAAGAATACTAGCCAAGTGTGTTGGAAATTTATATTTTGACAGAAGAAAAATTCCACCAGGCTTGGTCATAGTCCCGATATGTGTATGTAGTAGAGTATGGTAGGTTTTCGATAACCCTAGCTTGGAATTTTCTAAGTGTATGAGGTGAGATTTCCCATTGTGAGGGGTGTATAACCTTACTGATAGAAATAGCGGAGTATGGGATATTATCTATATCAGACTTATCAACAAAGTGGGTGAACTTTGCTAATTCTGTTTCCACTAAAATTTGCTCATAAAAAGCAATAGTTTTATTTATATTGTATGGTTTGAAAAACCAATATTTTGAAAATATATTCTTTACAAATTTGATTGGATATTTATCAAAAAATTCATCTTCAATAGTTAGTATTTTTTTAAATGAAGTTTTTGGAAGGAATTTGATTTTTGAGGATGAGGGGTTGCTTGTGACCTAATGACCACTTCATTCAAAATTCTTTTATATTCAGCTTGTTTTTGTGTGACAAGTAAGGAGTGATCATTGCTTACCTCAATGGCACTAGACGGTTCTTTTTTTTTTAAAATTTATTTGTAAAGATTGAGCAAGTATTTCTAGTGTTTCTTTGGGCAATATGACAGCTAGCTGGGCTAGAGTTGGTATGGTTTTTTTTTTTTCTTTGAAGGGGTATTTGGTATTGGATGTTGTTAATTTTTATTATTATTTGAAACCATAACTTAATTGGTGTCAAGCCTTTTGGCTTTTGTGGTGTATTGGAGGCTTCGGCAATGCCTTTATTTTTGTCTTTTTTTGGGTCTTGACATAATTGTATTCCTTGTAAAAATTCTCTTGTGAGAAAATCGAGTAATGAATTTGAAGAATCATTTATAAATTCAATGTGTGTGTGTGTGTGTGTGTGTGGAGCTAGATTTACTAAAACTGATTTTTAATATGGTATCTTTTAAAGGGTCAACCAAAAACAAGCGCACGTCCATGGTTTTGTCCCGTAAATTTAGGCCTGATGTCACGTCACATTTCCAGCTAACTTCTCAGATCAACAAATTACTTAAATGAGATGAGCTCATCTGCAAGACGTCATCCTCTTGCTGAATCTGAATACGCAGACACAAAGTTCATGATGAGAAATCAGCCGATAAGGATGAACCAAAAAAGTCATTGCTTATCAATCGATAGCTTTCGATTCTCGTTTACAACACGGAATAGGAAAGTCGAGACCAGCTTTTCAAATGCTGGCCCCAAAATAGAATAGTATAAAAAAAACAAAAACAAAGCAAGACAAAATTTTCTACCCCAGGTTCTTGGCAGGAGACTCTTGCTAACAGGCTATATATCAAGTCGAAGTATAATACTCAGAATTCGTGGTCCAACCGGATTAAGGAGGGTCCAGGAATCTTAGACTAGGACTCTCTAAAATAATGATTCTGGTCCAAGAAAATACAGCCCTAATAACGGAAAAAAAAGAAGACCAAATTCAGGACCAATGTATCCTTGTGGTAGCCCAAAAACTTTGGACTGCATTTTCAACCACGACCAGAAACCTACGCATGATAAAGAAAAAAAAAAATCAAGTATGAGCACACCGCGGAAAAGAAGAGGCAAATTTCATGTGCTGGTAATTTTTGGTTCTTTGAATGGTTTAGGAGAATAAGAAGCTTGTTTTTTCATGTACCTACATCTGGTTTTTCTTCCCTCTGTAATTTTAGGGAAAAAAAATACCATTACTAGTTGATATGTGAGACAATTAAGATAACGTTAGGAATTAGAATGATAGCTATTTGCTTCTTTCTATTAAAATAAAATTCCCGAGTTTAGGAATTAGAATGATAACTTTTTCCAGAATAGCAAGAATGCGGACCATTAAAATAAGGGACGAAAAGGCATCTAACTCTATATAAAATCGTGTATGGTTTTCCATGTGGATATGCCATAAAGCAAAAGAAGGTAATGTGAGGGGATCATACTAATCCGAAACAACACCGAATGTGACAAATTGCCTAGGGATGCAAAGTGTGCAACCTAGTGTATTTATTAATATCTTAATACAAAAGTTTTTACATGTCGCTACTTTATGTCTTACATTACATAGAACACGTATATATTAATTATTTATATTAATTTTTATATTAATATATTGATTATTTTTATTAATATCTAATTATTATTCTATATTCTATTCTAAATTCCACGGACAAGTATTGGTCATTTCATTACTAAAGAAATATACCAGCAATGTACAGCTTTTTGATTGATTAAATTAATCCACTTCATTTGTCTTTGAGTTATTGCACTTTGTCCAGTACAAATTTTCATTTAGGTTTTGTTTGCTTCACGAAAGAAGAATGATTTGCAAAGCATTTTTACTAAACATGATCCATTTTATCACTTGAAATAATTAATCAATGAAAAATATTTTCATTATCAATAATAATTTATGCCTAAATATTTTCATAAAAATGCAAATATTTATTATTCATTCATTATTGCAAGCAATATGAACAATCGTTTTTCAGGAAAATATTTTCTAATCATTCAATCTTCATGAAATAAATGGAATTTTTTATATTAGGATACTTTTAGCCCCAAGCATAAGCTAAAGCTTTTTAAAAAGGAAAATTGTCTGAAGAGTCATAAATCAATCAATTCATAAACCTTTTAATTATATCAATTTTTTTTACTAAATTTTTATCAATTTAATCCTAAATAGTTTGACGATTTGTCAATCTAATCATTCAGAGTTAATAGGTTTATGAAAAAATTAACAAATTATCAAAAGATTTAACACTATATTTGCACCAAAGGATTAAATTGACAAATCATTATAATGTTCAGAATTAAATTGACATAAAAAGTTTAGAGCTCGTATAATAAGTGTAGGTTTTTGGATACTTATTTTGCTTTTAGATGAGGTTAAATCAATATTTTGAAGGAGGGCAGGCTGGTGACGTTGTGGGGCGCGTCACATGGTGATACTAATTGGAAAAATAAAGATTCTGTAATACCTAAATAAGTAGTGCCAATTATATTTAATTGATGTCGCTTTGACTCAGTCAAATATTTTGAGCTTCTGGCGGATTGCTGTTGTGATGAAAAAAGGGAAGGAGTCACGACATCTACTTTGATATTAAGGCTCTATAAGTTTATTTCTACAAGTTGCATTAATTTGCTAAAATATCTTTGCTCATATATATATATATATATATATATATATATATGTGTGTGTGTGTGTGTGTGTGTGTGTGTGTGTGTGTGTGTGTGTGTGTATTACATATATCAGAAGTGAGTAAAGGTTGCGAGATTGAGCCACATGGCACACTCACATAGGAGCTTTACATAGAAATTTACCTTTACACTCACTTTTGCAAATCCTAATCCTAACAAATTTTTAATACTGCATCTCTAATTTTAATACATATTTTGTTAATAAATCTCTAATTGATCGGCAAGAAATAATATTTTGATAATAAATATTTAAAAATAATCATCCATTTACAAATCAATTCTATTGTGTATTATGATGTGACTTTGAAAGAGATTAACAACGTTGGACACCTAGTGTGATATGATATCTAATTCTTTATTCGTATTTGACAAATAATAATATTAAGAGATGAATAAAAAAATCCATCATCACGAAAAACACGATTATGCAACATAATTATTAAATGAATATAATAAAGTTACCATCAGTATATATAGAAGGAAAGAACATATGTTTAGAGGGCTTTGTCACATAACTGCACATACTTAAAAAATGTGATGACTTTTGTGATTGAGAAGTTCTATGCTACATATTATGACATAATATATTGCCGTATTTCATGAGTAAACAACGAAAAGTAGTATATGTTGGCAAGTTAAAACCCTAACCATGGAGCTATATTTATTAAAACTAGATTACAAAAGCTACTAGAAAATATATCAAATTCTCAGTGATCATTTGATTATATAAAAAAAATACTAATAGCCTAACATATCATTTAATAAAATAATTGTATAAAATAGCCTTAAGAAACCTATTATTTTCCTAAAACAAACCCCATGACATTGGCTTTGCGATTTAAAAAATTGGGCTGTGCATTTGAATTAGACGTATAGAGCAAACTCGATTCCTTGCACAGATTTTTGAATGACATTATCATAAAGGATCTTTTCGTACTCGAAAAAGGAAAAATCAAAACCAAAGAGATAATATCAGGAATGAGAGGAGTCCCTAGAGACTGGGGAAGCCCGTCAAAGATTCCAGAATAATTGTGCACTTGTAACATTAAATATGAAAATCGTGCTTCAAATCTTGGGGAGACTTTTGCGTAGTTTAGGAGGACAAGTTAGCTTATTTGCCAAATCAATTATTAAAATATGAATTTCCTTTCTTTATCTTCCATTAAAAAGACTTTTGGGTAGTTTAGGAAGCCACAATCAAGATATTGAAATTGTGCAATCGAGAACATTGATCTAGAAAAAATTTCAAACTTTATTGCAAAAACCCAAGGGTTTGTTCAATTTTAAACACGATTTTTATCAAAGATTTTTGCACATTTTAAGAGAAAACCACTCAAAAAATAATTTTTAAGCTTTTTCTTAATTCTGAAAAAGACAAACCTAGAAAGCATTTTTGACTTTTTAATTTTTTTTAAATTTTTTGAAAAAAATTAAAATAATTTTTTATATTGAAAATAGGGACCCGGGCCAGGCCTTGGGGCCCAGCTAGAAAATGGGCTGCCGCAGGTCACACTATTCTGGGCTGAAGGATGCGAAATGGGCTTCACACATTAAGAGGCTTTAATTGATTGAAAAAATGAATTGGGCTCGACTCATAGAATTAAGCCCGATTCCTCCAGCATTTGACTAAGCCCAATCCCAACGGACCAAGTTCGGGCCGAATCTAATTTAACAAGCCCATCTAACCTATCCAGAACCCAAAACACACTAAGCTCAAATAAGCCCAAATTCGACAAAATCCAACTTCAGTCCCCAGAACATGAATACGTGAATTTTTAATTATCAAAACTTGGGATCAACAAAAGAAAGCGCCGCTTATGGACCACCATCTGGAGCATTATACGAAACCTCACCGTCGTTTATCACCAGCTTGTCACCAGACCAATGCCTCCAAACATTACAATTATAGCTCCAAGAAAACTCAGAAGGACAATATCAAAGCACCAGGCAAAGGCAACGGAAAGTTTTAAGAGATCCGAACTCTTATGAAAACGAATTTTTTAACTGAAAAAGCACTAAATAATCAAGAACAATCTTGTACTGAATAGAACAAATTCGAATGCCTCTTAAACAAGTCAGAATTGGAGACTAAATTGGATGGACTTTGTTCAGGCATTTCTTCGAACATGTAGTGGGCAGCGAGTTGGATAGCGAATATGGACCTACCCGTAGCTCAAACTCACCCAAACTCAAGAGAAATCAGCGAGCAACATTCAAACCTAAGAAAAACCGACTCATTCGGCTCCGACGTGGGTGAGGACTAAAGAAATCAAGCTTGCTTTGCTCTTTTAAAATCAAGTGGGACGCAGAAAAAAAAAGAAGAAGAAAAAAAGAAGGAACGAGCACTCAATCGTGGGGGCCCCACCCGGTTTGGTGGTGACGTCCGGAAGCTAGTCTTAACACACATTGAGCTATAGCAAAAGAGAAAATGGGCGGCCCACACGGGAAAGAGAAGAAGGAAAGAAAGCCGGGCTAGCCTGGACCTAGCCCGTTCTTGCTTCCACTAGTTAATAATAATAATAATTTTTAAAGTTTTGAAATGCCTATTTAGAAAAATTATATTACTATCAATGCAAAACATATTATGCAATTTAATTCAAATTATTTTTGTTTAGGTTTAAAAATTATTCTCCAATTTTTTATGCAATTAAATCCTAAATGAACCAGGTAAAATTTAAGTGTCAACAATAGTATAGTGGGTTAGTTAACAAACACTTCAATTTGATTACAAACAGGAGAAGTAATATTGAGCCTTATAGAAGCACAATAATGTACAAATGCGCTGAATTATATTGGATTGATGTATGATTTAGCCTCAATTATTAACACAATTAAGAAGAATTATAATAATTAAGATGGATAACATGTGCAGTCCTCTTTCAAATGCACACGATCCCATTTGAGCAATTAAAAGCTTATTCTCCAAATACATAGATTTTTGCTTATGGTTAGTTAAAAAATCATGGTGGAAGGCCAAACAAATCTCACTGTGAATCCATGATAACTATTGTGGTCAAGTTGGGTCTAATAGCCGGATCTTCTTGAATGCATAGTAAGCAAATGTGCAGGCATCAAAGGACTAAGTTTTTACAAAGAAATTTCAATTTCTCTTGACCAAAATAACAAAGAGTATGGTGCCAATATTTGTCACAGTAGCATGATAAAATTCATGAAACTAGCAAGATACTAGCCCCCTCCAATTGGTGGTAGAAGTTATTCCTCTTGGCACAAATGATCTCTACAAGTAGTATACCAAAGTTATAATCGGATTTCATTGGGAACTCTGTATGCATTTCATATCCTGGAGACATGTAACCACTGCAAAAATAAGCATTAGCCACATTTATATTGCAATTTTAGATTCGTATCACGTAGCATCCTTGAATAGATAACATGAGAAAGTCCAGCAGTTAATCACAAAGTCATCTATTCAAAAATTAAGACTTACAAAGTCCTCACAATTTTTTTGTGTTAACCTATATTTGATCATCTCCAAAAATTCTTGCCATGCCAAAATCCGAAATCTTGGGGTTTATTTCACTATATATCAATATATTATTATGCTTTAGGTCACGATGGATGATCAGGACACAAGAATCTTGAGCATTTCTCTAGTGATCCCAAATACTATTTTGCAATAGATGGCCAATTGAATTGTCCTCATTTTTTGGGATTCACATCATACAATAAAATTCATTAATGTATTGGGATGTGGCACCTATTCAAAAACTCAAGGCCAAGTTCATCACACAATACCAAAATATATTGACTTTCATCAATCAAAGGTAGCTTAACAAAAAAACTATAATAAGTTGAAAGAATGGAAAACCTTTTTAATTTCAAGGCTTTTTAGCCAATGGAAGCTCGAGCATATGATTTCAAGCAAATTATAAATTCTCCATGTATGAAAGTTAAACTGCAACTTACCAAATAAGAAGTTATCAAGGCTTTTATTTGGTACAAACTCATAGACTAGTCGTTTTTCATCTCCCTCCAAGCAGCTGTACAAGGTATCTATGTTGGAGCTTCGCAATTAATAGAACTTCATTCTTGATTTCTTCTTCACCCTATCTTGAGTTTTGAGATAGCCTCTTCACCATGATTTGTTCTTCATTAGGAAATCCACCTTCAAATGTTTTGTGTTTAGCATTTGATTCCTTACCACATGCATCTTGTTTCCATATTATCCGATTGCACAGATATATGTACCATATGCATCTCATTTCCATATTATTTGTGAATATTAAATTTACACCTTTGTTCTCCACAGAAACGAATCCTTTTTGCGATGGAATATTCTCTTTCAAAAGTTTGCCTCCTAAAACTTCTTGGAATGGAAAATGTGACAGAAAAGTGCTCCAATAATTTTGTTTGCAAATGGTTTCGTATATACGTGAAAATTCTTTTTGCAAAAGTTATGCAAAGTCGAAAAAATGATGATAATCAAGCTATTGATTGACAAATTACAGAAACCAGGCATCGCGGCAAAAGTCAAACTACGATACGAAGGCCACGTCGGCTTTGAGAGCAGGTGAGGGGTGAGTACTCGTTAAGCATAAATTCTTTCTCTCTAGTCATGATCACCTAATGCACAGTTTGAAAACGTGAATAATTTGAGATTTCAGTGAGACTAGCTACCGAAACCTAAATTGCATATGAAAACCTAAGTTTACGTTGATTTTTGTTCTCTATAGGTGTTTAATATTGAGCTAAATGATAAGATTCCGTTATTTTTCTTGAAAGGTTTGGCTTTTGTGGTGACACAGCATAAGTGCCAATTTTGACGATTGACTTTTGAAAGTTTTATATTCCGATTGCAAAAGATGAGTCCCACATAGCACTGTTACAAATATAGCATAACAGTACTGCTAGTCTAGCAGACTCTTATTACAAAGAATTCTCTTTTCTAATTTTCGTCTTTATGGAAAAATCTCAATGCAATGCAAAATGGCTTTCGATTTTCGTTTACAACAAGGAAATGGAAATGTCAGTATCAACTCTTCAAATGATGGCCCAAAATGAAGAGGAAAACAAAATTATCTAACGAAGGTTCTTGACAGGAACGTCCAGCTAACTAGGTATATCAAGTAGAAAAATAATTCTTGAATCCGTGGCGCCACAATGAAAATAAATTTTCAAACGATTGTCCGTATTGACAAAAAAAATCAAAAGATGAAAAGTAATATGTATCGACAAGTTGAAACCTTAAACCGGAGTTAGATTTATTAAAATTAATTTACAAGACTGTTTTACTAGGGAGATAGGTAAGGTTGTGAGTGATTCTCTAAATAATCCATTATATACAAGAATCAATAATTGCTGAATACCTCATTTAATAAATTAATTGTATAAACTAATCTTAGTAAGTCTAGTATTTTCCTAAAACAAAACCCGATGACATTGGCTCAGTGATTTAGAATTTGGAGACGTATAGAGCCATCTCTGTTTGCACAAGGGTTATTGATTTGCATAATCAAAAGGGATCTTCTTGTCGTTAAAAAGGAAAACCTCAAATCTGAAGAATTAAAAATTCTACAAGGCTTACATCAGTATTACCAACTCTAAATAAAATTGGGTCTATTGTTAAAGAAAAAAGCCTAGCTAACCGCACTGTTAGCTTGGAAAATAGACGGTGAATTCATACATTTTTCATGAGAGAGGGGGAGATCTTTTTTTTTTTTTTTTTTGGGGGGGAAACTTTGACGTGCTTTTATTTGAGAAAGGAAACTGCTGTGGCCATCCTTCCCTTCACATAATTTTCTACGTGGAGACCATGTAGAGTGACGCCGTGCGTGACCCGTTGTGTAGAGATGCAAAGCTGGCAATAAGGAATAATTTGACTCTTATGTATTTTGAAGGCGGCTGGTTGAGGTTGTGGGTGTCACGCGGTGATATAGATTTGAGTGTCTGACTTTTTAACTTTAGCCACGCAATTGAAAATAATCTTCTTTCTATCAAAATAGAAGTTGTAATTTAATGTGTAAGCCCAAACAAGAAGCATAGGCACTATTGATTGACCATGTCACACCCCGAACCTGGAGCGCACCAACATCCCGCCATGGTCATGCAAATGCGACATTCCCAGGTAGTGTCGTCAACCCCATTCATTTATTATTGCGCAAGTGGAATGTATTATAAAACCCTTGACAAAAACTCACGGGATAGAAAAGCAAGAAACCAACATTCATAAACAAACATGCTTTCAAAGGTAACCACACTAGGGTTTACACATATACCAAAAAGGGCAGTCTACAAAAGGGATTGGTCCTATGACCACTAGTCGGACTCGTTCTTCGTTCCCACTTTTGATTGATCAGCCTTCGAGGGTTCCACCATCTATGATCCTGAAATTTTGGCCTACAACGGGGTGAGACATTGTCTCAGCAAGTTCAACCCCCTAAACCTCTATTAGAAAGAAAATAGAGAACTTACCTCGCCTCATTTCCTTCCTGCAGGTTAGCACAATTCAAATCACTCAATCATAGATAGTAATAGGAACTTAAACCACTTGAACGCCAACAATATCATTTCGAACGACCACAGAAGTCCGGATTATATGACCAAATCATTATGACATGTCCCATACCATGCTACACGATTCCGTCCCCATAATCTGACTCGTCAATAACACTCAACTTGCGATCCAATTGTTATTCATTGCCACGTAAGGGTATAGTCTACTCGCAGTTCGGCTATCTACTGACATTAATGCCAGGCATCGCCTCCCCCCTTGGAGCGCGGCTTCGTCACTATGTTGACCGTATTCCCGAAGGAGCATGGTCTAGTTGGCTTAGCCTCTACTGTGACCCGCATCCGTTGTAAGGGGCATCCTATATAAAGGGCAAGTTCAGCTCAACAGCCCTAGACAACTTCCTCTTAATTATCACACCACAAAATCATAGTCTGCCCTAGGACACTTTGCATTTCACTCAATGCTTCCACTTAAAATAGTGATTCCGACCATTTTTCTTCATATTAAAAACATCTGAGAAAGTAGTTGTGTGTGTGGATACACAATCAAATTTGAACCAGAAAAACTAACACCATTCTTTTTCAAACCCCATTGCTTAATATAATACTTAAAATCCATTTTCGGTATCAAACCCGACACTTGGGACTTTCTGAAGAAATTATATATTTTTCACAATCACCACTCAATTTCACAATTCAACAATCAATTGCACAAATCATCACTCAATTTGCAATATCCACTCATCAAATTAATAATCTGAATACACAGTAGCGATCATCACTAAATTATGAGAAAAATAAGGTCCCAACGAAATTTTCGGAATTTAATAAATAATTAAATTTATTCCGAAATTAATTAATTAATATTATTTTAATAATTTAAATAATATATTTATTATTTAATTTTCAAATAATTTCGAAATATTCTAATTAAATCAAAATTCCCTCATTTAAGTCAACTCACCATTAAACTAATATAAACAACAATTTGGCCTTAATTAAACCTACTTTAACTTAATCATACTCTTAATCTAATTAACATTTAAATAAACTAAACTAATCACCTAAGCTTAATTAACTTAAGCTAAGCACACCTAAAGCATAATTAACCATTTAATAAATGTTTAGTGAGTTAAACCCACCCGATTAACGAACCGATCGGACCAAAATGACGGGAAAGCCGCAGGGAACAACTTTCATCAAAGCGGGCCAAGCATCTGGGGTTGGGAAGCCGGCCAAAATGAGCCAAAACTGAGCTGGAATACCCATTTTTCTAGCTACTGTTTTGGGGTCGGCGGCTGGCATCGGTTTGGGTCGGAACGGGCGGAGGAGAGGGGCGGAAGCTCTGGCGGTGGCTGGTAGAGGCTCCGGCGGTCTCCCGGTGGCCTTGGCAACGACGGCAGTAGTTAAACGGAAGTGCTGGACGATCGAACGAGCGGGTTGAGGCTCGAGCAGAGGAGGACCGGCGGACGGCAATTGCGGCTTGCATGGGTCTCCGAAGAGCTGGACGGGACCTCTGGCAGGTCTTTGTTGGTTCCAACAGTGGCTGGCGACCTAGAGCAGTGACGGACGGAGGTGGAGCTACGTGCTGGCCGGCAGGTGAGCAAAGGCGGAGTGGCAAGCTAGCTGGTCGCACAGCGAGCAGGCGCGAATGGGCAGCGACAGACTCCGGGGATGGGCGTGCGGGTGGCCGAGCGGGTGGTTGAGCGAATGCAGCTCCTCCTTCAAATTCGCACAGCTTTTTCCCTCTCTCTCCTCTCTCCAACTCTAAGAAGACTCAAGCTTGAAGATGATGGTGATGGGTCACCATTTTGGAGAACAAATCTCCACCTTACATTGGTCAACATCCTAGCCACTCTTGCCCCACACCATGACATCACTTGTGATGTCACAATCCACTATCTCAATCCTCCACAATCTCTTCAAATAGGTTCAATTTCATTTTCCACCGAGGCATGAAATCTTGTACATTAATTTCTTCAATTCCATTCAATTCTTTTCCAATTGATTCCAATTGAAGTCCATAAAATTAATCCACTATTAGCACACTTCAATTCACATATTTATTTGACCATAGAACCATCTTGATCTAAAAAATACCACCAAAAGCAGGCCTACCAATTTTCCTAACCAAATTAACCATACTTTGATTATTTTGCTGAAAAAACTCGACTTGCATGAAAAATCTTCCAAAGATGAGTTAGTGTTCCTAAAATGATTTATGACACATCAGGATTTCTAATTTTTGAATTCGATCTCAATTTCACGGGATAAGTACACTAATGGTGCCATAAGTTGTGTACGGCGCTCACTTTGGTGCCAAAAGTTTCTGTCGGATCACTTAAGTGCCAAAAAATTTGAAAAACGCTCACTTTGGTGCCAACTCCGACGAAATTGGCCGGAAATCCGACGTGGCCTTTTTTTATTAATTTTTTATGCCGACGTGGCTCGTCGGAGAGCTGAGTCAGCATCCAAACACCAAAACGACGCCGTTTGGTGTCTCCTCCAATTCAAAACCCTAATCTCCGGCCGTCGCCGTCCTCGACGGTCCTTGCGCTCGGCGGCCACGGCTTCGACCCCGACCTCGACCCCAACCCCGACGATGGCCACTCAATGGCAGCGGCTCCGACCTCGACCCTAACCCCAACCCCGACGATGGCCACTCGGCGGCTGTAGCTCCGACCTCGACCTCGACCCCAACCGCGACGATGGCCGCGGCTCAAACCCCGACCCCGACCTTGATGATGGCCACTCGACGGCCGTAGCTTCGACCCCGACCTCGACCCCGACCTCGATGATGGCCACTCGGCGGCCGCAGCTTTGACCCCGACCCCAACCCCGACGACGGCCACGGCTTCAACCTCGCCGAAACCCTAATTTCTTCCCCATGTGAGCTAAACAGCGTCGTTTCCATGAAGCCATCCACGTAGGACGGAAAAACGACGTCATTTAAAGGCTTATCAATTTTTTTTTTAAAAAAAAAATCATTTTGGCCGGAATCTTTCGCCGGAGGCCGGAATCTTTCGCCGGTGGCACCAAAGTGAGCGTTTTTCCTCCGATTTGGCACTTAAGTGATCCGACAGAAACTTTTGGCACCAAAGTGAGCGCCGTACACAACTTATGGCACCATTAGTGTACTTATCCCCAATTTCACGGTTGATTTCACTCTGACACAATATTAGCGCGTCCTAATCTACCGAGTAGTTTTTAGAAATTTTCGTGCATTTGACCTGTGGTTGATCAAGCCACAATGTACCTTTTTGATACATTTGCAACTCTTGGTTGTCGGGGTAATCTCAATATTTCAAATACGGACACAAGGTACCCAATCGACAAAAAATTCGGTCAAGTGCCAATCGACAAGAATTGTGCGATCTGGTGGAATCACTCACACTTGATCACATGCCTCTGTCAATTTAACATATCTCCGGTCTCTAATCGATTTTTAATTGTGTCGTAATGACCCTTATAGATTAACTTGGTCAAAAGGTCGCTTATTGGTCAAATTCTCGAGTGTGATGCATTATAATCTCTTAACGGCTTCACCTGATATATTAGTTTTCACATGAGTGGCCGACTCAAGGAAAAGAACTATATTCGTGCCAACGAAATGCCCGTCTCAATTTATTGAAAATAGAATTGAAAAATCGGGATGTCACAGACCACATAACGAACATGAAGGGGAGGGTTTTCTACGATAGCATGAACATGATCAAAATAGTTATTTCAAGTTTAGAAGATCATTGTGTTAAATGAAAATAGGAAATGAGTTTGTTTGTTCATTTCCACTCAATTGATTAGTTAAAGTTTGCCAAAAAGATGAGATCGAGAAGTTGCAGAGGTTTCCAGTAGGGAAAATTGTCCAAAAAATCTTAAATTTATTGCACTTATACAAATCAGTCCTAAATCTTTTAATTTTGCCAATTCACTCCTAAACCCTTTCACATTTTTGTCAATTGAATCAATTTGATCAATTTTGGCTTGAATTTACTTATGTCGACACTGCCGACGATACGTGGTATGATTGTCGTTGACATTGACAATTTTTAATAATATTTTAATTTTTTTTGAAATTCTTATAATTTTTTTTTTCTTTTTTACTCTTTCATTTTCATTTTCTTCTTCTTTTCGCTAGTGCCCAGCCACTGGCAAGCCCCGACTAGGTTTGCCCTTCTGAAGCCGAGACCTAGCAAAGGTCGGCCTTGTTGGGCGTCAATCGGGCAAAGGCGATGCTGGGTGAGGCCGCCTTGGCCTGGATGAGGGATGGCCTCACTAGATCTAGCTTGGGCAAGGCCGAGCCCCGAAGAGGGCTCCCACGCTAGTGTGGGCAGAGGAGATGCCTGATGAGGTAGCCTTGGCCTACGCGAAGTTGAGCTCTCTTAGTTTAAGCAAGGCCAACCCTTTCTAGGGCTCGCCCTCCCCCAGTCAGGCCTTGCCTATGGTGGATGGGCTACCTCGGTGGCCATGGCCGATGGCTGGACATGGGGTAAGCTCGCGTTGAATTGATTAGCACTAGACCGGTCGAGATTCTAGACCTGTCATCTACATGTAACATGAAATCTGGGTTGACCTTCTAGAAGTTTGGGAGGACCATTTACTGTCTTTACCAAATCGATCATTAGAATATAAAATCGCCACTTAATGGTTTGCTATCTAATTGATTGGGTAAATTTTGGTTCAAAGGTTAAGGAGAGGAGACATGTATGAATAAATGCGATTTGACTGAATTCTTGTGCTAATTTATCAAACAGGATAAGAACAAAACAATGGGTAAACCAACCAACACTCGGACCATCTTCTTGCCCCTATTTCTCCAAAAGTCCCTGGGGCTTTCCGGCTTCAAGCTGCCCAAAACTTACTGTCATCACCAACTGGTATGGTCATTCCATATGTGATTTTTAATGTTTGAATACTTAAACGTTTTGTCAAGTGGGTGCTAGGAAATTTGAAAATGGATAGCTTATTAAATTAATGGATACTGTGAGAAGACAACTATATTTGTTATAAATTGATTCCCAATAATCTTATGCTTGAAACAGGTATGTACTAACACTCGAACACAACATGTCCACAATGTGAGTTGACTTGCTTCATGTCTTCCTAAAAAAGGTATTGTTATAGTTACATAGATGAGCTAACATTACTTGAAGAAACCGATAGCCAATGGGCAAAACGGTACAAAAAAAGAAATCAAAATTGATTTAAAACTCTCATTATAGATGGCTTGTAGATTAGTGACCGTCGTTGGTGAGGGTTTTGCAAACCTGTCGCCAAGAATCATTGGGAAAGGATAACAATTAGACACTCGTTCGGTCAACTCCATGACAAGATATTGATAGAGCTAATATAATTTAAATACCGTGACGGTAAATGAAAAAGTTATATCATTCAATGAAAGAACTAAGAAAACACAATTGCAACCAATTTATTCCTGATTTTGTAAGAGAAAGTGCATTCACAAAGCATATAGATAATCTTCGTCTCGAGCTATAAATATTGTCAAAGAGTACAAACACTTTTGGTTTGTTTTTTTCCTGATTTAAGTGATCGCTTTAGTTTCTTCAACTAACAATTTCCGAACACAAAGAACACTTTTGAAGAAAGGATTGCTCAAAAGGACTGAGATGGGCTAGGCAACCAATTACAAGGGAGGGCTTCAAGTTTGCTAACTGATTGACCTCACGATAATGGTGGACAACTTGGATTTCATGGAGATGGGCTAGACAAAATTGACATTTGGCAATAGGGGCTCGCAAAGTCCCCCAAGGTTGATCAATGCCCAAGAGAAAGCCTATCGGATATTGAGCACCTACAACCTATAGGTATAGTTTTAACAACACCAAAGCCCAACTAGTTTCACAAGTGAAGAAATGTATAGTCTAGCAAGCACTATTTTGTCTAAAAAAGAGAAGTAATATTCATCCTAATAGATGCACAATAATTTACAAATGTGCAATATTACAAAGGATTGATGTATGATTTAGCTTCAAATGATAATAACAACTTAGAAATAACTATGATGAATAATATGTGTAGAGTATTCTTTTTAAATGCACACTACCCCCTTAAACAATCAATAGCTTATTATCCAAATACATTGATTTTTGCTTATGATTCATAACAAAATCACGGTGGAAGGTCAAGCAATCTCATCATGAGACCATCCATGAAGAATAATTTCACTTACGTAGCCATTCATCAGGGGTACAATTCGGTAACCGACATGTCATTGGTCGACAAAGGCAAGGTCTTACTAGTAGATTGATTCAATCCAAGCTCTTCCATTGGGATGCTCAATCCCCCTGATCTACTTCCGACAAAGAAGGCTGGATGTCGAGGCAATGGCTGGTTAAAGTAATTACTACTGAGCATGAGAACTATGGTTGCCATGGTAGGTCTAATGGCTGGATCTTCTTGAATGCATAGTAAGCCAATGTGTAAGCAGCGAAGGACTTCATCCCTTGAATATGAATCAACAATAGCTGGGTCCAACACTTTCAAGGGTGTGCCATTTCTCCATTTATTCCATACCTGCAAGAATAATTCTAGAAAATCTTCACAAAATTGTGGCATTAATTCAATGACTCATCATGCAAGACATCCGAATCTTGCAAATAATCATATATGACTAAGGAAAAGAACCACAAGTGTTTTTTTAGGCTAAAGGACTAAGTTTTTACAAAGGAATTTCAATTTCACTTGATCAAAATTATAGAGAGTGCAATGTGAATATTTCCTGCTCTAGTGCAATGAAACTTACATAACTAGCAAGATATTCTCCTCCATCCAATTGGTGGTAGAAGTTATTCTTCTTGCCGCAAATGATCTCTATAAGTAGTACGCCAAAACTATAAACATCAGATTTCACAGAGAACTCTCCATGCATTGCATATTCAGGAGACATGTAACCACTGCAAAACCAAACATTAGCAACATGTATATTGCAAAATTAGATGTAGATCAATGAGCATCCTTAAATAGATAAAATGAACATGTTTGGCATCCAAATTACAAAGTCATCTACTCAAGATCTAAGACTTACAAAGTCCCCACGATTTTATTTGTGCTAGCCTGAATTTGATCGACTCCAAAAATCCTTGCCATGCCAAAATCTGAAATCTTCGGGTTCATTTCACTGTCTAACAAGATATTACTACATTTTAGGTCACGATGGATGATCCGGAGGCGAGAATCTTCATGTAGATAGAGCATTCCTCGAGTAATCCCATATACTATTTTATAACGTACTGACCAATTCAATTGACTGCTTTTTTGAGGATCTGCATTATTACACCAAAACTCATTATGTGCTAGCATGTGGCACCTATTAAAAAACTCAAGGTAAATATATTCTCTTATCGATTAAAGGTAGCTTAAATAAAAAACTATAATAAGTTGAAAGAACAAAAAACCTCTTAATTTCAAGTTTTCCATAGCTAGTGAATGCTAGAACATTTGATTTTAAGCAATTGTACATAAGAAGGTTAAATTGCAACATACCAAATAAGAAGTAATCAAGGCTTTTATTTGGCACAAACTCGTAGGCGAGTAGCTTTTAGTCCCCCTCCAAGCAAAATCCAAGTAGTCGTACAAGGTTTCTATGTTGAAGCTTTGCAACTAATAGAATTTCATTTTTGAATTCTTCATCACCTTGTCTAGAGCTTTGAGATAGCCTCTTCACGGCAATTTGCTGTCCATCCG
Source organism: Eucalyptus viminalis (assembly GCA_014182385.1). Classification (NCBI taxonomy): domain Eukaryota; kingdom Viridiplantae; phylum Streptophyta; class Magnoliopsida; order Myrtales; family Myrtaceae; genus Eucalyptus; species Eucalyptus viminalis. Next base: position 45,974,938 of record CM024530.1, read on the forward strand.
GAATTCTACCCTAAAGTGTGTTGAATTTACCGTTTAATTCCTTATTGCAACTTTTTAAAACTAAACTAAAAGAATGTTACATGTTTCTTTTCTTCTTTTCTTCTTTTTCTTTTTCAGCACCATTATCTTTCATATGTAAAGCATCCTTCATTGTTTCTAACTTATATGTAATATGTACCTGGAAAACTTCACCAAATCCACCTTCACCCAACTTGTTTTCGGGAGAGAAATCATTTGTCGCTGCTTGCATTGTAGCGAAGTCAAATTGCAAGGACTCCACAGTGGTAAGTTCATTTGCACCTACATTACCAAAAAATGCAATTTGATTATCAAATTGTATCGACATTGGCTCCTAGTGGAGTTTATTGGTTGCCAATACTTGGGAACATTATCACAATGAAGAGCACCGGATTGGGCTGGCATGGTTATCCCTTTCCCCAATGAAATCTTTCCCCTCTTGATTGGTTATGAGGAAAAAAATTACAACATCATCAATACTATGGGTAACAAAGTAATGAAATGAATCTTGTCTCATGATCACTTCTTCATGCTGAAGGTACTGCTAGGTTTGTTAATTGTGGTGCAGATGCTACCTATGCTTGGATGGAATTGATAAACTTAGGAGCATTTTGAGGCCTCGTTTTGTGGTTGGTCATGTCGAATCTATATCCCTCTAGAATGACTCATGGCATCCAAATGGGATCTTGCTGGACCTATTCCCAAGGAGAATACTTTACTATTATGCTCATCTCTGATTTATACTCTAAATGGAAAAGTCCCAATGTGAGGTCTGAAGACAAGGTATCATTCTAGGCAGCTATTTGTGGTGTAATTTGTTCGAACGCTTCTTCGGAAGACCAAGATTCTTGCACTGCTGCTTCTTGTGACATTCTCACCTCTACTTCAGCTTTGGAGATTGTGAGGAAAAGAGCCATGAGTTAAATGGTATCGGCTGATTTGATTTTCATCTAATTTGCTAAGGTTTGGATTCATATTTTGTTTGCAATATAAGATAAGCTGCCTATATTTCAAGGAATTGACAGATAGTCTTCTAAGCAAGGCCGAACTCTCTACTTTTTGTCATGAAAGCACTGAGATTGTTTAAATTTTCTTGATGCAGCAGGCTATAAAAAGGAGAGATTTTCATTGGTGTTTGGGAAATTTTTTGTAGACTTGCTACATCTATTTATCTTTAAGGCCAGAAATGAGATGTTACATTTCCAAACTTATTGATGGCATTATGATTGCTTGTGCGAGTCAAGGGAGAATTACCAAAAAGTCCTAAACCTATTGCAATTGTGCCAATTCAGTCATAAACTTTTTTTTTTTTTTTTGCCAATTTAGTCCTAAACCTTTTATAAATGTGCCAATTCAGTCCTTAGGCCAAAATTGGCCGGCCGGAGGCGTGGACGCCGGCCGGAGACAGCTGGCCGGCGAACCAATTTTTAAATAATTTTTTAATTTTTTTTCAATTTTTAAATTTTTTCGATTTTTTTTTTTTTTCGATTTTTTTTTTATAGATTTTTTTACCTCCTTCTTCCTCGGCCGGCGGCGCGGCGTGAGGGAGGCAGCGCGAGGCTGACCTCGCCGGCCCGGCGAGGGTGACCTCGCCAGGCCCGGCGAGCTCGCCCTCGCCGGCCCGCGGCGGCGAGCCTCGCCCGGCAGCGGCGAGGGCCGCCGTCGCCCGGCCAAGGCGAGGCTCGGCCTCGCCCGGCCATGGCGAGGTCGAGCCTCGCCGGATCGGGCGACGGCGGCCTCGCCGGATCTGGCGACGGCGGCCTCGCCTTCGCTAGTGGCAAGCGAGGGCGAACCTCGCCGGCCACTAGCAAGGCCGTAACCAGATCGCGGCGAGGCTCGTCCTTGCCATGGCTGGGCGAGGCCGAGCCTCGCCTTGGGCTGGGCGACGGCGGCCCTCGCCGTCGGCGGGCGAGGCTCGCCGCCGCCGGTGGCCGGCGGGCGAGCCTCGCCGGTGGCCGGGGGCGAGCCTCGCCGGTGGCCGGCGAGGTCAGCCTCGTCGGCCCTCGCCAGCCGGCCAGCGCCGACCGGCCAGAGGAAGAAGGAGGTAAAAAATCAAAAAAAAAATTCGAAAAAAAAATTAAAAAATTTAAAAAATCGAAAAAAATATTAAAAAATATTTAAAATTGGTTCGCCGGCAGCGGTCTCCGGCCGGTGTCCACGTCAGCTCCGGCCGGCCAATTTTGGCCGGAATGACTGAATTGGCACATTTATAAAAGGTTTAGGACTAAATTGGCAAAAAAAAAAAGTTTAGGACTGAATTGGCACAATTGCAATAGGTTTAGGACTTTTTTGGTAATTCTCCCTGCAGTCAAGTGTAGTTTTCAAGGTTGAAAGAACATGAAGAATCTGATCTTTGTCCTTGATCATTTCCATTATATGTGCTCCATTTATATCAAACGGACTCTTAATTCATCTAATGAACATATATGATTCTTTATGAAAAATCAAGAAATATCATAATATGCTCATTTATTTGGCATAGACAGCTTACAAAAAATAAAATAAAGGCAATTAGTCAATTTACCGTCTTTTCCTTTGACGACTTCATGTGTCTTCTTTCTCTTTCTTCGAAGCAAACAACAAATAGAAACGACAAGGACCATAACACCTCCAATAGGAACGGTAATGGCGATGGTTATCATGGTAGATGTGTTGCTTTTTCCTGCACAATTTCCGTATTGTATATGAGACAACTGCCAAATAAATCTAAAAAAATTTTAGATGAAAGCGTGTATAATATATAAACATTCCAATACTGTTCTTTTTCTTCTTCTTTTTTTGTCAGAAACACTCTGCTTCACTAGGTAGGAATATGGCCTAAGACTGACGCGAGAAGATTGGCAATTACACACACAAGAAGGGGCTTGAGAAATTTGAATAGAGAGGCTCAAACAGAAAGTCTGAACTTCTATTGCAATTCTAGCATTTATAAGTTTCAGTTTTTGGTAAATTGACGGAGACGAATAAATGAAGAATATTAAGAAGCAAAAAAATTTCGGATTAACAACCCACGTTTGATCACCTACGAAGTCCGGCAATAGGGAATTATTGCCGCTGCTGCAGCACACGTGCACTTGGGTCTAAATCCCTCTAAAAGAAACCCTATTCACATTAACCTTATGAATATATCAACCACCGCCACAAGAAGTCCAATTTTGGTCTTCTTTATGAACCCCAGACACCAAATTAGAGGGAAAATTACCCAATGAGTCCTAATTCTATTGTATGGATACTAATTCACTTTTGAAATTTTCAAATTTACCCAATTTAATACTAGATCTTGATGAAAAATTCGAATGTAATCTTTCTGATCAATTATTGCAAGAAAATCGATGACAAGACAATCCATTAATTTCCAATTGTCCTATATGACATACTGCCATGGTAGGGATTTCTAGCAAAAAGTGGTCAAAGGACTACATTAAAATCTTACGCAAACGTTTGACATCCGGTTTAAGGGTAATTGAACCATAAATTGCCTTGTTGTTGCCGGCACAGCTTTTAGGCATATGTTTCCCATACGGTATTTCTTGCTTGGCTGATTTTTTATTTTTATTTTTTTGGTTGAAAATACGGATGAGTTGCATTAATTAACCAAGTCCTTGGTAAATTCATCAAGAGCATCGGCACATAGCAAATATAAAAGTGCAAACGGGGGTTGAGTAACTTGCTTGGATGATTTAAGCTCGACAATTTGTCTTACCTTTTTTTTAATTTTTTATTTTTTGGGATGATTAGCAGTGATCACCACCAGCAGTGTGACCCTAAAGATGATTGATATGGATTCTAACCCTAGATCAATTTAGATGTCGAACTACTTCTCTTATTGTTGAAACCCTTTTGTGTTTATATCAATCCACAAACGGTGGTGACTGAATGAGGAGAATTAATGAACATCTGCTAATGATTGATTACCCTTGGCCTAAACTACCTTTATTATTAATTTAAAGATCTCACACGACCGCTTGTGAGCAATGATTGCTATAACTTTTGATTCAATGAACTCACCATGATAGCTGAGTATTAGCCATGTCCATGCACCAAAGATCGAGACATGGACCCTAGCTTCTTTTGCTGACAATATGGAATTATTCCGTACCTTCTTTTTGGCAAAACTGTATTTATCCAATGCGCTGACCCAAAAATTAATTAGATGGTCTATGGAGCATATAGATTAAACTTATTTGAACAATTAATCGTACAAATCTCATGTGGAACTCGTATAATTAATAATTAGATGATCTTAATCCATCTGGATTAAAAAAGGACAAAAAACAAAAAGCCACGTGCCTAATGCCTGAACAAGAGCCAACGTACCTGGAGGTGGAGGCGGAGGTGGCGGTGGCGATGGCGGCGGCGGTGGAGGCGGAAGTGACTCGGCAACTGGGTCAAGGAATTGATTGGTCTCGTAACGGAATTGGCAACTTGGCGCCATGGCCCTCATTCCCTCCTTCCCGAGACAACAGTCCTCCAAGTTCCCGACGATTTTCTCTTGGCAGTCGATGCATTGCTCCTCCGTCAAATCTGGTGTGCACTGCGCCATCGCGTAAACCATGTCAAACCCCACAGACACGTTCCTTGTAGCAAACTTCCTCAGCGAGCCACCGCCGGCTGCCTCACCCCGCAGACCTTCCATCTGTGTCCCCAGCTTGTACGTGACCTGGAGTGCGACGTTGTTCACGTTGACCAAAATGTAGTTGGGTTTAGTCTCAACTGTGCGGAAGATCGAGGCGTCAGAGTAACGGACGGTGCAGTTCTCGCTGTAGAGGAACGCCTCCTTCTGGAGGGGACAGAGGTGGCGTATGTCGGAGGCCGAGGCTTTGAGGCAGGTGCGGCAGTTCTCGGCAGTGAGGTCGCCACGGCAGGAGCCGATGATGTAGAGGGTTTGGGAGGTGCCGGAGATGGCGGAGGAGGCATTGAAGAAGCCGTAGGTGAGGAACAAGGAGTCTGTGGTAGAGATGGAGGAGAGAAGGTTGGTGAGGGTGGTTTGGTAGGCGCTGGCGGCGGTGAAGTTGCCGGTCGAACCACAGTAGGTCTTTGGGAAAAGAAGTTGGGCGTTAATGGTGGAAGCAAAGGTGAGAAGAAGCAAGAAAGGAAGATCTGGAGGAGCCATTATCCTTAGTGTTTTTTTTTTTTGGGTGTTTCAGGTGTTTCTTTGATCAGTGTCGAGAGGCTAATAATGTATGAACACAAATAGCTGGTGCAGCTCCTACACAAGTTGCTTCGTTTCTGTCAAAAAAAAAAAAAAAAAAAAAAGTTGCTTCGTCGAAGTATCTACTTTGTCCACGTCTTCTATCTCGGGGTGGGGAGTTGTTCATTGAATCATTTTCTGTTACTTTGCCAGAAAACCAGTGATTGACCGAACGAACGTCGAGAAAATATGTTGTCTGGCCGCCCACAAGTGGACGTAGCCGCCCACAAGTGGACGTAGCTACACTATCTCGGCTCGCCTGAGTAACCTACATACTCTTTTTTATGGCAATTGCGCTCTGTGTCATCACATATGTCATATCCCATCATTTGAAATATATGCAAAAGTTTGCCAATGCTATTTATACACTGCATGACAGCCCTGGTCTCAGATTTCTTTAATCTTGAATGAGTCTTATATTCCGATGCCTCTTCCTCTCGGTCAACTATCCGAATCAGGTAAATTGATGCTCAAACGGGCCATATGTTGTCTGGCCGGATTGCTGACGTGAACTGTAAGAGTTTCTGAAGTTGCAAATGTCGATTGACAAGAGGTTTGTGAATTGTGATTCCTGAATGCCTCAGTGCAGAACCGGTGCTTCACTCATAGGCTGATTGTGTGGGTTTTTCTTCTTCTTCTTCTTCTTCTTCTTCTTCTTCTTCTTTTTTATTTTTATTTTGTGTGTAGTCGTTGTCCACCGGCTATAAAATATAGCCATTAGTCACTAGCTATCGGTCAATGGAGATTTTATTTAAACTAAAAAAATAATTCAATTAATGTAGGGAAATTAACAAAAAGACAATTATTCAAATAAGGACGAATAAATACAAGTACATCTTCAAATTTTGGAACAAAATAAAATACACATACAAGTGCTCTGATAATGATTAAAAACAAATTATATTGAAGAAGATACCTAATTTATTTGGCGTATTCAGTGATGTGTCCCTCACTATAATTTATATGATAAAATGTCATGGTTGTCCTCTTCTTTGCGTTGGGCATCTGCACAAGATTAATTTTTTGCTAAATCGATTATGCTTGCAAACAGTCATTATTTACAGTCAAGTTGTACCTACTGTCTTTTATTATCCATCGACTAGTATTGAACGTGGATTCTTATGGGACCCTAGACCTTGTGGAGAGTAAGTCACAAGCCATGGTGGAAAGAATCGGGGAACATGAGACTCTACTCTACCACCACCTTAGAATGTTGATATTTTCTTCACCAACTCTTCGAATGTACTCAGAGTAGTTCTTTTTTTTTTTTTTTTTTTGTGTTTGAGGAACGGCTTGCAGCCAACGGCAGCCCACGCCGTAAACCCTCAGGTGACACTTAAGCAGGAGGACCCACCACCCCTGAGTCACACTTAATACACCTAGCGCCTCTCCTGGGTTTTGAATCCTTCACCTCTTCGTTGAGGATCAGTAGAGTCTTAGCTAGTGAAACCACTGTGGCCGGTGGTAATGTACTCAGAGTAGTTCATTGTCAAATACATCTCAATTTCATTTGTAGATGAAGATGAAGCGCTAGCAAAAGCTGGTGGGTATTCTTCTTTTTGTGAAGCGATAGCTGTGTAGATTTCCACGGATTTCTCCTTTTTACATCTTATACATTAAATTCCCCTCCTTTTTTACGTTTAGTCTAATATGTGAGTTGCCCCTTTGGGATTTGCTTTATTTGGATGCCATGCCAATGAGTCTTTTGTTTAAGAACTCTTAAGTATTAATAATACCATTATGTTTTTGACCAAAAAAAAAAATTGTGATGGTGCCAACATTACTTTAAAACTAGTGATGTTGCCCATGTTTTGCTTGTGTTAAATAACTTTATGTAATATGATTAAACGAAGGCATAAACTTAGAAAAAAGAATAGATCCATTTTATCAAAACCATGTTTGATCTTGGCTAAAGATGGCACCAAGGACGAGGAACCAAAAGGAACACATCAATAAGAGTAATATAATTACATCAAATAATTTTTTATTGTTAATATAGTGTTGCGATAATGAAAATGAGTTATGGCCGATGCCAGCCATTGCCCAGACCCCAATCACCAACGTAGAAGAAAATAAACAATAGAATAGGGGAAAAAAAGAAGAAAGAAAAACGTAAAAAAGAAAAAAAGAAAGAGCAGCATTATTCTGAGCCCTATCGGCTAGGTTATAGGACAATTGGCACTAACTAGATTGGCACAATAGCAATTTCTAGGTTAAATTGATCAAAATGATTACATTGGAAATTTTTTATAAGGTTTGTGATTATATTGGCCAATTTGGAAAGTTTATTGTTGATTTATTGGTCATATAATAAGTTTAAGATATTTTAGATAATTTTCTCTCTTTTCCACTCCTACCATATAATTAACAATTTTTTTACTTGAAACATCAAGTCTGTGTACATAAAAAAGCATCTCACATTGTTTATTTATGGGGTTTTCATGTTTTACAAGTACATGTGGTCTCTCTCTATTTATCAATTTATGTTTTTTGAATTGGATATTTTAATATGGTGTGAAAATCATATTCCGCCTCAGTTTATTTGGTATGTGCAACCCTATTCGTCAATTATTATGACCAAGGTTGTCTTAGACATAATTAATTTTGTCCCAATATTTGACCTTTACTTCCGTGTTAACACCTTGATCATTGTCTAAACAATTGGTACGAAGGTAAAACATGATAGAGACTGGAGTAGAATATTCAAAGTTGATTTTTCCCAACACGGCTCTCGTGGCTCAGGTCAAAGTGCTTTTGTCCGACAAGACTGAACCGCGTGCTGTGGTTCTTTATCATATTCACCCACCAATCGGTGTCCCGATTGGACGGACGACCATAAAGTCTCTGGAGCAACAATTCAACATAAAATGAATAGGAAAAGACTTAAGAATTGAGTGATTGCTAATGAATAATGGATCGACCGTATTTTGATCTCTTAAGTCTAACATTGACCACTAATGATAAATGTCTAGGGTTATGGCATGGCTATTTAAGTGCTTTTGACCGACAAGACTGAACCGCGTGGTGTGGTTCTTTATCATATTCACCCACTAATCGATGTCCCGATTGGACGAACGACCATAAAGTCTCTGGAGCAACAATTCAACATAAAATGAATAGGAAAAGACTTAAGAATTGAGTGATTGCTAATGAATAATGGATCGACCGTATTTTGATATCTTAAATCTAATATTGACCACTAATGATAAATGTCTAGGGTTATGGCATGGCTATTTAAGTGCTTTTGTCCGACAATACTGAACCGCGTGATGTGGTTCTTTATCATATTCACCCACTAATCGGTGTCCCGATTGGACGGATGACCATAAAGTCTCTGGAGCAACAATTCAACAAAAAATGAATAGGAAAAGACTTAAAAAATTGAGTGATTGCTAATGAATAATGGATCGACCGTATTTTGATCTCTTAAGTCTAACATTGACCACTAATGATAAATGTCTAGGGTTATGGCATGGCTATTTAAGTGCTTTTGTCCGACAAGACTGAACCGCGTGGTGTGGTTCTTTATCATATTCACCCACCAATCAGTGTCCCGATTGGACGGACGACCATAAAGTCTCTAGAGCAACAATTCAACATAAAATGAATAGGAAAAGACTTAAGAATTGAGTGATTGCTAATGAATAATGGATCGACCATATTTTGATCTCTTAAGTCTAACATTGACCACTAATGATAAATGTCTAGGGTTATGGCATGGCTATTTACGTAGTCTTTTCAACATTTTCAAGATAAATATAGTACGAATATCATTATTTTCATACAGCACTAATTTAAGTATTATATCTTTTTTGATCATTTAAGTATAATAATTTTAAAGAAAAAATGCTCATCTAAGTGTTATAATTTTCAATCAATGAATGTTTTAAAAAAGTTATAGCACTCAAATGATTAATTGAAATGTTAAAGTAATTGGAAAAAAGTTAAACCACTCAAATAAGTGTCATACAAAACTCATGATACTTGTATTATCTCTTTCTCCACAATTTTCTCATACATGGCCAAGAAGTTGGCTTAGAAAGTTTTACTTGGAGAAAGTTACGATTGTGATATATTAAAACTTCTATTGTATATCAAAAGTCAAAAACCTTGTAGATAGTGATTGAATTCTAGGTATAGGGTTACATAGATTTTTAGGGAAAAAGTACACCTCAAGTGCCAAAAATTGGCATGCGTGGACACTTAAATGCCAAAACTTCTAAAATGTGTGCGTATATATATACATATTTGGTAAGGTAAGAATTGTTTTAATTTTCAACCAAAACGCTGTACAACAACAGTAACAAGGCACCAACATGCACTCAATATGACAAACAAGTCAAAAGAGTGAAAGGTTGTCGAGCTAAAATGAACGAGGAAAGGGAAAACTACAAAGCAACAACCCTCAACACATAAAATACAAAGGGCACACCCTCGGCAAAGGTAAATAAAATAGAAGCAAAAGCACGGCTCAATCTGAAAAAAAATTAAAAAAAAATAGATGGGATAAGGCTCCAACTCTGCTGCAATCTTCTTTTGGTAGGGGTATCAGGTACTTGATGGAACGTCAAAGCCTTATCCCTAACAACCTTGTCAAGGCGTTTCTTCATAGCCGACATGAAGGGAGTCTGATCACGGAAAATGATATTATTCATTTACTTCCAAATGATATTACATAAGGCTCCAAAAGCGAACCGAGTGAGAATGATGTGGAAGGGATCTCTAGATAAATACTTTGATAGCCCATTAAAGGTTATCCATGCACGAACTATTCCACCAAGCAAAATTACATCTAGAAGCCCAAAAAATAGCTAGAGCCTCAGTAGTATGACACCCAAAGAAAAGGTGATCGACGGAGTCAGGATGACAAGAACAAAAAACACAATTTGTATAAGAGATTCCACCATAGGTAAGAAGCATAACCTAAGTGGGCAATCTATTTATGGTGATTAGCCACAAAAGAAACTGGTACCAGGGGATCAACAACCTGTTCCAAATCAGAGGGGCCTAAGGCATGGACTACCTTCTCGGCTGAATGACGTCCCAGGCCGAAGCAGCAGAGAAGACCCCAGTTGTGTGGCCCAGCCAGTAAAAATGGTCGAAGTCATGATTAAGAAACGGTAGGGGCTCATTCCAAGAAGCAATCTCGTCCAAAACTTTGGATGCCGCACCAGAGAAAGACAAGTAATAAGCTATTGAAGCTTGCCTAGGTAATTCAAGCGATAGATGTCTACGTTAGAGAAAAGAAGGTTTAAAGGGCCCCTCGGATGCCAATTGTCAAACTAGAAGGATATAGAGCGTCCATTTCCCACATGCTAACAGAAAAACTAGCAAAAGTCATGCCAAAGGTCCAACAATTTCTTTCATGACCAAGAGCAAAAAATTGGTTTAGCAACTAACCAAAAGTTCTTATTCTTCAGAAAGGTAGAGTGAATCCATTTGCACCACAAGGATTCCTTATCCATTAATAAGAACCATATGTGTTTAAGCATAGCTGCTTTGTTGCTTTTCGCAATCTTCTAATACCCAGGCCTCCTTTAACCTTCGGGAGGTACACATCATTCCAAGCGGCTTTAGCACCTTCTGTACCTAGATCCAGACCCTTCCAAAAGAATTTCCGCAACATCTGTTCAATTTTATCAAGTACCGACCTTGGCAAGATAAAGACGTTTGCCTAAAAGACCTGGATGGAATGGAACACTAACCTGATAAGTTGTAGCCGACCCACAAAGGAGAGAAAATGATGTGTCCATAGTTGCACCCTCCACGTGATTGTATTAACCAAAGAAGAGCAATCAACCTTCCGCAGCCTAGATGAAATTACAAGCACTCCCAAATATCGAAATGACAGCAATCCCTCCTGATAACCAAGGAACTCTTTAAAGAGGTTACGAGATTAAGGGGAAACTCGAGAAAAGAAAATCTCACTCTTGTGCAAGTTCAGAACTAGGCCACACCAATGAGAGAACCTATTAATACCGGCCTTGAGAAGAGATAAGGAAGGCATATTCGCTTCAGCAAAGAGCAAGACGTCATCCGCAAAGAATAAATGGGATAGCCGAGTTAGTTTGTACCTCCAAAAAAACTTGAAAGTAGGCTGGCTGGTTTGTAGGTTTAGAATACTTGTGAAAATCTCCACCACATATGTCATGTCCCAATATTTGGAATATATGCAAAAGCTTGTTGACCCTGTTTACGCACTACATGATAGCCCTAATCTCAAATTTTATTTTAAACTTGAACGAGTCTTAAATTTCGATGCATTTTCCTCTCAATCAACTAATCAGTTTATGGTGAATTATGGTGAGTTGATTAGATATCCAAAAAAAAGTAATTAGAGAATTATTTTATTCCTATGAACCATATATTTAGGGACTTGGGGACGTGATCTTGATGTAAGATCACAATGGCTAGTGCTCGCATGATTCCTTCCTGACCTCCCTAGCTTATCTAGAGTTTTTTTTTTTTTTTTTTTTTTTTTTGGTTGGTCTTATTTTACACCTATTCTAACTCTAACTCTCAAACTTTTGCCCTACCTCCTTACGGGCGTGGAGTCGAACCTTACTCCTGAAATTAATTCATCCTCACCCTAACCCCTCCTGAGAATGTGGGGATTTGAACTAGAGTTTAAGCGTTGGGTAACAGCACACCGAGATCATCAAGCAACACTATGTGGTTATCATTGGCCTTAGGCAATCAGGCCATAGTAGTCAGATCACAAGTGGCTTCGATTGATAGTGAGATTCTTTTTATAGCTTTATTTTCCTCTTTATTTGATCTTAAATTACTAAATAATTTGCCCTGTCTTATTCGAGATTTACCAAATAAGAAATACGCCATTTCAAGCAAACGTATCATCCTTCTCCTCCTGGCAAAGGAAGCACGAGCCTTCGGATTAATGGTCCCGTCGTTGAAGCGAGTCAATTAAGTTATCTTACGTTTTTCTAAAGCAGAATAATGCCCATTGAGTTGGACTCTTTGGTCCTCATCCCAAGCGGAGACATGGGAAAGAAAAGTCTGAGGATGGAGACGTAACTGGAAATGAGAGAGAGAGAGAGAGAGAGAGAGAGAGAGAGGAATCTTCATTCTAATCTTCGTACAAAAAAATTGTAGGGACTCTTGTTTCCGATTCCTTTTTCCAACGAAGGGCATGCCTTTTCTAAGGAAAGGTTGTTAGGTGCTTGGGAATTTACGGATTAAGATCCTTTGATTGCCCAGGCATCTTGCTAATTTTTATTTATGAATAAACTTCACATGCAACTAAATTTTATTACGGATTAAGATTCTCTAAAATCAAATTAAGTTGACATTATTTTTTTCTTTTCTGATGAGTGTAATTTAACGTTTTGAGTTTACTATATTGAGAAGATGACATATTAACATAACAAGAAAGGTCTGAACTTAATCTTCCCATTTATACCTTTTTTTCTTCATTTCCTTTTCTTTCCCGTTTATATATATATATATATTTGCTTCTTCCTTTGTTCCACGGGTAATATCACGGCCCTCCTCCTTTTTGTGATAGAGAGGCAAGCTCGTGGAAAGATAGGCCGATCCAATGGGAAGTGATTGCCGCTAGTGGCGAGGCAAAACAATGAGGTGAGGGCCATGTGACCTGCGGTTGAGGTGGAGAGAGAAATGTGGATCTAAGATTTTGTGTCGATCTTGCTGCATTCATTGATCGAAAAACTTTGTATCAACCAAAAAAATTAGTTTACAAAACTGTTTTTCTAGGAGATATGTACGATTGTGAGTGATCCTCTAAATAATTTGGTGTATAAAAGAATCAATAGTGGCCCGATACCTCATTTAAAAATTAATTGTATAAACTAATCTTAGTAAGTCTAATATTTTCCTAAAACAAAACCCCATAATGTTGGCTCAGTGGTTTAGAATTTGGAGATGTATAGAGCCAACTGGTTCCCACAAGGGTTATTGATTTGCAAAATCAAAAGGGATCTTCTTGTTGTTAAAAAGGAAAATCTCAAAACCAAAGAATTAAAGATTCTACATGGCTTACATCGGTGCGACCAACTCTGTATAAATTTGAATCTATCTTTAAAGTAAAATACTTGGCTAACTGTACGGTTAGCTTGAAAAAGAATGCCAATCCTGAGCTCACACATTTTCCACAAGAGGGAGAGAGATCTATGTTTATCTTGGAAACTTCTTCGTGCTTGTGTTTGAGAAAGGAAATTGTTGTGGGTTTAAAAGGAAAGAGAAGGTAATGTAAGACATCATCTCAGTCCTGCATTCGTTTTGTCTGGAGACACCATGTGGGACCCATTGCGTAGAAATGCAAAGCCGACAATAAGGAATAATTTGATTTAATATGTAATTTGACTTTTGGGACTACCTTCTTGGCCCTAAAAGTCCTCGGGCTTTTCGGCTTCAAGCCGCCCAAAAAACTGACTGTCATCACTAATTGGTATAATCATACCACGTGACTTTTAATGTTTGAACTTGCTTCGCCGTTTTCCTTTCAAAGTCTTTCTAAAAAGGTATTGTTGTAGTTATGTAACTGAGCTAACACTACTAGAAGAAATCGATAGGCGATGGGCAAAACTGTACAAAAAAGAGAGCCAAAATCTGTTTGAAACTCTCTTTATAGATGGCTTGTAGATTAGTAGCCATTGTTGGTGAGGGTTTTGCAAAACCCATCAGCTAAAAATTGTTGGAGAAAGATAAGAATCAAACACTTATCCTAGTCAACTCCATGATAAGATATGAGCTAATATAATTTAAATACCATGACAATTAACTACAAAGTTACATCAAGTGATCAAAGAACTCAAAAGACACAATTGCAATAAACTTATTCCTGATTTCGTTAGAGAAAGTGCATTTACAAAGCAAATAGATAATCTTTGTCTTCATCTTGAACTATAAACACCGGCAGAGAATACAAAGATTTTCGATGCTTTTTTTTTTTTTGGGGCGGGGGGGGCGATGGATCACTTTCATTTCTTCAACTAGCGATGGATCACTTTCATTTCTTCAACTAATGATTTCTGAACAACAAAGAAGGCTTATGAATGAATGATCGCTTAATAGGCTGAGATGGGGTGGGCAACCAATTACATGGGAGGGCTTCAAGTCTCCTAACTGATTGGCCTCACGGTAATGGTGGACAACTTGGATTTCATGGAGATGGGCTAGACAAGATTTGCATATTACAATAAGGGCCTGCAAATCCCACCCAAGTTGATCAGTGCCCAAGAAAAAACCTATTCGAGATGGGACACCTACTACCTACGAATATAGTCTAGTGGGACAGTCAACGAACACTTCATTATTTAGTCTAGACAAGAGTAGTATTAAGCCTTATAGAAGCACAATAACACATAAATGCAGAAGTCTACGGTGGACCGATGTATGATTTAGCTTCAAATAGTAACAAAAACTTAGAAATATCATAATAACTATGATGGACAACATGTGTAGGGTCTTTTTTTAAATGCACACGATCCCATTTGAGCAATTAAGAGCTTATTCTCCATATACATAGACTTCTGCTTATGGTTCATAAAAAATCATGGTGCAAGGCCATACAATCTCACCATGAGACCATCCATGAAGAAAGATTTCACTTATGCCCCATTACTGGTGGTATAATTCGGTAAATAACATGCCATTGGTTGATGAAGGCAACATCCTATTGGTGAATTCCTCTTATTCAAGCTCTCGTTGGGATCTCAATCTATGCGATCTACTTCAGATGAAGAAAGTTGGATGTCAAGGTGATAGCTTGGTGCATAGTAAGCAAATATGTAGGCATCGAAGCACTTGATCTCTTGAATATGAATCCACGATAGCTGGGTCCACTACTTCTGAGGGCATGCCTTCTCTACATTGATTCTACATCTGCAAGAATAAGTTTGGAAAATCTTCATAGAATTGTGGTATTATTTCAATGACTCATCATGCAAGACATCTAACTCTAGTAAAGAACCATTTATGACCGAGGAACAAAAATAATCATAAGTAATTTGTAAGCTAAGGGTGCACATGACAGAATTTCTGAAAAAAAAAATCAATTTCTATTCCTTGGACAAGTTTTTGAATAAAGAAAAGCATTCTCAAAAACATAAATTTCTATTTCTAGGGGTGGCGATGGTCGGCGGTCGGTAGCGGTTGTTTGGCATCCGACACCTGACGACAAGTGTCCTACGGTTAGTGGCAGGCATCCGATGTTGTGGTGTCCAATGTCTAGTGGTTGGCATCTGGTAGTAGGTAGCAGACGTCCAGTGACTAGTGATGAGCGTTTGGCTTCCCGTGGGTGGCAAGTGAGTAGTGGACAATGATGAGAGTGAATGATGAGAAGATTTTTCATTTCTCACTTTTATTCTAGAAATAGAATAGTTAAAAAATTTAGCTTCGATTTCTGTTCTAAATTTGTTTCTAGGATAGAAATCTGTTCCAGAAATTAAAAGAAAAAAATGAAATTATGTTACCAAATAGATTCTATTCCAAACTAATTCTAGAGAATAGAGAAACAAATAAATAGAGAAACATAAATTTTGTCATGCGCACCCTAAAAGGAGTTAGTTTTCACAAAAAGAATTTCTATTTCACTTGACCAGAGTTATAGAAGGTGTAGTGTCTCGTGGTAGCATGGTGAAACTTACATAATTAGCAAGATATTTACCCCCTTCTAGTTGGTGGTAGAAGTTATTCTTCTTTCTGCAAATGATCTCTAGAAGTGGTACTCCAAAACTATAAACATCGGATTTCACTAAGAACTCTCCATGCATTGGATATTCTAGAGACATGTAACCACTACAAAAATGAACATCAGCCACATGTATATTGCAAATTTAGATTCAAATCACGTAGCATCCTTGAATAGATAAAATGAGCAAGTCCGGCATCTAATCACAAAGTCATCTATTCAAAAACTAAGACTTACAAAGTCCCTACAATTCTATTTGTGTTAGCTTGAGTTTGATCACTTCCAAAAATTATTGCCACACCAAAATCCGAAATCTTCGCATTCATTTCACTATCTAACAAGATATTGCTACATTTTAGGTCATGATGAATGATTTAGAGATGATTTTCTTCATGTAAATAGAGCATCCCTCGAGTGATCCTAGAGACTATTTTATAACGTAGAGGCCAATCCAATTGTCCCCGTTTTTGGGATCTGCATCACTATACCAAAATTCATTAATGTGCTAGGATGTGGCACTTGCTTAAAAACTTAAGGCGAAGCTCATCACAAAATACCAAAGTATATTTACTTACATTCATCAAAGATAGTTCAAGAAAAACCTATAATTAATTAAAAGAACAAAACTCAAAATTTTCAAAGTTTCCACAGCTAGTGAAAGCTTGACCATTTGATTTCAAGCAAATGGTACATTTTGCAAATAAGAAGGTTAAAGTGCAACATACCAAATAAGAAGTAATCGAGGCTTTTATTTGGCACAAACTTGTGGGCAAGTAGCTTTCGAATCCTCCAATCAAAATCTAAGCAGTCACACAAGGTTTCCGTGTTGAAGCTTCGCAACTAATAAAAAATTATTCTTAGATTCTTCATCACCCTTTCTTGAGCTTTGAGATAACCTCTTCACAGCAATTTATTGTCCATTAGGAATTCTACCTAATAGGGTTTTGTATCTATCATTTAATTCCTTAACACAACTACTTAGAAGCTACCATAAAAAAGCTTTACATGTTTCTTTTACTTCAACATCATTATGTTCAATTCAATTCATATATAAAGCAATTTGGGATTATTTCTAAGTGATATGTAATATGTAATTGGAAAACTTCACCAAATCCACCTTCACCCAACTTGTTTTCAAGAGAGAAATCAGTTGTTGCAGCTTATATTGTAGCCAAGTCCAATTGTGAGGACTCCACGGTAGTAAGTTCATTTACACCAACATTACTGAACAAATCAATTTGATTGTTAAATTTCATTGACAATGGCTCCTAGTGGCACTTGTAGGGTTGCCAATGCTTGGGAAATTATTATAATGAAAAGCATCATATTAGCCTGGCATGGTTGTGTCCCCCTACCCCAAAGAAATCTTTCCTCTCTTGATTGGTCATAAAGGAAAAAAAAAAAAAACAATATCATCAATACTATAGGAAACAAAATAATGAGATGAATATCGTATAATGATCACTTCTTCATGCTGAAGTTAGTGTTAAGACTATTAAATGTGGTGCAGATGCTACCTATGCTTGAAGAGAATTGCTATAGGTTAGGATCATTTTGAGGCCTCGTTATCTTGTTGGTCATGTCGAATCTCTTTCCCTCTAGCATGACTCATGGCATCCCAAAAGAGTACTTTAAGACGCTGCTCTTCTTTGAAGTGCAAAAGCGACTGATTTAAGGCCCAATGCAGTCTGAAGACTCGGTATCAATCTAGGCAACTGTTTGAGTAGTAATTTATCCAAATTCTCCTTTGGAAAACCAAGATACTAGCACTTCTTCTTCTAGCGACATTCTCACCTCCGCTTCAGCTTGAAAGATTGTCAAGAAAAAAGGCACTAGAGTTGAATAGTATTGGCTAATTTAATTTTCACCTTATTTGTCGAGGTTTGGATTCATATCATGATTGGCCGTACAAAATAAGCTGCTTGTATTTCTAGGGAGATAGTCTTATAATCATGGTAAAACTCTCTGTTTTCTGTGTCATGAAAGCACTGAGATTAGATCCCATTTACTTTGGATGCAGTTTCTCTAAGCAAGTCTGAAAAGTGCCCTTCAACTCTATTTTCTTAACAATGATATTGGTAATTTGGGAGTTTGAATTATCCTAACGCAGCGAGCTATGAGAGGGAGACATTTTCATAGGTCTTTGGTGAAATTTTTGTGGAATGGCTGCAACTATTTCATCAAGAAGGCTAGAAATGAGTTGTTACATTCCCAAACTCTTCTTTTGTTGATGGCATTATATGTGCTTGTACATAGTTTTGAAGTTCTTTTTTCTTTTCTTTTTCATTGAAAAATAGTTATGAAGGTTGAAAGAGAATAAAGAATCACACATTTCCATCACGGAAAATTATCTTTGACTCTTGATTATTGTTGAGTGTCATATGGCAATGGTTGTTGTATAAAGAGGTGATTAGTCTTGGGATGGATTGGTTCCCAATCTAGCATTGGAAACCAAATTTGTCATTTCCAAACTGCTTGTTCCACCGGCTCATTTCTGCATTTTGGTTAAAAATTATATTTATTATAATAAAATGTAAAAGTTGCATTATTATATTTCGGTCAAGTGGGTTATGTGATTATTTGTCCATACTAAAGACATGGTTCTAATCTTGTTGAGTGCAAAACTTTTTTTTTTTTAGTTTTTTCAAATAGAGGCTTCAAAATCGTTTTGGAATCGATTTAACTCAAAAACTAGCCTAATTGGGTGATTAGCTCCGTATAGAACTAAGCAGGCTGGTTCTCGCCGGTTCCCAAGTCGAAATGGGCCCGATGCTCACCCCAAGTTGTACAGCAGCGATTAGGAGTTTCTGAGATAAATCCCTGCTGTGGAACTGTTGAAGATACCGTTGCCGATGCCGATTGATCTTAATTGTCTTTTTGATTATAGGGAATATTTTATGTACATCTTTAAGATATTGTGTATATTTTTATTCCTTTATTATTTTAGACTCTCTGTATTATAAATAGATTGTAATTACATATTGAAAGGAATATAGAAAAGCAATATACAATTCTCCCAAAACTCCAAGCTTTCTATTTTTCTGACATGGTATCAGAGCCTCCCGCCTTGGCCTAGGTTCCGCAACGCCTTCTTAAGGAGAAATCATGTCAAAGACTGAGGATTCAACTTCCGACGTTTCTGTGGGGATTGAGGAAAATCCACAAGTCATCCCTGCAGAACGACAGATGAATCCATCAGAACCTCAAACAGGCCTCGTGCAACCTGCACGGCTCAACACGAGATTTAATCCTGGAAATCCTCTCACAGGACCATACATTCAGTGGGTACCTGTATCAATCCAACCAAATCAAGGAGGTTCGACACAGAATTCACCTCAAATCAACCCCGGAAGGATTACTAGGCTAGAGGAAAGCTCATCACACATACCTGGAGCGGGTCCTGGATACGGGGCGAACTGGTCCTTCCCGGGTTTGAGTGGTTCGGGTCCTGGGTATGGGGCGAACAATCCTTACCCGACCTACGGACCCGGTTTTTTTCCTTTTGCAGTTCTTGGCGGTCGACTGGAACCTGGAGACCCGCTGTACACCGCAACCACCGATGGACCGAAGCTGCGCCTGATCTCCCAGCAGTTGTCAGGACTGGAGAACTACTCTTTGTGGTCTCGCGAGCTCCGGTAAGCGCTCGTGACCAAAGAGAATGACGGTTTTTTGGACGGCACCGTCCCGATACCGTCCGACGAGCGGCTTGCGCGACAATGGCGCAAGTGCAACCAACTTGTTCGGCTCTGGATTGGAAATTGCCTCTCGGCGGAGGTCACGGCCGGAGTACCACCGATCGAAGATGCAAATAAATTTTGGGAAAATTTAGAGGAAATGGATGGCAAGCTTGATAGAGCGAAAATTTTCACTCTAATGCAAGCATTATCATATCTCAAGCAAGGAAATTTGTCGATCTCAGCAATCTACAACAAACTCTCTGCCCTATGGAACGAAATCAACATGACAGAGGAGAAATTAGAAGGACCCGAGGCGACCTTGGCTCAATACCGGGCCATGAGAGATCGGGAGAAGGTTACACGGTTCCTACTCGTGTTAAATGAAACCTACTTACCATTTTGTAGCCAGATCTTGGCTATGGACCCGGTTCCGCCGCTCGGCCGCATATACCAGCTTGCGGTTCAAGAAGAATCCTAGAGGCTGGCGTTGTCCGAGTATGTGAAGAGTGGCGAGCACGTCGTTCTCGTGGCCAAGGCTTCATCGGAGCAGCGCCTCGGGTCCTCAAGGTTCGGCCATGGAGGGTTTTCGAACAGGGCAGGGATGCTAGGGTTTCGGGAGGAAGAAGATGAGGCTTTTTATAAGTCTCAAATGGGCGGCCAGGATCATTTCGGGAGATTCGACGGCTCGGGAAGCTCACATGGATTGAATGGCCGAGATCCAATCTTCGGATCCGACGGTGGAGGATCCTTTGTGCGATCGGACGGCTCAAATTTTGCCCTTGCATCACCGTGATCGAATGGACCATCAGCGTCCATTTTAAGGCGATCCAACAGCCCAAATTTGGCCACGTCTTTGACCAGAAATAGTTCAAACAAATGGAAAGGTAAATTTTGTGATTATTGCAAAAAACTTTATCATACCAAAGAAAATTGTTGGAAATTGCATGGAAGACCAGGGGAGAAGAAGGAACGAGAATTTTCTATTGGAAATTCTATAGCAGCAAATGCTAAGGTGAATCAACCTATCAGCAATGACCAACTCCAACAAATCATGAGGACCTTAAGTCAGATGGGCATTCAAGAAAAAATGCCTAGCTATGCAGGTATTTCTCATTGTTTGAACTGCAATATTTTGAGCAACGCATGGATTATTGATTCAGGTGCTAGTAACCATATAGTCTGTGATGAACGGTTCTTCTCTAAATTAGAAAAATCCTCAAAACGCACTTCCGTTCGCCTCCCAAATGGTAGTGATATTTCAGTAGATAAAATTGGGGATGTTAAATTGAGCTCTTCCATCACACTAAAAAATGTCCTCTTCATTCCAAATTTTCAGTTCAATCTCATTTCTGTATCCAAGATTTGTCAAGACAATTTCTGTCAGGTCATTTTCGATTCTGACACTTGTCTCTTCCGGCACCCTTTGACTGGGACACCGATGGGCTCGAGTAGGAATTTCGAGGACTTTATTTCTGGACGGCATTTACAGAGAATTTTTCATTCAATAAGAGCATCTTATGTAATGCCAATCATAATAAAGATACTTTTTTTTTTATCTCATCAACGTCTAGGTCACAGCTCCGTTTTTCCTCATCCTAAGTGTCCTATATGCCCATTAGCTAAACAGTCTAGAATGTCTTTTCCATAAAGCACATCGCGTGCTACTAGAGCCTTCTCTCTATTGCACATGGACATTTGGGGCCCATATCACACCCCTCATTGTGATGGGTCACGCTTCTTCCTTACTATTGTAGATGATCATACTCGAGCAACTTGGGTTTTTCTTATGCAATCCAAAGCCCAAGTTCTTTCACATCTCAAAAATTTCATTGTCCTGATCAAAAATCAATTTAACAAATCCGAACAACGGGTTCGGACTGACAATGCACGAGAATTCTTTAATCATGAATGTTCTTCATTGTTCATTTCCAATGGCATTCTTCATGAAAGCTCCTGTGTTTACACTCCTCAATAAAATGGGATTGTAGAAAGGAAACACCGTCATTTGTTAGAAGTCACTCGAGCTCTTAAGTATCAAGCTTCAATTCCTGAAATTTTTTTGGGAGACTATGCGGTCATAGCAGCATACCTGATCAATAGAATGCCATCTCGAATTTTGAGTGGAAAGACTCCATTCGAGTCATTGTTTGGAAAACGTCCGAACATTCGTCATCTTCGTGTTTTTGGATGCTTATGCTATGTCTCTACCACGGGCCCTCGGGACAAATTTGGTCCTCGTGCCCTTTCTTGTGTATTTATGGGATATCCTACCCTTCAAAAATGATATTTGGTTCTTGATCCATCTACTGGCAGATTCTTTGTCAGCAGAGATGTCACATTTCATGAAGATGTCTTCCCCTTCAAGGATAGGCTACCATCATATCAGCATGAAGATCCCTTGACATCTTCTCGTCCCTTTCTGCATGAGGACGATCCTCCATAAGGATCAATGATGATGCTTCCACAAATGATATCTCCTATAGCATCCTCAAGTATTGATGCACCTATTAGCTCAGATGGGGACAATGCAATTTCTAGTCTTCCTTCATCAAGTATACTTGAAGGACCTGAATTTTTGCTAGCCAATATTCTGATGGACGATGTCTCGCAGCCTCACAACCGATGTTCAATCTGAACCAACTAATCTTCGGCGATCAAGACGCACGCCCGACCACCAACATGGACAACGGATTATGTTTGTTCATCGTCAAAAAGGTGTGGTACACAATACCCCATCTCCTCTTATGTCGTTTTGCTAATCTCTCTTGAACATAGATGCTGTGTTAGTAGAATTTCTGCACAGCAGAACCTTCCTCTTATGATGAGGCTGCCAAGGATCCTCGTTGGCAACAGGCTATGAAAGATGAGTTACAAGCTCTCATCGAAAATGAGACTTGGGATATTGTTCGTCTACCTCCCTATCATCGACCCATAGGATGCAAATGGGTATACAAGATCAAATATAAAGCAGATGGATCCATTGAACGTTACAAGGCCAAGTTGGTTGCGAAGGGATTCACACAGAAGGAAGGCTTTGACTATACGGAAACTTTCTCTCTAGTTGCCAAAGAAGTCACTGTACGGTCTTTTCTTTCCATTGCTGCCATTCATGACTGGCCCCTTCATCAAATGGACGTTCATAATGTCTTTTTACATGGAGATCTTGAAGAGGAGATTTATATGGATATTCCACCGAGATTTCGCAGACAGGGGGAGGGGAGTGTGTGCCGTCTTCAAAAATCCCTATATGGACTCAAGCAGGCTTCTCGTCAATGGTATGCCAAGTTCACCAGTGCACTTACAACTGCAGAATTCTAACAATCTAAGCATGACTATGCTTTATTCACATGGAAACAAGGTATGTCGTCAATCTATTTACTTATATATGTTGACAATATACTCATTATGGGAAACGATGCGCCTGTCATTGAGATATTCAAGGAGTATTTGCATTCTACATTTCATATTAAGGATTTGGGATCTCCCAAATACTTTCTTGGGATAGAAATTGCACGGTCAGATAAAGGCATTTGTCTTAGCCAACGGAAATTTGTCTTAGAAATTGTGTCAAAAGCGGGTTTGTCGGATCTAGGCCGGCTGTTATTCCAATTGATTAGAATATCAGATTAACGACAGCTGAATATGACAAAGGGTTGTCACTCGTAAACAAGGATCTTTTGCTGAAAGATCCTTCTCGCTTATCAAAGACTTATTGGAAAGCTTATTTATTTGACCATGACCAGGCCAGACATTTCTTATGCGGTTCAGATTCTTAGCCGCTTTATGCATGCTCCAAACAGTCTTACATGAATGCGGCGCTAAAAGTCATAAAATACTTAAAAGGGTGTCCTGGATTGGGAATATTGCTGTCTCGAGACAACAATTTGGAAATGACAGCATATTGTGACACATATTACGCTACTTGTCCCAAGAGTAGAAGATCAGTCACAGGATTCTGTATAAAATTAGGGGATTCTCTAATTTCATGGAAGACAAAGAAACAGTCAACCGTATCTTTATCATCCGTTGAGGCAGAATACCGAGCAATGGCGAAGACTAGCTGTGAGATAGTCTGGATAAGAGGCCTTCTTCAAGACCTTGGTGTACAGATAAGAGAGCCCACTATCCTATTTTGTGATAATGATGCTGCAATTAAGCTTGCAATGAACCCATTATTTCATGAAAGGACAAAGCATATAGAGGTTGATTGTCACTTCATTTGAGACAAGATCCAGAGTGGGGTGATTAGGACAAAGAGATAAGAACAACAGAGCAACCTGCAGACATTTTTACCAAGGCTTTATGTCAGAGGCAACATTTGTATCTATTAAACAAGCTAGGTGTATTAAATGTGTATAGACCACCGAGCTTGAGGGGGAGTGTTGAAGATACCATTGCCGATGCTGATTGATCTTAATTGTCTTTTTGATTATACGGAATATTTTATGTACATCTTTGGGATATTGTGTATATTTTTATTCCTTTATTATTTTAGACTCTCTGTATTATAAATAGATTGTAATTACATATTGAAAGGAATATAGAAAAGCAATATACAATTCTCCAAAACTCCAAGCTTTCTATTTTTCTGACAGGAACATCTTGTACTAAAGTCAATATAGGGTTGTAGTGGCACTAGTCCTCCACTCTTTTTGGTGGATAAACAAGCTTGACTTACCCGTCGGAAAGTGGAATTCAAGAAATCCTATTTCATGGCAGATGGAGTTTAAGTCGCGAATAAATTTAAACGGATGTACACCCAGCTCTATTGTTTCATTGGCCAAAAACATTCCATGGATTTAGACTTGTAGGCATGGTTTTCCCTATCACATCTTGAAAATGAAGAATTTCGAATTGCAGCAACAAAATTTACATATTTGATGTTGATACCTCTATTAGTAAATTACATTTACTTGCGTGATTTTGTATAAAACTTCCGTTTCTCGCATATTTGCCAAACTTACGGAAAAAGGAAACGATATTTTTTTTTAGTAAGCCAAATTATAGACACACAAAAAAGCCACAGTATACTCGGGTAGAGTACTTCAATTTTGAACTCGTTTCATGTCTTTTCTGAAATCGATTATTGTTGTAACATTCTGGAATTGTTTCGTATGATTAATTTTATTTCATGTTCATAGAAATGAAATATTATTCTTGTAATTTCTTATTTGATAACGTGAATTAGTAACACAATCAAATGACTAGATTCAATATTTCTACAAAATCTTTATACATTCCTACTAACTTATCTAAGTTTTTCTTAGAAAAATAATTGATGAAAAATCATGATAGCATCATTTTATGATTCCATTACAAGGACACAAAACTTTTTTTGAGGTACATATAATGAAACATCTATATGTACCCGTGCATATCCTAAAGCTTATAACTTTAGTTTCGTATGTTATCAACAAAAGTTGATAGTAGTTTTTCAATCAATTGTTTCTACAAAATCTTTATATATTCCTACTAACTTATGTAAGTTTTTCTTTAAAATATAATTGATGAAAAATCATGATAGCATCATTTTACATTCTATTACAAGGACACCAATTTTTTTTTGAGGTACATATAATGAAACATCTATATGTACCGGGCATATCCTAAAGCTTATAACTTTAGTTTCGTATGTTAATAACAAAAGTCGATAGTGGTTTTTCAATCAATAGTACCTTAATATATTTGATTCCTTGTGAACAATAAAGAAGTTTCATAATATGCTCAATTATACGGCATTAAGTAGTTTACGAAATATAAAGGAAAAATAGTCAATTTACGGCTTTTATCATCGACGACTTCATACGTCTTCTTTCCTTTTCTTCGAAGCAAACCACAATTGAGAAAAAGTACCATAACACCTCCAACAGGAACGATAATGCTGATAGTTATCACGGCTGATTTGTTGTTTTTTCCTGATTTGTTGCTTTTTCCTGCACATATTCCATTACGTGAATTGGAGCCTGAATTTTGATCTATTTGTTTGCTTCTCATAAAAGAAATGCCATGGAATTATGAAGGGTTAACTTAGTTTTGATACGATGTTTCAATTTAGCAAACGGTGACTTAAGGCAAAAAATTATAAAAGAAACTGTAAATGCTTCTTCCAGTATTGGAGGGTAATTTCTAAAAGGGTGTGGTTATTTCCAATGACTAAATCCATTCCTATTTTCATTGAAGAGATAAAATTTCTCTTAATACTCAAATACAAATTTAAAGCGGTGGATCCTGAGTTTATTCACAAATTTTCTTTGTTTTTCCTTTCCTATATCTATGAAGAAACTAGGAAGTGAATCTGACCTTGTATTATGAAGTAAATTTTAGGCTCATATCACATGCTTCCATCTTTTAGTTTCCAATAAGTGGGTATTACCATGAAAATATCCAAAATAACTTGGACAAGATTAACTTTTTATTAACACAGTCAACTGTTTTCAAATATTTAGTTTTGTTGGGCATATAATCATTAAACTTTTTCCTGTTGGTTGTCCGTTATACACATATAATGAGTTGACCGGATGAAACAAAAAAAAAAAAATCCTCATTAAACATATGATTAAATAAAATTATAGTTACATCTCCCAATACTAAAATCCAATAATGATATTTTAATTAAATCAAAACATTGCATAAAATAAGAAATGGTTTTAAAATGACAGTTCAATATTAGTCATTTTATATTGATAAAAGGTTAATATCATTCTTGATAATTACAAAAAAAATAACAATGTGTCTCAACAAGGAATTTTTTTATGTCACTGTTTCTAGCGTACTTCAAGATGTTCCTATATCTTTTTACGTACTTTATAAAGGTATTTCATCAATAGTAAAATAAAATCGTTAATACTGTGATATCTTAATCAGAGACTTCATATTGTTTCAGACAAAGCAAATAATAAATAACATATGCACCACAAAAGTGAGTGCTTGCGATAAATGTGACAAAGAATGGGTAGGTTGCTATAAGAGTAACGATGAAGAAGAGGCTTTTTTTTTTTTTATTAAAAAAAAAAAAAAAAGCGATAAGAATAAATTTGCAAGAAATCCACAATTGAAAAGTAAATTAATCGAAAAAAACCTGCAAAAATGAATGGATTTAGTCAGAATGGATAAAGCCTAGCCCTTTCCAGACTGAGCAAGACTTCCAGCCACCCACCAGTCAGTTTCATTGGATTTTTTTACCTTTCTAAAAGGATTTTCCGAACATAAAATTAAGGCCGAGTGTATAGTGCTAATAACAAATCAAGACAAACTTGCCTTCCGAGCGGGAGGCTAACAAGACACAACAGTCGACTGCCGTCGGCAACTTTTCTGCGCACAAGGCCATGGGAGGATAGCCTCGGCTTAAACTTTATTTTATTTTTAACTTATGTTTCAGAAATTAAAAGACTCGTACCATCTCTGTCCGTCCGAAAAGCAAGAACCTTGGACGAGCAGAACAATCCGTAGATAGACTTGAAAGCAGGAAAAAAAGGACTGTTTTTTATTATTATTATTTAATTAGAAATCCTTTTGGAATGAGAACTCCAACTATAACAGTGCAAATAATAATCATTATGTTCTAGAAGTCATGACTTCTGGTCAGAAATTAATTTTTCTATTTATATGCCTCAGACAAGCTTCTAAATAAAAATACGGATTCAATAATGACACAAATCCAAAATAGAAATTTATTTGATCATGACATAAAATTTCTCCTTTTTTTAGGGGGCCCATGGTGGAAGGTAGGGGGAGGCGGATGGCAATAGGTGGGGGGTGATGAGCGGCAGCAAATAGTGGACGACAAGTGGGCAATGAGTGGATGGCCGGCTAGTAGTGATGGTGAGCGATAAGAAGAATTTTTATTTCTCATTTTTGTTTCAAAAATAGAAAAGTAAAAAAAAAAATTTACTTTTGATTTTTATTTCAAAAATAGAAAAATAGAAAAATATAGTAACAAAATAATTATTATGCGTGTCAACCGACTTGTTTAGTGGCGTTAAAGTAGTGGGGAGAGAGGTAAAAAGAAAGTTCCATATCCCTTCGGGAGGAGGAGGGGGAGGACTCGGGGGAGGAGGTGGGCCCGGCACGGGGCCCTCATTATAAAAGAGGTGAATGCCGAACGTCACGTTGCAGCACGGGGTGAATATCCTCCCTCCTGGCCTCCCCAAGGGAAAAATCACTGATCGGAGGCACGTGTTACAGTCCCACGTCGTCAAGTCCAGCGTGCGCTGCGCTATCGTGTACAGCTTCTCAGACGTGGTAACATTGGCTTCCGCAGTTGCGAATCTGTTTCCCGAAGCCCTCCAGGCGATGTCTTTGATGGGGTCACCGAGTACTTGCAAGAACTTGGCTGGGTTAGCGATGTTCCCGGTGTTGTAATTATGGTTAAAATTATGGTTAATGGATCAACGAAAGCCAATAAATTAAGATACGTTTTTTCTGTTCACATATCTCTTTTTGGATTCATGAATTTCCTATAGTTTTATGTTCACGTATCTATTGAATTCATGAATTTCCTAGATTCATGTATCGTTTAGTTCATGTATTTATTGAGTTCATAAATCAGAATTCACGTATTTTTGGATACATGAATCTCTTGGATTCACGTATCTCTTTATTCATGAATCTTGTGGATACACGCATCTATTTAATTCATGTATCTCTTTAGTACATGAACTAAAAATCTCTATAAATAGATGGGAGCATAGAGCTTCATAAGGGGTGTTGATTTTTGGTTTTGGTTTTTCTGAATCCATTCCAAAAAGACTTTGATATACTTTTCTACTCTTCTGTTTTTCTGTTTGCATAGTACTAATCCAAACAGGTTCGAGGTGTTGTATCTTGGGAGGCATAGTTCGTGAATCTGCAGAGCACCATTGGCAGGAACTAATCGCCTTAAGGAGATTCGGTTATCCGTACCTCACCTCTAATTTTATGTCATTTTTCAATGATATCTTATTTTATTCTTCTCCAAGAGTTGTAAGTTTACATAAAAGAATGATATTATATAGCCGTTATCATCTTCTTTACATTGATATTCTGATTACAACAAATAGTGTGTATTCTCTGGATATTAATTTCCAACACCCGGCGTAGGACATCGTAAAAACAGGCTCCTCTTCCATGACCGAGAACACGGACTCGTTCGAGTACCATAACATGCACTCATCGTACCAGATCACAGAGGCTCGCTAGTTGAGGTATTTCTGGAGGATATCCCGTTTACCAGTGACGACGCAGTCGCTGCACGTGGCGGTGCTTATGTCACCGTGACAGAGGAAGAGCCCCTATGCCTGGTCAGGAGGGTTTTCGCCGGCAGTGGCATTGGCAAAGCCATCCTTGCTGTTGGTGGCAGCGGAGGAGAGGAAAGAGAGGAGGGTGTGGAGGTTGGATCGGTAGGTGGAGTTGTGAGTGAAGAGGGTGGTGTCTGTGCAATTATGATACAGATATGCGGGGGTGGCTTCAGTAATGAAAATTCTAATGACGAAGAAGAAGCAGAGAGATAGGGAGACGGCGAAGGAAGACTTCATGGCTGGATTGATGATTGTATTGGCCTAGTGAGATTGGCCCGGAATTGTAGGAACAATGAGGTTTGAATTGTAGTCCCATGGTCCCATGCAACTTGTGTGACATGATTTCATCGAAAAGTCTTGTACAACTTTATGATGGATGTGTAGTTTCTGGACCAATGATGTTCGAATTGTCGTCCAACTGATTTGGTGCGTCCGTCCTACAAGTTCCACGTGCTTGCACAACATTACTCCATCAGAAAGTCTTGTACTTCACGATGGATATGTAGTTTCTGGACCCCTCGTATTCGATAAATTAATTAACTAAATTGACAGCAACAGTTTGAGATGCTTTGTGGTGCGGAGGATCAATCCCACTTCACTCCTTACTAAAATCCCAGCCGTTGCTCACTTAATTGTGACGGTTTGGTTGAGTTTGATTTAGTTAGTTCCTGAAAGAGAAATCAAAGATTACCCTTTGAAAACCTAGCTTATTGAGAGTGACCTTTGAAGACTGTAGATCGACTTTCTGGTGATGACCAAACCATGAAGGACCAAGGTGGGATTTCGCTTTTGGGCCGACTTCGCTAATAAGCCTAATCTTGGCAATTCTCAATTTTGCAAGCTCTATTCTAAATAATGTTATGAATTTTTTTTTTTTTTTTTGAGTTTATAACATACCAGGCTCATGAAAAATAAAAGATAAATGAGACTGACAAAATAAAGAGTTTGGTGTGAATTCTTATTGAGAAAACAATGAACTTGAATCTATGGAAAATTTCGGGCAAAGAACAAAACTAAGAGAGAAAGTCGTTTGATAAGTTTTTCTTTGTTTTGACTAGGCTCTTTCTCCGAAAATACAGAGATTGTCAGAGAGAGGAAAAATCAGGAAAATTACTAAAAAATTCTTAAACCTATTACAATTGTATTAATTTAATCATAAACTTTTTTTTTTTGTTACTTAAATCCTAAACATTTTGTAATTGTGTCGGTTTAGTCTATCAGACCAAAATTGGCGACACTAATGTGGTTACTGACCAATACCAGAGATAATTTTTAATAATATTTTATTTTTCAAATTATTTTATTAATTTTTTTTATCTTTTTTCCTTTCTTTTTATCTATTTTTTCCTCCTTCCTCCTCCTTCCTTTGGCTTCGACGACCAGCCGAGAGGAGGGCTAGCCCAGTCACGAATTGGGCGGCTGGGTGAGCCCTCGTTAGATTTGGCAAGGGCTCGCCTCATTAGTGGATAGGTGAGCTCGCCCTCTCCCAGCAACAACAAGGCGAGTCCTTGCACAAACTATTGATTCACCTTATTAAAATGGATCTTTTTTTACTTGAAAAAGAAAATATCAAAACCAAAGAGATAATATCAGGAATGAGAGTCCCTAAACATGGGGGAAGCCTGTCAAAGATTTCAGAATGATTGTGCACTTGTAACATAAAAAATGAAAATCGTGCTTCAAAGTCTATGGGAGACTTTTGGGTTGTTTAGGAGGACAAGTTAGCTTATTTGCCAAATCAATTAATAAATATGAATTTCCTTTTATTATCTTCCATTAAAAAAATCTCAGCTTAGTGTTTTGTTTTTTTAATTGATTGAATGCATTTTGATTTAGCAGTTACGGAGTGGACATATGTATGAAGAGGTGGATGACTCAAGTTCGTTAATTCCTTACAACAATTTAAAATGAAAAAAAAAAAATTCTAGGTTCGATTTCCTCGTGACGTGTTTCTTCCCAAAAAGGAAAAAAAATAGACAAGAAAAATAAAACCTTCATCATAATTGATTAGTGGATTTTTAAAAACTTTTTTATTAGGTTACTCTAAATATTACCATCTCCAGTATTATGTTCGAAGCCATATAACTCCTCTCTATCACGCATGCACTTGGTTAAATATAGAATGGTGTCCGCTGGATAAATTATTCATTACAATAATGATTGAGTTACCCAAGAAAAGCTCAATGAAGTTAGAGCTGTAGTTCCTAAACGAGCTAACGCTACTAGAAAAAACCTTACCAAAACGTCAAAATCGGTCGTAAACTCCCATTATAGTCGACTCGTAGATCATCAACTATCCTTGGTGAGGGTTTTGCGGAACCTATCGTCTTGATGGAGACGGTTTTACTTCCCATTCCCAGAGGATATCAATTATATGCTCGTCCCACCAACTCCATGATAAAAAGATTGATGGAGGTAATCTAATTTAATACCAGGACAACTAACTAAAAGTTAAATCAATTAATCAAAGAACTATGAAGACACAACTACGACAAATTTATTCATTATTTTCACAAGAGGATGTGCATTCACAAATCAAGTAGATAACCTTTGTCTTGAGCTATAGAATACTATCAAAGAATACAAAGACTCTCTCCTTTTTCTTTTCTTGCCGAGGGGGTGGTAGGGGTCGAATAATTCGCTTTCATTTCTTCAACAAACGATTCCAAACAACAAAGAAGTACTTTTTGAATGAAGGATGGCTCAAAAGGGTTGAGGTGGGTTAGACAACCAATTACAAAGGGAGGGCTTCAATTCTCTAGGTCTTAACAACCCAGTCGGCTAACTAATTAGCCTCATGATAATGGCGGACAACTTGGATTTCCCAAAGATGGGATAGACGAGATTTGCATTCCGCAATAGAGGCCTGCAAATCCCAATCTCATCCATGTTGATTAGCACCTTAGAAAAAAACCTATAAGAGATGGAGCACCTACAGCTTATAGGTACAGTTTTAACAACACCGAAAACTAACTAGTTTCATAGGTGAAAATATGTACGGTTGTTGCGATCTAACATTTTCGTTTGGAGGGAAATGGACGATAGGTTTAGGGATATTGCCTAAAGACAAGTCTACAACCTTTGATTAGCGCAAAGCTCTCCAAAGTCATACCTCACTCGACATTGGAGTATTTGATGTTAAGTCAAATTGGCACTATAAGGATTTTCAAATAAGGAGTGACCATTATACGGTCTACTAGAAATAGAGTGAGGCACGAGAGTATACTTCACTACGCAACTAGAAAATCTAGCGCCAATGACTTTGTTACATTATTTGATCAACTAATACCCTTTTGGTATATAATCTCATTCATTTCAAGAAAATGTTTGTCAAGCAATATAAATTGATTTTTAACTAATCTACTAATATGTGACACAATTATGCGGGTGCGTAATCATTAAAATAACAATCAACAATCAAGGAAAAACTAAATAAATTGCAATGAAAGGCAGAAATCTAATGCGACAAAATAGGAAGCATGCCATTCTTAACTAGGTTAAAGGAAAGCCACAATCAACATATTGAAAGTGCGCAATCGAGAGCATTGATCTTAAAAATAAAAATAAAAATTAAACCTTATTGCAAAGCGCTAAAAATTTGTTCAATTTTAAACACAATTTTTTATCAAAGATTTTCACACATTTTAAGAGGAAACTACTCAAAAACTAATTTTTAAGCTTTTTCCTAATTTCTGAAAAATATAAAAAAAAATTGGAATTTTTTTATATATTTATATATTTTTATTTTTGAAAATAATTTATAAAAATAATTTTTTATTCCAAAAATAGGGACCAGGGCCATGCCTTGGGGCCCATCCAGAAAATGGGCTGCCGCAGGTCACACTAATCTGGGCTGAAGGACGTGAAATGGGCTTCACACATTAAGAGGCTTTAATTGATTGAAAATGAATTGGGCTCAACTCATAAAATTTAGCCCCAATCCTCCAGCATTTGACTAAGCCCAATCCCAACGGATCAAGTTCGGGCCAAATCTAATTTAACAAGCCCATCTAACCTATCCAGAACCCAAAACACACTGAGCTCAAATAAGCCCAAATTCGACAAAATCCAACTTCAGCCCCCAGAACATGAATACGTGAATTTTTAATTATCACAACTCGGGATCAACAAAAGAAAGCGCCGCTTATGGACCGCCATCTGGAGCATTATACGAAACCTCACTGTCGTTTACCACCAGCTTGTCACCAGACCAACGCCTCCGAACATTACAATCACAGCTCCAAGAATACTCAGAAGGACAATATCAAAGCACCAGGCAAAGGCAATGGAAAGTTTTAAGAGATCCGAACTCTTATGAAAATGAAATTTTTAACTAAAAAAGCACTAGATAATCAAGAACAATCTTGCACTGAATTCGAATGCCTCTTAATCAAGTCAGAATTCGACACTAAATTGGATGGATTTTGGTCAGGCGTTTCTTTGAATATGTAGTGAGCAGCGAGTTGGATAGCAAATACGGACCTACCCGTAGCTCAAACTCACCCAAACTCAAGAGAAATCAGCGAGCAACATTCAAACCTAAGAAAAACCGACTCATTCGGCTCCGACACGGGTGAGGACTAAAGAAATCGAGCTTGCTTTGCTCTTTTAAAATCAAGCGGGATGCAGAAAAAAAAAAAAAAAAAAAAAAAAAGAAGGAACGGGCACTCAATCGTGGGGGCCCTACTCGGTTTGGTGGTGACATCCAGAAGCCAGTCTTAACACACATTGAGCTATAGCAAAAGAGAAAATGGGCCGGCCCACACAGGAAAGAGAAGAAGGAAAATAAAGAGCCAGGCTAGCCTGGACCTGGCCCGTCTTGCTTCCACTAGTTAATAATAATGATAATTTTTAAATTTTTGAAATGCCTATTTAGAAAAATTATATTAGTATCAATGCAAAACATGTTATGCAATTTAATTAAAATTATTTTTGTTTAGGGTTAAAAGTTATTCTCCAATTTTCTATGCAATTAAATCCTAAATGAACAGGTAAAATTTAAGTGTCAACAATAGTATAGTGGGTTAGTTAACAAACACTTCAATTTGATTACAAACTGGATAAGTAATATTGAGCCTTATAGAAGCACAATAATGTACAAATGCGTTGAATTACAGTGGATTGATGTATGATTTAGCCTTAATTAGTAACACAATTAAGAAGAACTATAATAATTAAGATGGATAACATGTGCAGTCCTCTTTCAAATGCACACGATCCCATTTGAGCAATTAAAAGCTTATTCTCCAAATACATAGATTTTTGCGTATGGTTAGTTAAAAAATCATGGTGGAAGGCCAAGCAAATCTCACTGTGAATCCATGAGAACTATTGTGGCCAAGTTGGGTCTAATAGCCGGATCTTCTTGAATGCATAGTAAGCAAATGGGCAGGCATCAAAAGAACTAAGTTTTTACAAAGAAATTTCAATTTCTCTTGAACAAAATAACAAAGAGCACGGTGCCAATATTTGTCACAGTAGCATGATAAAACTTACGAAACTAGCAAGATACTAGCCCCCTCCAATCGGTGGTAGAAGTTATTCCTCTTGGCACAAATGATCTCTAGAAGTAGTATACCAAAGTTATAATCAGATTTCATTGGGAACTCTGTATGCATTTCATATCTTGGAGACATGTAACCATTGCAAAAATAAGCATTAGCCACATTTATATTGCAATTTTAGGTTTCTATCACGTAGCATCCTTGAATAGATAAAATGAGAAAATCCAGTAGTTAATCACAAACTCATCTATTCAAAAACTGAGACTTACAAAGTCCTCACAATTTTATTTGCGTTAACCTAAATTTGATCATCTCCAAAAATTCTTGCCACACCAAAATCCGAAATCTTGGGGTTTATTTCACTATCTATCAGAATATTATTACGCTTTAGGTCACGATGGATGATCAAGACACAAGAATCTTGAGCATTTCTCTAGTGATCCCAAATACTATTTTGCAATAGAATGGCCAATTGAATTGTCCTCATTTTTTGGGATCTACATCATACAATAAAATTCATTAATGTATTGGGATGTGGCACCTATTCAAAAACTCAAGGCCAAGTTCATCACACAATACCAAAATATATTTACTTTCATCAATCAAAGGTAGCTTAACAAAAAACTATAATAAGTTGAAAGAACGGAAAACCTTTTAATTTCAAGGTTTTTTAGCCAATGGAAGCTCGAGCATATGATTTCGAATGGTTTCGTATAAAAGTTAAACTGCAACTTACCAAATAAAAAGTTATCAAGGCTTTTATTTGGCACAAACTCATAGAATAGTCGTTTTTTATCTCTCTCCAAGCAGCTGTATGAGGTATCTATGTTGAAGCTTCGCAATTAATAGAACTCCATTCTTGATTTCTTCTTCACTCTATCTTGAGTTTTGAGATAGCCTCTTCACCATGATTTGTTCTTCATTAGGAAATCCACCTTCAAATGTTTTGTGTTTAGCATTTGATTCCTTACCACATGCATCTTGTTTCCATATTATCCGATTGCACAGATATCTGTACCATATGCATCTTATTTCCATATTATTTGTGAATATTAAATTTACACCTGTTGTTCTCCACAGAAACGATTCCTTTTGCGATGGAATATTCTCTTTCAAAAGTTTGCCTCCTAAAACTTCTTGGAATGGAAAATGTGACGGGAAAAGTGCTCCAATAATTTTATTTTCAAATGGTTTCGTATATACGTGAAAATTCTTTTGGAAAAGTTATGCAAAGTCAAAAAAATAAAAATGATGATAATCAAGCTATTGATTGACAAATTACAGAGACCAGGCATCGCAGCAAAAGTCAAACTACGATACGAAGGCCACGTCGGCTTTGAGAGAAGGTGAGGGGCGAGTACTCGTTATGAGTAAATTCTTTCGCTCTAGTCATGAGCACCTAATGCACAGTTTGAAAACGTGAATAATTTGAGATCTTAGTGAGACTAGCTACCGAAACCTAAATTGCATATGAAAACCTAAGTTTACATTGATTTTTTGTTCTCTGTAGGTGTTTAATATTGAGCTAAATGATAAGATTCCGTTTTTTTTTTTTTGAAAGATTTGGCTTTTGTGGTTACACAGCATAAGTGCCAATTTTGACAATTAACTTTGGAAGTTTAATATTCCAATTGCAAAAGATGAGTCCCACAAGAGCACCGTTACAAATATAGCATAACAGTACTGCTAGTCTAGCAGACTCTTATTACAAAGAATTCTCTTTTCTGATTTTCGTCTTTATGGAAAAATCTCAATGCAATGTAAAATGGCTTTCGATTTTCGTTTACAACAAGGAAATAGACATGTTAGTATCAACTCTTCAAATGATGGCCCAAAATGAAGAGGAAAACAGAATTATCTAGCGAAGGTTCTTGACAGGAACGTCCACCTAACTAGGTGTATCAAGTAGAAAAATAATTCTTGAATCCGTGGTGCCATAATGAAAAAAAAAAATTCAAACGATTGTCCGTATTAACCAAACAAAATCAAAAGATGAAAAGTAATGTGTATCGACAAGTTGAAACCTTAAACCGGAGTTAGATTTATTAAAATTAATTTACAAGACGTTTTACTAGGAGATAGATAAGATTGTGAGTGATTCTCTAAATAATCCATTATATACAAGAATCAATAATTGCCGAATACCTCATTTGATAAATTAATTGTATAAATTAATCTTAGTAAGTCTAGTATTTTCCTAAAAAAAACCCCATGACATTGGCTCAGTGATTTAGAATTTGAGACGTATAGAGCCATCTCTGTTTGCGCAAATCAAAAGAGATCTTCTTGTTGTTAAAAAGGAAAATCTCAAAATCGAAGAATTAAAAATTCTACAAGGCTTACATCAGTGTTACGAACTCTGTATAAAATCGGGTCTATCGTTAAAGAAAAAAGCCTAGCTAACCGCACTGTTAGCTTGGAAAATAGATGGTGAGTTCGTACATTTTTCATGAGAGAGGGGGAGATCTTTTTCTTTTTCTTTTTCTTTTTTTTGGGAAGAAACTTCGACGTGCTTTTATTTGAGAAAGGAAACTGCTGTGGCCATCCTTACCTTTAAATGAAGACATATAATTTTCTACGTGGAGACCATGTAAAGGGGAAAAGAAGGTACAGGGAGAGACATCATTTCACTCCTGCTTTCGTTTATCTAGAGTGAAGCCGTGCGTGACCCGTTGCGTAGAGATGCAAAGCCGGCAATAAGGAATAGTTTGACTCAATATGTATTTTGAAGGCGGCTAGTTGAGGTTGTGGGTGTCATGCGCTGATACAGATTTGAGTGTCCGACTTTTTAACTTTGGCCACGCATTTGAAAACAATCTTCTTTCTATCAAAATAGAAGTTGTAATTTAATGTGTAAGCCCAAACAAGAAGCATAGGCACTGTTGATTGACCACATAACGGACATGAACGGGGAGGGTTTTCTGAGATATCGTGAACATGATCAAAAAAGTCATTTGAAGTTTAGAAGATCATCGTGTTAAATGAAAATAGGAAATGAGTTTGTTCATTTCCACTCAATTGATTAGTTAAAGTTTGCCAAAAAGATGAGATTGAGAAGTTACAGACGTTTCTAGTAGGAAAAATTGTCTAAAAAATCTTAAATTTATTGCATTTATACCAATTCAGTCATAAATATTTTAATTTTGCCAATTTACTTCTAAACATTTTCACTTTTTTTTTTGTCAATTGAGTCAATTTGGTCAATTTTGGTTAAAATTCATTGACGTTGACATTGATGGCAATACATGGCATAATCGGTGCTGACGTTGATAATTTATAATAATATTTTAATATTTTTGAAATTTTTATAGTTTTTTCTTTTTACTATTTTTTTTTTCATTTTCTTCTTCTTTTTGCTAGTGCCCAGCCATCGGTGAGCTCCGACTAGGCTTGCCCTTGTCAAGGCAAGACCCAGCGAAGGTCGGTTTCATTGGGTGTCAACCGAGCGAAGGCAACGCTAGGCGAGGCCACCTCGGCCTGGGTGAGGGCTGGCCTCACTAGATCTAGCTTGGGTGAGGCCGAGCCCCGAAGAGGGCTCCCACACTAGTGTGGGCACAGGCAACACCTGACGAGGTAGCCTTGGCTTGGGCGAGGGTCGGGCTCGCCTAATCTAGGCGAGGCCAATCCTTGCCAGGGCTTGCCCTCCCCCAATTAGGCCTTGCCTATGGTTTATGGGCAAGCCAAATGGCCATGGCTGGTGGCTGGCCACCGATAAAAGGAAGAAAAAATTGAAAAGAAAGAAAGAGAGAAAAAGAAAAGAAAAAAATAAAGAAAAAATGTATAAAAAATTTCAAAAAATATTAAATGTTATTAAAAAAATTTCATGTTAGTGTCAACCGTGCCACATGGCACCACCAGTGTCCATGTTAACAAATGCCAATAAAAATTGACCGGATGGACTTAATTGGCATGAAGTGGCAACATTATAAAGTTTAGGATTGAAGTGGCAAAAGTGCAATAGGTTTAGAACTTTTTGGATAATTTTCCTGATTTTGGGAGGAGATATTGTCTAAGGTAGGAAGAGATATCTCCATAGGCATAGACCATTAGAGAAGATTCATAAAGTTGACTAGGACCATCTTAAACCAAAGAGCTAGATTTATTAAAATAGTTTACAAAATTCTTTTCATAGGAGATACGTCAAATTGTGAGTAATCCTCTAAATAATTAGTTATATTCAAAAATTAATAATAGCCCAACATATCATTTAATAAATTAATTATATAAATTAGACATAATAAGTATAATATTTTGCTAAAACAAAAATTCATGACATATTTTTAATGGTTTAGAATTTGGCTTCGTTGACACCTAAATTTTGGCGACCCATTTAGACATTTATCATATTAAAAAATTAGGGGTTAATTTTATCCCTAAAAAAATAAAATCACATGGCATATAGTTTAGGAAAATTTTTGTTTATTTTATTGGATCGACAGCGAGTGCAAAATTTTTCACATATTCCGTTGGGATTTTCATATATTTAGGCAATATACACCGAGTGATGTATTTTTGATAGAAAGGAAATTCTCAAATGAAATATTAAAAAAAAAAAACACAAAAATATTGCGCGTGGTGGGATGATATATTCAATAGTATTTTGTACGAGCAAAGTTGGCAATGAAATATACCACGGAGATACAATTTTTCGGTGTATAAAAGGAGTCGCGTAAGGTGGGGAGCAGAAGAGAACACACACATTGAATATATGGCCATATGGTGGGGGGTTTTTCTCTGGATTCGAAGGATGAAGAAATTCAGACACAAAGGAGAAAATTTTCCTTCGTTGGAGGAAAAGCTAGGTTTTTGCCTTTCTGTTGAAGAAAGTACAAGGGAGGGGATGGCAACAGTGCAACAGAGGGGAGAGACGCCTGAGTGTGACCGGCCAATAGGAAGAAAAGAAAAGAAAAAAAACAAAACAAGGCCGCTGTTCATCTTCCTCGCGAACACCCTTTGCCAGACTCCATCGTTGCCCGATCCATCACGCCTTCGCAGCTGTGAGTACCACTGCGTCGGCCACTGCCATTCGCTGGTCTCGCCGCGATGCGCAGCCCCACCACGCACCACTGTCGCCCTGCTGATCCAACTGTGACGATCTCACGTCTCCTCCCACTGCTCGTCCAGATCTAAACGTCGGCCCCCCTGCACGCTGCTCCAACGCCAGCCGATCTGAGTCGAGCTCGCCTCTGCTCACGACCTAGCGCTGACGCCGAGCAGCTCCACCAGCCCGATGCCCCGATGCCCTCGCTCGCCTGCTGTGCCTTGCTGTTGCCACCTGCGAGCTCAACTCAGCATCGCTGCACCCGCCTGACCCGTGACCAGCCGCGATTGCTATATCTGCTGGACCCGAGCTAGACCACCATTATCGCACCGACCCGCGAAGCGTTTCTGCCAGCCACTGTCGTGCTCTGCCTCACCTGCAGCCCGTGATACCCCGGCGAAGCCGTGGCTACCCCTGCTCTGTCCCGGGCTCCCCTGTTTCATCATCAATTCACCTCCGCCTGAGATCCGTCTCCGATGCTCTTGCAGCTTCTCCACCCATGACGCCACAGCTTGCTGCGCCCCACCTCGCCTGTAGCCGCCCGAAACTCCGCTTCATCTGCGACTTGCTGTTGCTGCTGGTCCACTCTCGCCAAGGCTCCGAACGCCGGCGACCAACTGCCCCTGCTGGACCTCCGACCAACTGCTCTTGGTTGACTACCCACAGGCTGCCGAGCCCTATTTTGGAAAAAAAATCAAAATCCAATTAGGTAGTTTTTTTTACTTTACTTTACTTTATTTTATTTTATTTTATTTTATTTTATGTTACTTGTTCTTTTTAGTATAATTATTCCTTAATGTAAGATTGAGATTCCGACATGAAATTGCATCTAAAATTTGAGATTGTCAGTCCAATTTTCGCACCCGAAATCGACTTGCAATTGCAATCGCTTGAAAAAAAATCGCCAATCCGATCTCACGCTCGGGATTTCATTCATGATTTATTTAAAATTGGCCAACCCGATCTCATGCACGAGATATGGTTCGTCAATTTGGATATCAATCTTACTCTGATTTGCTGTTGTGCCATTAATTTTGTTCTCGTAAAGAAAATCCAAAAAAAAATGTAGGATTAGGGTTTGCATATTTAGAATAGGAATTTAAAAAAAGTTAAAAATCAAAAATCAAATCAATCAATTTAGGTTGTTAGATTTTTAACTCGGATTGCATGTTTAATTATTTGACAATTATTAATTTCGAAATTAATAAAACAAAAACACAAGAAAAGTCATCATGCATATGTCATGTAGAATTAGGGCATTCTTTGTACGTCATGGCATATTAGATAAAATTGCATGTCTCATTTTAAATTCAAATTGATTTTTGGATAAATTGCATCTTAGGTTAGAGACGGCTAGGTTAAGATAATGTCTGGTTTAAGTTAGGGTTAGTCTAACCTAATCCTTAATATAAGTTGGATAAAATCTTAATTTAACTAGATAATTTTCACATTTTTCTAATTTCAAATTTCACATTAAAAATGCAAAAAATGACATAGGATAAATTAGTTTCAATTCCTAGGATAGAATGCATTCTTTAAATAAAATAAAATAAAAAATGTCATTGCATGTCATATAGAATTAGATTTGGTAATTGTTGCTAGGCTCATTTAATTAGAAATTACATGTCATTAGGATTAGGTCATTCAATTAACATTCCATTACATATTGCATGATTTTCATTAATTAAGCGAGAACAAAATAAAAATTGCGTGTTAATTAGAAACCATATCTAGGGTTGTTGATGTGGATTTTAATTTAATATTGCAGATGCTTTCGTTGCTATGAGGTAAGTCCTGCATTTTATTTATTGTTTATCTGGGTGTTAAATTGGTGGTTTGTGTACCTGCATGATCACCTTACATGTTACGAAAATAGACTTAAAATCAATCCAAACTGCCTGCAAAAATATTTTTGAAATTAAAAGAATGGTACCGAAAGGGCATTAGAGAAATCTAGTGTAACCAAGTCCCCGTACCCATAATCTCTGGTTCGTAGGAGTAAAGTAAATCTCCCATTACTTTACTTGGGTTTCTAATCGACCCATCAAAATAGATTAGTGGTGAGTCCTAATTGAAAATTAATTGCATGTTAAGAACTTGAATTTAAGTCACGAATTGATATGGGCTTGGGAGAGCCCGCGTTAAGTCTAGGCTTAACAATCTATTAGCCAAACTCTAGGTGGTTCACACCCGAAAATATTGGTCGCGACAGCTTGGTGACTCCGCTGGGGACTTGAGTTGAAACTCTTAGTGGACTTAGGCCGATTTTCTTTTTGAAAAAATATTTTTGTTTGGCAGCAAGGATCCCAGGTATGTCCCTAACACTTAGGTGTTAAATGTTCTTGCAGATTGGGAGGTATAAGGGGAGTAGTGATTGCTAACCCTTGTCTTGCAGGTTGGAGTTGAGAATGAATGTTTTAAATTCAAGTTATTGAAGTACTGTTTGATTTAAACTATTATGCATGCCTTGCATCTTGCACGACACTTTTGCACACAACTTGTCGCTAGACCTGGGCCGCATAGGATCATTTAGGATGGTATTGAGATGGATACCACTCCGACCGCATGCTCGTGATGCGAGTCGCCCATCTCAATCCCAGTTTCTTTCATGGTGTCAAGAGTACCCACCTCGGTCCACATGCCCGCGACCCGGGTCAGCTCTTTGACCAAGCCGAGTCATGAGGACCCCGTTGGAGAAATCTTTCCAGAATATTTTGAAGCGACAAAACGTTTCTATCGGTCTAGTACGAATATCGCGCAGACCGTCTAGTTTAAAGTCTGAAGACTCTCTGATCACCAGACTCAATTGAAGATCTCTTGTTTGGATAAATATAACGGATTCTTTTGTTCGTATCTAGATCAATTGAAGATCCGATGGTCGACGAAATATTCTTGGAATGTTCTATTCTTAGAAACCAAGATCCTGATTGTATGGGCGAACATGATTGATGGGCTATCGTCAGGTTCCTTTAATAGCTCGAATAATCTTCTTGATTGATTCCGTCCAACGGGTAGATTGGAGGAATTCCTTTGGAAAGTGCCAACGGGTATGATGGCATAAATGAGTATAAAAAGGAAGATGTTCTAGTTGTTTGAGTACGTGATCGATAGAGAAATTCCAGAGTCTGAAGTACCTTGATTATTAGTCGATACATTTTAAGCAAAGTTGTATACACAGAGAGTGTCTATACTTGGTGATACCTTGAGCGAGTGTGGAAGATCATCTACACCTAGAAATCAAGGAAGATCAACGCTGTAACATCTCTTTGTTCATAGTGAAATCCAGCCAATTGGCTGTCAGTGCAGAAGAGTGGACGTAGGCTTAAATCAAGCCGAACCACTATAAACTGCATGTTCAATTCTCACTTTTCTTTACTCAGTCTTACGTTGATTATTATTTGTCGCAAATCCTTCAACTGTCTAAGTATTGCGCAATTAATAAGAAAAATCTTTTATATACCTATTCACCCCCCCTCTAGGTACTCGTACTAGCTATATCAATTGGTTTCAGAGCTCGTGTTCTTACTTTTATTGAAGTGTTTTACTTCAGAGTAAAAGATCCATGGCTAGTATGCTAGCACTAGGGCTGGTGGAAGGGCAAAGCAATACCAGACCACCCTACTTTGATGGAAAGGATTACAACATCTGGAAGAACAAGATGAAAGCTTTCCTACAATCAAAGGATCCTCTGGAATGGGACGTTGTGGAAAGAGGAATCACTCCTACTGCTGCATCAGTCTCTGAAAGAGGGAAAGAAATTGTTGAGACCAACGGAATGACTCAGGAAGAAATAAACAAGAGACAAACACTCGATGCAAAAGCAATTTACTCTTTATATTGTGCTTTGTCACCAACTGAATATAACAGAATATCTTCTTGTGTTATAACAAAATAAGTATGGGACAGATTACATATCACCTATGAAGGAACAAATCGAGTGAAGGAGACCAGAATCAACATTCTCCTCGGTCAATATCAAGCCTTTAAAATGAAACTAGGAGAATCTATAACTGACATGTTTAGTCGTTTTACAGATATTGTCAATGGTCTTGAGAACCAAGGACAAAAAATTTCTGATCCCATGAAGGTGAATAAGCTACTGCGTGGACTCTCCAAGGATTGGAATCATATAAAGACTTCAATAAGAGAGACGCAAAGAATTATGCCACTATCTATCGACGAGCTGATTGGAACTCTTCAGTCTTATGAAGTGGAACGAATTAATGAAGACGAAGATCCAAGAGGTAAGAAATCCATTGCATTAAAATCAAATGATGATTTTGATGATACAGATTATGAAGATGATATGGACGACGAGGAGCTTGCTCTCATGATAAGAAGATTCAAAAAACTGAACAGAAAAGGAAGAAGGTTCAACTCAAAGAAACAAAGTTTCTAAAGACAGCAGACCAAGTCTGTTGATGATGAGGAACCAAACAAAGATGTAGTCTACTTCGAATGTAAGAAAAAGGGACACATCAGACCCAACTGTCCTCTTCTGAAGAAGAAAAGAGGAAAAGCTGAGAAGTTTCAAAAAGCTCTCAAAGCCGAAACCCGGAGTGATACAGAGTGTGAAGAAAGTGATAATGAATATGCCAACATATGTCGATGGCACATTCAGACTCGGGACTCGTCTGGATCGGACTCGAGCAGTGAATTTGAGGTAAGTGATTTTAAAATTCCTGTCAAAGTCTCTAAATACATTGATGAACTGTGTTTTAGTTTTAAGACTTCTCTCAAAAGAATTTCCGAACTTAAAAAGGAAAACTCAGCTCTAAAACAAAAGGAAAACATTTTAGAAGAAAGAGTTAAAAGTTTAGACTTGAATGTTTCTACTCTTAAAGAAAAAGAAGATAATCTTTTGAAAGAAAATGCTTTTTGCAAACCGACTTATCAAATATTTCAAAGAAATTTTCGATAGGATCCGAAAATCTTGAAAAAGTTCTTTCAATTCAAAGACCTTACTTCAATAAGTCTAGTCTAGGCATGACAGTAGAAACAATTCCCTTGATTGATTTTCCTAAAGTAAAAGAAAGAATTAAGAAAAGACCTTCAAGAGAGGCTTACAAAAATCATTTCAAGAAAGTTTTTGTAAAGTCTGTAGGTCGAAATGCTCTAAGGTGTTCAAAGTGTAACAGTCAGGATCACTTTGAAAAAGAGTGTCCTATGGTTTGGGAGCCTGTTAAGAAAGTATGGCCTAATAATGTTTATTCTACTAACACCAAAGGACCCAAGAAAATTTGG
Organism: Eucalyptus viminalis; assembly: GCA_014182385.1. Taxonomy (NCBI): domain Eukaryota; kingdom Viridiplantae; phylum Streptophyta; class Magnoliopsida; order Myrtales; family Myrtaceae; genus Eucalyptus; species Eucalyptus viminalis. The sequence goes on from CM024530.1 coordinate 46,019,560, forward strand.
GTACCAAAGAAAGCATGAGACTCTTTTAAATGCAGGTCTCCGTCAAGAAAAAGGTAAAGTGGTATCTTGACAATGGATGTTCAAGACACATGACAGGAGACTCAAATTGCTTTATAAAGCTTGTTCAAGTAAATGGTGGAAAAGTTTCATTTGGAGGAAACGGCAAAGGAAGCATTGTGGGATTTGGAACTGTGAAAATTGGAAATCTCACAATAAGCAATGTTTCTCTAGTGGAAGGACTCAACTATAACCTTCTCAGCATTAGCCAATTGTGTGATACTGGTTTCAAGATCTCCTTTCAAGAAGGAATATGCTGGAATCGGTAAAGACTCTACTCAATCTTTCATGGGTCGAAGACATGGAAATATCTACCTCTTAGACATGAAATTAAATGAATCACAATGCCTAATCTCAATTCAAGATGAAGCAAGCTTATGGCACAGAAAGCTTGGTCATGTCAACATGAAGCAATTAGCCAAAATCTCATCAAAGCAGCTTGTTCGAGGTCTACCCAAATTACCATACCAAAAGTCAGATCCATGCACACCATGTATTCTGGGAAAGCAGGTAAGAAATTCATTTAAGCCAATAAATCATGTCTCTACTAATCATGTACTACAGCTGCTGCATATGGATCTCTTCGGACCAATCAGAACCCAGAGTATTGGAGGTAAGAAATATTGCCTAGTAATTGTGGACGATTACTCCCGCTTTACTTAGGTATATTTCCTTGCAAGTAAATCAGAAACCTTCTCGTATTTTGAAAAATTTGCTAAAAAGGTTCAAAATGAAAAAGGATTTGTTATCTCTAGTATAAGAATAGATCATGGAGGTGAATTTGAAAATCAAGATTTTACAAAATTGTGTGATGAATATGGATTTAAGCATGTGTTTTCCTCTCCATATATTCCTAAGCAAAATGGAGTTGTGGAAAGAAAGAATAGATCTCTTCAAGAAATGGCTAGAACTCTTTTAATTGAAAGTAAAATTTCTTCACGATTTTGGGCTGAAGCTTTGTTTCAACAGCATGCTATATCATCAATAGAGTCTTCCTAAGACCTATTCTAGAAAAAACCCCTTATGAATTATTCAAAGGTAAGAAGCCCATTGTTTCATACTTTCATGTGTTCGGTTGCAAATGCTATATATTGAAAAATGCAAAAGATTGAGTTGGTAAGTTTGAAGAAAGATCAGATGAAGGCATCTTCCTTGGATATTCTACATCAAGCAAAGCCTATAGAGTCTATAACAAGAAGAGCCAGTCGGTGGAGGAGTCAATGAATGTCAAATTTCAAGACTCTACGCAAGATGAATCCAGTCAGACTCAGTATGAAGAGTCTGAATCTGCTCCAGACCTTCCAAAGCTCACAACTCAAAAAATATCTCAAACTTTGGAAGACCAGCATCAAGATGTTCATGAAGATTCAAATAAAGAAAGAGATCATCATCCAGATAAATCAACCAGTAACTAGAAGCATAAGTCTAGTCATCCCAAAGATCTCATTATCGGTGAAATTAATGAAGGAATTCGCACCAAATCCAAAAGACGTGAAGAGTCTAGTGTTGTGGCTCTCATTTCTGAAATTGAACCAAAAAGCATAGAAGAAGCTTTATCTGATGAAAGCTGGATCGAAGCTATGCAAGAAGAGCTCAGACAGTTCAACATTAATGATGTCTGGGAATTGACATATAAACCAAAAGGTAAAACTGTTATTGAAGCAAAATGGGTGTTCGAAACAAGATGAATGAAAAAGGAAAAGTCGTACGAAATAAAGCAAGACTCATGGCCAAAAGATACACGCAAGAAGAAGGAATAGACTATGATGAGACTTACGCTCCTGTAGCAAGGTTAGAAGCTATTCGACTATTACTTGCATTTGCTTGTTACAAAAATTTCAGGTTATTCCAAATGGACGTCAAAAGTGCCTTCCTAAATGGATTTATTCAAGAGGAAGTTTATGTGGAACAACCACCTGGGTTTGAAGACCCAAAGAAGCCAGACTCGTCTTCGAGACTAAAAAAGGCCTTGTATGGTTTAAAGCAAGCACCTCGAGCTTGGTACGGACAGATTGAGTAAGTTCTTATTACAGAATGGTTTTGTCAAAGGTAAAGTAGATACTACTTTATTTATCAAAAAGGAAAACAAAAGCTTTTTACTTATTCAAATATATGTGGATGATATTATTTTTGGATCCTCTAATGAAAGTCTATGCAAGAAATTTTCTAAGTCTATGCAAGATGAGTTTGAAATGAGTATGATGGGAGAATTAACATTCTTTCTTGGTCTTCAAGTAAAACAATTGAAGGAAGGAACTTTCATTTACCAAGAAAAATATGCTAATGATCTTGTCAAAAGGTTTGGATTGGAAAATTGCAAAAAGACTAATATACCAATGTCAAGTTCTTTGAAGATAGACAAAGATGAAGAAGGGAAGAAAGTTGATCAAAAAGCTGTACGAAGCATCATTGGTTTACTTCTTTATCTTCTTGTTTCTAGACGACATTTTGTTGAGTGTTTGCATATGTGCTAGGTTTCAATCAGATCCTAGAGAATCCCATCTCAGTGCTGCAAAACGTATTATTAAATACGTTGCTTCATCTTCAAGCATCGGTCTTTGGTATCCTAAGAAGGGAGACTTTAATCTTAAGGATATTGGACGCAGATCTGGCCGGCTGCGAGTCGATAGAAAGAGTACTTCAGGAACTTGCCGTTGCTTGGAAGTAGGACGGTGTCTTGGTTTTCAAGGAAACAAAGCACTATAGCTCTCTCAACAACGAAGCGAGTATGTAGCCCTTGGAAGCCGCTGTTCGCAAATTCTATGAATAAAACAACAGCTACAAGACTTTGGGATTGAAGACTCATGCACAGAAATCAAATGTGACAACACCAGCGCAATCAATCTCACCAAAAATCCAATTCTTCATTCAAGAGCAAAGCATATAGAGATTCGACATCACTTCATTAGAGATCATATTCAAAATGGAGAAATCTTGATTCAATTTGTCGATTCAAAAAAGTCAACTAGCGGATATATTCATAAAGCCTTTGGAGAAAAATCAATTCGATTTTATCCGTTCTAGACTCAACATTTTGAAGCTTGAAGAAGTTAAAGTCTAGAGACTCACCAACCCTCAGACTCTAATCTCTCAGACTCTAAATCCTCAGACTCAGACATTCATGGATATAGACTGTAAGTTGCTATTTTATCTAAACTCGAAAAGGTACGATCTTTCGTTCAGTTATTTTATAGTCTCCGTGAAAATCGAAATCTTGTCTTTTCGAAAAGGTTTAATTTTGGAAGTTAATGATTTTAAAAAGAAGTGTTCGTACACTTTCCTTGTGCCAATTGAACTTCCCTTTTTCAAAACTAAGTTATATATACAGTTTTCTTTTTCACTCAATCTTCAAAACCCTAAAAAACATTCTCCTCCCAATCCGATTTCTACTTCGTGTTCATCTTCGAGAAAGTTGTCATCTTTTCATGGGAAAGCAAGTAAAGGAATCTTTCAGCGACAAGGAAGGATGTCTTCTTCGAGGAAGTCTTCAAGAATCGCGAACAGGGGACCACGGAGAATGAAGGAGGGACCTACCCATTTCGATTTCACCAAAGAGGAAGAATTATCGAGTCAGCAACAGAGCCCGATTCACTCTCCACCACGTCACTCAACGCCATCTACCCCACAAGGTGCGGGTCAACAAGCGGAGGAAGAGATAATCGAGGACATAGACCCTGTAAGAGTCCAAAAACCCTCTTATATTAACAAACTTTACCGTGCGTTGAAAAGTACTGGGACTCCGTTGAACTACGTGGATGATTTTCTCAAAGATAAGAATTATGGGAATGAGTATATCTTTCTGAGAAAAATGGAGGATTTGGGAATTGCTCCCAAGGGAAAGGCCGAGGAAGCACTTGCGAACATTCCAAGTGACCCTCGTATGTCGGGACCAAATTCGACTGACGGGAACGATGATGATAAAATGTTCAGTGATTTTCAACCTAGAATGGGTGTTGCTGCGAAGGTGAAGGGAAAAAGGATGGAGTTGTTTAAATTGAAGGAACATGAGAACCTGTTCTTCAGATTGCTGAAACGAGGGGTGATAAACCCTAGGAGTGTTGATTTCGATTTCTTGGATGCCGTTAATGTGAACTTAAGGGAGAAATTCAATCTGCTTCAACTTGAGCAATTTTGCACCGATACCACAGACGGTTATGCGCAATTGACAGCATACTTCTATTCGAATCTCAGCTTTTAGATGCGAATAGAATATCATTGAAGTGTTCGAGACCAGGACTATGTGGTAGACGTGGACATGTTGGCGGACATAATTGGAGTTGAATGAGGACGTTATCAACCAATCAAAGTCACAGTTGCTTGTGCCTCATTGGAACTTGTCAAAGATAGAGATGTAGAAGGAAGAATCATCTATTCAAGGATGCGTGCCATCAATATTGTGCTGCACAAAATTGTGATCAATTGCATCAGGCCTAAGTCTACATCAAAGACTGATGTGTCTAATTCCGAGGCAAAATTGATGTATGCAATCAACTCAGGGAAGAAGTTCTCTCTCCCTCACACTATTCTCTTTCACATGTACAGAGCAATGTCGAAAGACAAAGGACAATTGCCTTACCCAGGTCTGGTGACCAAGATCTTCAGACACATGAATATTGAACCGCCACATACACTTTGTGTTTAACCGTGCGATAAGATGGTGGTAGGTTTGAAGATGTTAACGAAGATGCGTCTGCAAGAACTTTCCAAGGCAATGGAGAAATTCAGAATGAAGACTCCAGTTCCGTCTGCTTCAAAAAGAAAAGGGAAGGAGGCCATTGGTGCCTCATCCAAAAAGAAGAGAACTCTCATCTTGGAGGATGAAGATGAGGAGGAAGATCTTAAAATCACTGCCTTGATAAGGACCAGACGTTCTGTACCTCAATCGACAGAACATCAGAAGAAATAAAGAGAAGAAGAGGAGCAAGCCAAGAACAGAGAAGAAGAAGAGCAGCGAGAGAAGGAGAAAGAAGTTGAAGAAGAAGGAGAAGAAGAGAAAGAAAAGTCTGCAGCTAAATCTGGAGAGAAGGGGAATCAAGATACATAAGAGCATGATCATCACTCTTCCCCTTTTGATGTCATAGAGACAGGGGGAGTTGGCGAGCAAGAAAGGTCCACACCTCATGCTGCCAATAGTGAAGGTCTAAGACAATTTCCAGCAGATCCAGAAGAGTTTCAGGCTTCTCAATTGCTTGAAGAAGGACACGATACGTCAACACCAAATCTGCAAGATTATACAGAAGCGCCATCGTCTGCATTCAATCCATCTGAGAAAGCAAATGCAAGTACACAGACGGACAATTCAGCAGATTTTCGTCGTATTCTTGATGTTCTTCTGGAAATGCGGGGCCAAATCTATGCTATGGACTATGAAATTCAAGCCATAAAGAATGCTGGACAAGCATCTTCGGTTACCCTGGAGGACAAAATGAAAGACCTCGCTCTACAACTTCAAGCCAATGCCAAAGGAGAGGAGGTAGCTCAACTAAGGGAAGACTTGAAGAGACTAGAAGGCGTAGTCCAGTCCATGGGAGATTTCCAGATCGTGCGCATTCCCAAGCATACATGACTCATTTCTCACCTTTTTTTAATGATGACAAAAAAAAGGGGGAGAAGCAATTTGAACCAACCAACCAACTTTAAACTTTGACTTCAAATTTGTTTTTGTGGCTATGTTTTTTATTTTAGTATGACTTGAGTGAACTTGGGTGTGAACTTGAATTTGACTGAATTGGCTGTGGATTTTGATGCTTGACTGTTTGCATTTATATCAAGTGTTGTTATATGGTATTACGCATGAAAGACTAACCAATTTTCTGTGGATGCAGAGTCTGGTTGTTTTATTAATCTTTATGAGATAGCCATATTGCTTAAGAAATGTTTTTGTAGGTTAAAGTTGTTCAAATCTACAGGAAAGTTTTGTCACCATCAAAAAGGGGGAGATTGTTGGAGAAATCTTTCTAGAATATTTTGAAGCTGACAAAACGTTTCTATCAGTCTAGTCTGGATATCTGCAGACCGTCTAGTTTAAAGTCTGAAGACTCTCTGATCACCAAACTCAAGATTCAAGACTCAAGACTATTCTCATTGACAGTCTTTCTGATCTAGTGACGAAGGAAATCCAGAGCGGAAGTATATGGTTGAGGATTTAATCCTATCCTCTGGAGAAGATCTCTTGGTTGGATAAATATAACGGATTCTTTTGTTTGTATCTAGATCAATTGAAGATCCGATGGTCGACGAAATATGCTTGGAATGTTCTATTCTTGGAAACCAAGATCCTGATTGTATGGGCGAACAGGATTGATGGGCTATCGTCAGGTTCCTTTAATAGCTCGAATAATGTTCTTGATTGATTCCGTCCAACGGGTAGATTGGAGGAATTCCTTTGGAAAGTGCCAACGGGTATAATGGCATAAAGGAGTATAAAAAGGAAGACGTTCTAGTTGTTTGAGTACGTGATCGATAGAGAAATTCCAGAGTCTGAAGTACCTTGATTATTAGTCGATACATTTTGAGCGAAATTGTATACACAGAGAGTGTCTATACTTGGTGATACCTTGAGCGAGTGTGGAAGATCATCTACACCTAGAAATCAAGGAAGATCAACGCTGTAACATCTCTTTGTTCATAGTGAAATCCAGCCAATTGGCTGTCAGTGCAGAAGAGTGGACGTAAGCTTAAATCAAGCCGAACCACTATAAACCACGTGTTCAATTCTCACTTTTCTTTACTCAGTCTTACGTTGATTATTATTTGTCGCAAATCCTTCAACTATCTAAGTATTGCGCAATTATTAAGAAAAATCTTTTATATACCTATTCACCCCCCCTCTAGGTACTCGTACTAGCTATATTAGACCCGACATAGTCCACAAGCCCGTGGCTAGTCCGATCATCCTTGTGGCTCCACCTTGATAAGCCTTATAGAGTAGAAATCGAGCCAGTTATCATGCGCATGTCTATGTGATTGCCATTGATTTTCCTTGGTGAAGTAAGTCTTCTATCCCTATACTATGCAATTTACTTTTGGTCCATCCATGACAGTCTAGGTTAGTCGTTTGATTTAATTCATTTGTCGATTATAAATAAAATGAGGAAATTGCCATGCAAATAAATCATTCGTAAAAAAAAAAAAAAAAAACTTTGGAGAATTTATTTTCAATTCATGTTTAGGAAATTTGGTCTTGTTAGGGTGTCTATCTTTATTTTCCTAGTCCATTTTTAGGAAATGCCCTTATTGTAAGAACTTTTCATGAATAAATGAAAAAAATGGAAAAATCGATTAGATCATTGTCATGGATTGACTTTCTAATTACACCTCACACTTACTTGTTCCCGTTCATTTGATTAGGTGATTATGGAGCAATCCCACTCACCCATCCGTTCACAATCAAGAGCCAAAATGATGGATCAAAAAGAGCTAATCTCATCAAGCAAAAATGCTGTGATCTATCTTCAATGAGAAATTGTGACTCTAAAGAGAGAGCCAAGAAGACTTTTTGAACCGTATCATTTTCCTGAGGTAGCCAAATTTGATGCCATCATGAAGAAACCAGTGACATATATAGAGAGAAAAATATTTGACCTGAAGGGTTCGCCTTACAAGATCAAGGAGGGTGAAGAATTCAAGTACACATGCTTCATGGTCCTAAGTAGTTCGATTTCCTCATTTAATTAGGGGCATGCACTTTCCCCTGCGTGGGAATTTTTATCGCTTTTTAGGGATTGATTTCAATATCTTCTGTGCTTGAACATCACATTCCAATAAATGTAATTTGATTGATAAATATCAATAAATTACAAGTTTTGTTTTGAGGACATGATGAGGTACACCAAATCAACTTGATGACGATATCCAACAATGAAAAGAAAATATCATCCAAGGAGAATTCTGAGGACTAGGCTTTTTCATGCTTCCTCATCCAAAAGAATTCCAAAAGAACAAAAAAAAACAATATTTTTCAAGCCATTTCCAAAAAGCATGCATTAGATTAGCCTTGTTTAATTTTCTAACTCATTTACTTCATATTTCAGAACATTACTTTCTGTTTTCGATAAGAAAGCATCTGGAAAAGGCACATCAGGTTACAATTGGTTCAATTGTTACTCAACAAGTTTCTAAAGAGTTAATATCGGTCACATCTCGATACTACTTGAAATATCCATCTTGAAGGGCCAAACAAAGTGTGTTCCATTTCCATGCTTGACGAAATTTTCATTCTCGCCCATTAAATGAGGGGCAAGTAAAAAGAAGACCATCCATCTTTGGTGAAAAATGTACATCTCGTCATTGAACATAATTAATTTTGGGAGTTAACACTCTGCTCTTTTTCTTGCAGATGATGAATTGGGGGTACTACAGATTCTAGTAGTGATATGACTGAGACAAAATCTCGATCCGAGCCAAAATGGTTGTGCAATTTGAATTTATTTTGATGTTGCATGATAAGATTTCTATTCATGCATGTTGTTTTGTGCAGGGGCAAAAGGAAGATTTCATCAAATCAAAGATCAGATTTTCATCATCGATTGATCAATTTGTGTGAGGCAATCTAGGGACATCCATTCTTGAGACAATCCCTTCATGGGACAATTCCTTAAATGAATGCTTGAAATCATGTTTGAGTGTAGTAAATTGTTTGTTTTGAGGTCACAAACGCTTTTTATGCTTAAAGTTGCTGAACTCTTTTGAAAAGAAAATTTTAATATTGATTTAGCTCACTAATTTCATGTGGAGATTTGTCAAGATAGACAATTTAATGGAGTGACATAAATGCTTAAGAATGTTGAATGAGATGTGTCAGTATGATGAAAGGCAAGCCTTATCCTATACACAATCCTCTACTTATACACTTGTGAGATGAGTGTAGGAAGATTCATATCTACAAGGTAAAGAGTTCTCTCGCTAAAGGTACGATGACCGAAATGATGAGGGGTAGTTCATTTCTCTATCCCAAACACTATAGGTGATACATTGCTTAACCCCTTTTGAGCCCCATACACTTGTGGAGATTTTTTTCAAATTATCCCTGTCAAGAATCACCCCACATTGGGGCAAGTTGGAGGTAAGACAACATCATGAGGTGAGGAAAATGAAAAGAAATTTCTTGCTCTCACTTGCACTAAATCTTTAAGTCGTGCTATTACATTGAGTTCATGTGGTAATTTGAGTGCCTTAGGATGACGAAGAGCATTTCTTTCTCTATCCTACATATTTATATCCTTTGCACAGCCCATTTGAGCCTGCAATTTTTTATTTCTATAAACCTAGTTGGTGATCATCCCCCACATTGGGGCAAGGCAAAAGGCAGATGAAGACTCTTGAAAAGTTCAAGTGTCATTCAAAGTGCAATTGCTTGACACATGCATTGTGCGCAAGAATTGAATTCAAAATATAACTAAGGGGGCATGAAAAAGTAGTGTGCCTGGTAAAAGCAAGGCTAATGCCCATGAAAAAAAAAGTGAAAAAAAAATGAATAAGAACTAGGGGCATGAAAAGCGGTGTGCCTGGTAAAAGTAAGGCCAATGCCCATAGATAAAAAAAAAAAAAGAGTCAAGATAAGGTGACTCTCAATTGCGAGAAATGAATCCCATTGGGGTAATACTCAAAGAACTCAAATGCTGAGTTTTTATAATCAATGGGGCACTTCATGAAGACAATCCCTGATGGTGAAAAAGAAAACTGGTGTCAATGCTAAGATGATCACCAACTCTCATCATTCACACACATTTTGAGCCTAATGATCATTTCATTTCTCAACCCATGAACCTAGCCTATATTATGCCCTTTACAAAGTCTCTTCAGATTAGGGCATTTGAATTAACGTAGGAGTTCATATGTTTATAAGTATCGCTCGAAGAAGTGCGAGCAAGATTATTTCTTTTTCATTTTGCAGGGTTCTTGATTGTAAACCCGGGGATGATTGCAGAATTATTTTTTTCAATAGCCTTAACTCAAAGAGTCCATTTGTTAAGCCATTGACCAAGCCCACATTACGGTCCCTATTAAAGACCTCTCAGATTGGTAAGGTTGTACCGCTTGCAAGAATACTCGGACCCTTGTTGGTATGATGATAGTGAGATGGAGTGATTCTCATAAAATAGCCTCTAAATGAGAGTGAGCGAAAGTCCTTTCTAACTGAAGATCGGATCCCTCATTTGGTATTCTTAGGATATCCATGTCATGAGTGAAGATTGTTTTGAATGATAATTATCTCCAGTGGAAATTTGGGTGATGCAAAGGTCATTATGCATGAACCCCGATTAAGTTGAAGAAAAGCTCACTGAATTTTGAAATGTGTATTCTAGAGTAGCTTAGATTGTCTATCTCTTTGATGAATGCATATCAGTTTTTGCTCTAAATCATGTCTGACAGGTAATTCAAGTTCCTTTTAGAATGTTTCATGATATTAGGAGATGAGAAACCTCCACCATGAGGTGAAAGACCTCCACAGGATATCTAAATTCCAAAAGTCATTTTTCTCCAAGAATTAGAGATATCACCAGGTAAGTATATCTCTAACTATACTCTAAATACTTGTCATTGTGCAGATATTCTCTCTCAAGCTGCATCGACACTTAACTCGGTCAAGCTGTCATTTATATTGACCTGGCGTGCTTTCGTAGCCCAGAGTCCCTTTCATCGACTCGGCGTGCTTCCGTAGCCCGACGTCCCTTTTAATAGACCCGGCGTGCTTTTGTAGCTGGAGTTCTTGACCTGGTGTGCTTTCGTAGCCTAGAGTCCCTCTTATATTGACTGGCGTGCTTTCGTAGCCTGGTGTCCTTTATATTGACTTGGCGTGCTTTCGTAGTCCAAAGTCCCTTATACTAACCCGGCGTGCTTTCGTAGCCCGGTGTCCTTCATATTGACCAGGTGTGCTTTTATAGCCCAGAGTCATTTTCATCGATTCGGCGTGCTTCCATAGCCCGATGTCTCTTTCTTGACCGGGCGTGCTTTCGTAGCCCAGAGTCCATTTTATCGAACCGGCGTGCTTCCGTAGCCCGGATTTCTTTTATTGACTTGGCGTGCTTTCGTAGCCTAGAGTCCTTTACACCAACACTCAATGGAATTGTCCCCCAAAGATTTTTCTCCAGATTCAGTCTGATTAAGGCGACCGAAGAAAGGTTCGGGTCCTAGCCAAGCAAAACCTCAGTTTAGGCGACCGTAGAAAGGTACAGGTCCTAGACAACTTTATTGCTCTAACAGGCGATCGTAGAAAGGTAGGGTCCTGGAAAAGCAATTACCTTAGTTCAAGCGACCATAGAAAGGTACGAGTCCTGGAAAATGATTCCTTATTCAGGCGACCGTAGAAAGGTACGGGTCTTGGAAAGCGAATTCCCGTTTAGGCGACCGTAGAAAGGTATAGGTCCTAGACAAAATTGATTGCTCTAACAGGCGACCGTAGAAAGGTACGGGTCTTGGAAAAGCAATTTCCCCATTCAGGCGACCGTAGAAAGGTACGGGTCCTAGAAAATCAATTTTCTTTTGTCAAGGTGACCGTAGAAAGATACGGGTCCTAGACAACCAAACACTGCCATACTGAGCAACCGTAGAATGGTATGGGTCCTGGGAAAGTAGTCTTTTTACAAAGTCATGTTACTATTCTGGGCGACCGTAGAATGGTACGGGTCCTAGACATGTAACACCAACTACCTTGAATTACTCTACCCTCATTGAAGGTAAGATATTCTAGGTAGATTCATTTGACATCTCAGTTTGGATCGGGATGTCTTGATTATTTTCATCAAAACATTTCACTCTGGATGTGAATGTTTTTAATCTTTCTCGTTATACCTTAGTCTGGATCTAGGAATTTCGAGTCCAAAACTCTTGACATCTTAGTTTGGATCTGAATGTCTTAATTATTTTCGTCTAAACATTTCACTCTGGATGTGAATGTTTTTCGAACTTTCTCGTTATACCTTAGTTTGGATCTAGGTATTTCGAGTTTAAAAAATCTTGACATCTCAGTCTGGATCTTTATGTCTCAATTTTTTTTCGTTGAATGTTTCACGTTGGATGTGAATGTTCTTCGTCTCAATTTATTACCTGTTAGGCTCTTCAAGGAACTTAAGTGAGAGTTGGGTACTTGTGGAGTAAATGAGGATTTATCATGTACCTTGAGATGCTCTACCACACTGATTGGTAAGTAACTGTAGGTACATTCTTTCCTTCCGCATCATGCATTTGCATTAGCTTTTTCATGCATAATATAAATTGCATTTTAAAATGGAATTAATTTTCCAAAAAAAAATAAAATCATTCACTGCATTTGCATAGTCAAAATTTAGGTCTCAATTTGTCTTTGAAGGCAACCTCTACGAACTCCCCTTCAAAGAGAAGTAGCTGTTGACACTTAAATTTTGGTGACCCATTTAGACATTTATCATATTAAAAAATTAGGGGTTAATTTTATCCTTGAAAAAATAAAATCACATGGCATATAGTTTAGGAACATTTTTGTATATTTTATTGGATCGACGGCGAGTGCAAATTTTTTCACATATTCCGTTGGGATTTTCATATATTTAGGCAATATACACCGAATGATGTATTTTTGATAGAAAGGAAATTCTCGAATGAAATATTAAAAAAAAAAACACAAAATATATTGCGCGTGGTGGGATGATATATTCAATAGTATTTTGTATGAGCAAAGTTGGCAATGAAATATACCACGGAGATACAATTTTTCGGTGTATAAAAGGAGTCGCATACGGTGGGGAGCAAAAGAGGCCACACACATTGAATATACGGCCATATGGTGGGGGGTTTTTCTCTAGATTCGAAGGATGAAGAAATTCAGACACAAAGGAGAAAATTTTCCTTCGTTGGAGGAAAAGCTAGGTTTTTCCCTTTTTGTTGAAGAAAGTACAAGGGAGGGGACGACAATAGTGTAGCAGAGGGGAGAGACGCCTGAGGGTGACCGGCCAGCAGGAAGAAAAGAAAAGAAAAAAACAAAACAAGGCCACTGTTCATCTTCCTCACGAACGCCCTTTGTCGGACTCCCTCACTGCTCGATCCGTCATGCCTCCGTAGCTGTGAGAACCGCCACGTCGGCCACTACCGTTCGTTGGTCTCGCTGCGACGCGCAGCCCCGCCGCGCACCACTGCTGCCTTGCTGATCCAACTGCAACAATCTCATGTCTCCTCCCATTGCTCGTCCAGATCTGAACGTCGGCCCCCCTGCACGCTGCTCCGATGCCGGCCGATTTGAGTCGAGCTTGCCTTCGCTTGCGACTTGGTGCGGACGCCAAGCAGCTCCACTAGCTTGACGCCCCGACGCTCTCGCTCGCCTGATGCGCCCTGGCGTTGGTGCGAGCTCAACCCGGCGTCGCTGCACCCGCCTGACCCGCGACCAGCCGTGGTTGCTATATCTGTTGGACCCGAGCCGGACCACCACTACCACATCGACTCGCGAAGCGTTTCTTCCAGCCACTATCGCACTCCGCCTCACCTGCAGCCCGCGATACCTCGGCGAAGCCGCGGCTACCCCTGCTCTGTCCCGGGCTCCCTTGTTTCGTCACCGATTCACCTTCGCCCGAGATCCGTCTCCAACGCTGCTGCAGCTTCTCCACCCGTGACGCCACAGCTCGCTGCGCCCCACCTCGCTTGCAGTCACCCGAAGCTTCGCTTCATCCACGACTTGCTGCTGCTGCTGGTCCACTCTTGCTAAGGCTCTAAACATCGACGACCAGCCTACCCCCGCCAAACCTCCGACCAGCTGCTCTTGGTTGAGTACCCACGGGCTATCGAGCCCTATTTTGGAAAAAAAATCAAAATCCAATTAGGTAATTTTCTTTTTAAATTTTTTTTTTTTATTTTTATTTTACTTGTTCTTTTTAGTATAATTATTCCGACATGGAACTGCATCTGAAATTTGAGATTGTTAGTCGATTTTCACACCCGAAATTCGACTCGCAATTGCAATCGCAATCGCTTGAAAAAAAAATCGCCAATCCGATCTCATGCTCGGGATTCAATTTGTGATTTATTTAAAATTGGCCAACACGATCTCATATGCGAGATATGGTTCGTCAATTTGGATATCAATCTTGCTCTGATTTGCTGTCATGCCGTTAATTTTGTTTTCGTAAAGAAAATCCAAAACAAATGTAGGCTTAGGGTTTGCATATTTAGAATAGGAATTTAAAAAAGAAAAAAATCAAAAATCAAATCAATCAATTTAGGTTGTTATATTTTTAACTCGGATTGCATGTTTAATTATTTGACAATTATTAATTTCGAAATTAATAAAACAAAAACACAAGAAAAAAGTCATCATGCATATGTCATGTAGAATTAGGGCATTCTTTGTACGTCATGGCATATTAGATAAAATTGCATGTCTCATTTTAAATTCAAATTGATTTTTGGATAAATTGCATCTTAGGTTAGAGACGGCTAGGTTAAGATAATGTCCTGGTTTAAGTTAGGGTTAGTCTAACCTAATCCTTAATATAAGTTGGATAAAATCTTAATTTAGCTAGATAATTTTCACATTTTTCTAATTTCAAATTTCACATTAAAAATGCAAAAAATGACATAGGATAAATTAGTTTCAATTCCTAGGATAGAATTAATTCTTTAAATAAAATAAAATAAAAAATGTCATTGCATGTCATATAGAATTAGATTTGGTAATTGTTGCTAGGCTCATTTAATTAGAAATTACATGTCATTAGAATTAGGTCATTCAATTAACATTGCATTACATATTGCATGATTTTCATTAATTAAGCGAGAACAAAATAAAAATTGCGTGTTAATTAGAAACCATATCTAGGGTTGTTGATGTGGATTTTAATTTAATATTGCAGATGCTTTCGTTGCTATGAGGTAAGTCCCGCATTTTATTTATTGTTTATCTGGGTGTTAAATTGGTGGTTTGTGTACCTGCATGATCACCTTACATGTTATGAAAATAGACTTAAAATCAATCCAAATTGCCTGCAAAAATATTTTTGAAATTAAAAGAATGGTACCGAAAGGGCATTAGAGAAATTTAGTGTAACCAAGTCCTCGTACCCATAATCTCTGGTTCGTAGGAATAAAGTAAATCTCCCATTACTTTACTTGGGTTTCTAATCGACCCATCAAAATAGATTAGTGGCAACTCCTAATTGAAAATCAATTGCATGTTAAGAACTTGAATTTAAGTCACGAATTGGTATGGGCTTAGGAGAGCCCGCATTAAATCTAGGCTTAACAATCTATTAGCCAAACTCTAGGTGGTTCACACCCGAAAATGTTGGTCGCGAGGCTTGTACATAAGAATTAGATGTATAGAACTAGCTCAGTTCCCCATACAAATTATCAATTCACATTAGTAAAATGGATCTTTTTCACCACTAGAAAAGAAAACCTTAAAACAAAAGAAATAAATCCAGAAAAAAAGGTGTGCTTGGACATGGGGGAAGCTCGTGTTGAATTGATTATCACTGGACCGGTCGAGATTCTAGATTGGTCATTTGTGTGTAACATGAAATCTGGGTTGACCTTCTAGAAGTTTCGTGTCTTTACCATATCGATCATTAGAATGTAAAATCGCCACTTGATGTTTTGCTATCTAATTGATTGGGTAAATTTTGGTTCAAAGGTTAAGGAGAGGAGACATGTATGAATAAATGAGATTTGACTAAATTATTGTGCTAATTTATCGAAGAGGAGAAGAACAAAACAGTCGGTAAACCAACCAATACACTCGGACCATCTTCTTGGCCCTATTTCTCCAAAAGTCCCTGGGGCTTTCCGGCTTCAAGCTGTCCAAAAGGTTACTGTCATCCCCAGCTAGTCTAGTCATTCCACATGTGATTTTCAATGTTTAAATACTTAAACGTTTTGTCAAGTGGGTGCTAGGAAATTTGGAAATGGATAGCTTATTAAAATAATGGATACTGTAAGAAGACAACTGTATTTGTTATAAATTGATTCCCAATAATCTTATGCTTGAAAGAGGTATGTACTAACACTCAAACACAACATGTCCACAACATGAGTTGACTTGCTTCATGTCTTCCTTTCAAAGTCTTCTTTAAAAAGGTATTGTTATAGTTACATAAATGAGCTAACACTACTAGAAGAAACCGATAGCCGATGGGCAAAACCGTACAAAAAAAGAAGAAGTCGAAATTGATTTAAAACTCTCATTATAGATGGCTTGTGGATCAGTGACCATCGTTGGTGAGGGTTTTGCAAACCTGTCGCCAAGAATCATTGGAAAAGGATAAAAATCAGACACTCGTCTAGTCAACTCCATGACAAGATATTGATAGAGCTCATATAATTTAAATGCTGTGATAGCTAACGAAAAAGTTATATCAATCAATGAAAGGACTAAGAAGACACAATTGCAAGCATTTTATTCTTAATTTTGTAAGAGAAAGTGCATTCACAAAGCATATAAGATAATCTTCATCTCAAGCTATAAATACTGTCAAAGAGTACAAAACTTTTGGTTTGTTTTTTTTTCTGATTGAAGGGATTGCTTTAATTTCTTCATTTAACAATTTCCAAACAACAAAGAATGCTTTTGAAGAAAGGATCATCAAAAGGGCTGAAATAGGCTAGGCAACCAATTACAAGGGAGGGCTTTAAGTTTGCTAACTGATTAGCCTCACGGTAACAGTGGACAACTTGGATTTCATGGAGATGGGCTAGACAAAACTTGCATTTTGCAATAAGGGCTTGCAAATCCCACCAAGGTTGATCAGTGCCCAAGAGAAAGCCTATCAGACATTGAGCACCTATAGCCTATCGGTATAGTTTTAACAACACCAAAGCCCAACTAGTTTCACAAGTAAAGAAATGTATAGTCTAGCAGGCATTATTTAGTCTAGAAAAAAGAAGTAATATTAACCCTAATAGATGCACAATAATTTACAAATGTGCAATATTACAAAGGATCGATGTATGATTTAGCTTCAAATAGATACAACAACTTAGAACAATCTTAATAACTATGATGAATAACATGTGTAGAGTATTCTTTTTAAATGCACATAGACCCTTTAAGCAATCAACACCTTATTTTCCAAATACATTGATTTTTTCTATGGTTCATAAAAAATCAGGGTGGAAGGCCAAGCAATCTCACCGTGAGACTATCCATGAAGAATAGTTTCGTTTATGCAGCCATTCATCGAGTGTACAATTCGGTAATCGACATATCATTGGTCGTAGATTGATTCGATCCAAGCTCTTTCATTAGGATGCTCAGTCTCCCTGATCTACTTCTGATGAAGAAGGCTGGATGTTGTGGCGACGGCGGGTTAAAGTAATTGTTGCTGAGCATGAGAACTACAGTTGCTATGGTGGGTCTAATGGCTGGATCTTCTTGAATGCATAGTAAGCCAATGTGTAAGCAGCGAAGGACTTCATCCCTTGAATATGAATCCACAATAGCTGGGTCCAACACTTTCAAGGGTGTGCCATCCCTCCATTTATTCCATACCTATAAGAATTATTTTGGAAAATCTTCAAAAATTGTGGCATTAATTCAATGACTCATCATGGAAGACATTTGAATCTTGCAAATAGTCATATATGACTAAGGAAAAGAACTATAAGTGTTTCTTTAGGCTAAAGGACTTAGTTTTTACAAAGGAATTTCAATTTCACTTGACCAAATTACAAAGAGTGTGGTATGAATATTTGTTGTTGTAGCACAGAGAAACTTACATAACTAGCAAGATATCCGCCCCCATCCAATTGATGGTAGAAGTTATTCTTCTTGCTACAAATGATCTCTATAAGTAGTATGCCGAAACTATAAACATCAGATTTCACTGAGAACTCTCCATGCATTGCATATTCAGGAGACATGTAACCACTGCAAAACCGAACATTAGCCACACTCATATTGCAAAATTAGATGTATATTAATGAGCATCCTTAAATAGATAAAATGAGCATGTCTAGCATCCAATTAGAAAATCATCTACTCAAGACCTAAGACTTACAAAGTCCCCATGATTTTATTTGTGCTAGCTTGAGTTTGATTGACTCCAAAAATCCTTGCCATGCCAAAATCTGAAATTTTCGGGTTCATTTCACTGTCTAACAAGATATTGCTACATTTTAGGTCACGATGGATGATCCGGAGACGAGAATCTTCGTGTAGATAGAGCATTCCTCGAGCGATCCCATATACTATTTTATAACATAATGACCGATTCAGTTGGTTGCTTTTTTGGGGATCTGCATTGTTGCACCAAAACTCATTATGTGCTAGCATGTAGCACCTATTCAAAAACTCAAGGTGAATATATTTACTCTCATCAATCAAAGGTAGATTAACAAAACACTATAATTAGTTGAAAGAATAGAAAACCTCTTAATTTTAAGTTTCCCACAGCTAGTGAAAGCTAGAACATTTGATTTTAAGCAAATATACATAAGAAGGTTAAATAGCAACATACCAAATAAGAAGTAATCAAGGCTTTTATTCGGCACAAACTCATAGATGAGTAGTTTTTCATCTCCCTCCAAGCAAAACCCGAGCAGCCGTACAAGGTTTCTGTGTTGAAGCTTTGCAACTAATAGTACTTCATTTTTGAATTCTTCATCACCTTGTCTAGAGCTTCGAGATAGCCTCTTCACTGCAATTTGTTGTCCATCCAAAAGTCTACCCTAAAGTGTGTTGAATTTGCCATTTATTTCCTTATCACAACTTTTTTAAATATAACCTAAAAAAGCATTACACGTTTCTTTTTTCTTTTCTTTTGTTTTTTTTGGCACCATTATCTTTAACTCATATGTAAAGCATTCTTCTTTGTTTCTAACTTTATGTAATATGTACCTGGAAAACTTCACCAAATCCACCTTCACCCAACTTGTTTTCAGGAGAGAAATCATTTGTTGCCGCTTGTATTGTAGCCAAGTCAAATTGCAAGGACTCCATAGTGGTAAGTTCATTTGCACCTGCATTACCAAAAAACTCAATTTGCTTATCAAATTGTATCAATATTGGCTCCTAGTGGTGTTAATATGGTTGCTAGTGCTTGGGGACATTATCACAATGAAGAGCACCGAATTGGGCTGGCACGGTTGTCCCCTTACCCCAGTGAAATCTTCCCCTCTTGATTGGTCATGAAGGAAAAAATTACAATATCATCAATACTATCTGTAACAAAGTAATGAAATGAATCTTGTATCATGATCACTTTTTCATGCTAAAGGTATTGCTAGGTTTGTTAATTGTGGTGCAGATGCTACCTATGCTTAGAGGGAATTGCGAAATGTTAGGAGCATTTTGAGGCCTCGCTCTATGGTTGGTCATGTCGAATCTATATCCCTCTGGAATGACTAATGGCATCCGAATGGGATCTTACTAGATGTATTCCCAAGAAGAGTACTATACGATTATGCTCTTCTTTGAATTATAAAAGCAGCTGATATGATTTATGCTCTAAATGGAAAAGGCCCATTGGGAGGTCGAAGACAAGGTATCATTCTAGGCAGTTGTTTGTGGTGTAATTTGTTGAAGGCTTCTTTGGAAGACCAAAATTCTTGCATTGCTGCTTCTTGTGACATGCTTACCTCCGCTTTAGCTTTGGAGATTGTGAGGAAAAGAGCCACAAGAGTTGAATGGTATCGGCTGATTTGATTTTCATCTAATTTGCTAAGGTTTGGATTCATATTTTGGTATGCAATACAAGATAAGCTCCCTATATTTCAAGGAATTGACAAATAGTTTTCTAATCAAGGCCGAACTCTTTGCTTTTTGTGTCATGAAAGCACTAACATTAGATCCAATTTGTTCTTTAGATGCAGTTTCTCTAAGTGAGTCTGGAAGAGTGCCCGTCAGCTTTGTTTTCCTAATAATGTTATTGGTGATTGGGAGTTTGAATTGTCCTGATACAGCATGCTATAAAAAGGGGAGATTTTCATTGGTGTTTGGTAAAATTTTTGTAGAATTGCTGCATCTATTTATCTTGAAGGCTAGAAATGAGCTGTTTCATTTCCAAACTTATTGATGGCATTATGATTTGCTTGTGCAGTCAAGTATACTTTTGATGGTTGAAAGAGCATGAAGAGTTGGATCTTTGTCCTCGATCTTTTCCATTTTATTACTATATTTATATCAAATGGACTCTTAATTTGTATAATTAATATATCCGATTCCTTATAGAAAATAACGAAGTTAAATAACATGCTCAACTATATGACATATATAGTCTACGAAAAATAAAGGCAAATAGTCGATATACCGTTATTTCGTTCGACGACTTCATCCATCCTTTTTCCTCCAAGCAAACAACAAATGAGAAAAAGAAGTACCATAGCAACTCCAACAGGAATGGTAATGGCGATGGCTATAACGGTAGATTTGTTGCTTTTTCCTGCACAAGACCATTTTGTATATGGGACAATAGCCAAACTAATCTAAAAACATTTTAGATGAAAGCATGTTAATATTTAAACATTCTAACACTTCACTTTACTAGGTTGGAATATGACCTAAAACTGATGCGTGAAGACTGGCAATTTGTCACGCAAGAAGTGGCCTTGAGAGATATGAATAGAGAGGCTTAAAGGAGAAAGTCTAGACTTCAATTGCTGTTGTAGCATTTGTAAGTTTTGTTTATGATAAAATGACGTGGCTGAATCCGAATAAGTGAAAATATGAAGAAGCAAAAAAATTCTAGGGTGAACAACCCCTATTTCATCACCTATTAATAAGGAAATAAAATCCAAAGGAAGAGCATACTTAAGAGAAACTTGCACACTGTTTGATCACTGGAAGTATCATATGTTATATTAACAAAACTACTATCACCTATAGACTCCACCTTAACTCATTTACTCTAATATTTTGGCCAGTCTCTCTTGTAGTGCCTTACCTCATCATAACATCAATATTTCTGGACATTGGACCTCTAATTAAAACGACTTTTCCATATGCCACTTTTAGACTCTATGCTTTGCGTCATATCATTTGCCAAAATCATCTTTTTTATAACTTCTTTTGTCATTCCTTAGAAATAAGGTGGACTTCATCTCTTCAAAGAAAATTTTAATGAGCCCCCCTTAGAAGAGTATCAGTAAAGTTTTAGAGATGCCAATGACAGCATGCCTTGTTTTTCATTGGGAAAGGCTTCATTGCCATTCTTCAAGTCCATCACAAATTTCTTTAACTCATCTGAATGGGCTCTAATTGATGTGCCTTCAGCCACCCGGAAGTGAAACATCCTTTTTAGCATATATAAAGCTTTCATAAGATAAAGTGAGGATAATTGTCCAAAACGTGCTAAACTTATTGTACAATGTTCAATTTAATCATATACCTTTCAATTATGTCAGTTTAGTCCTAAACATTTTAACAATTTGCCAATTTGATCACAAATTTTTCAATTGTGTCAATTTAGTTCTAAACCTATTATTTGGATATTTGGCCGGAAGGATTATATAGGCAAATGATCAAAAGATTTCAAAATAAATTAATATAATTAAAAGATATATGATTAAATTGATTTTACAAAAAAAGGGTACCGTGTGTTGTAACTGGAGGAGAGAACTTCCTACTCCTTTAGGTGTTGTAATCGGAGGAGGAAGTGGGGCCGGCAGGGCAGAGTTATTATAAAAGGGTTATAGTGTGACATCTTTGATGGTATCTCCGAGTACTTGTCAAGTTGGCTCTCTGATGTTCCTGGTGTTGTACAATGTGACATCAGGTGATTTTTTCATGACCGAGAAAATGCCCAGGTTCAAGTAGCTCAACGTGCACTCGACATTCCAAATCACAAAGAGTTGTTGGTTAGGACATCTTTGCAGGATATCCTGTTTTCCAAGTGCCACACAATTACTGCACCTGGTGATGTTGAGGTCGCCGCGGCAAAAGAAGAGTTCGTTAGCCTGGCCTGGAAGGTTTTGGTTGGCATTGGTACGGCAAAGCCATTGGTGCTATCGGTGACGGTGGAGGAGAGGAAACAAAGGAGGACGTTGAGGTTGGATTGGTAGATGCAGTTGGGAGTAAAGAGGGTGATGTTTTGGCAGTAATGCAACGGATAAGTAATTGATGATTCAGAACTTTGGTATTAAGTGCTAGTATGCCACATAAGATGGTCGGTGTTAACTAAATCATCATGTTAGCATTTTCTAATCAAAATGGACCAAAATGACTACTTGGCAAATTGCAAAAGAATTAGGACTGAATTGGTATAATTAAAAAGTTTATGATTGAATTGACACAAATGCAATAGTTTTAGAACTTTTTGATAATTTTCCCCAAGCAAAAACACTTAAACAATTCTAGAAACCCTAATCTGAGCTTCGATACAAATTGTTTAGAAATTACACAGAGCTTTGCTTATTGTGGGATGGACTCTCGAGCGTCCGTTTTCCTCCTTCAGAATGAACTCCCTTTCTCAATTTTGATGGCATTTTCCCTTTTTTTATTGGGAAACTAGTAGAATACTTTTAATGGATTAAAGTTACACGTAGTTTTAGGGAAGGAAATTTATGTGTAGATTAGCTAACAAATTGGGTATTTCAATCCTATGATTTAAATGCACTTTAGTTTTAGATAGGTCACTGAGAGGTATACTTTCTTTGTTGATAGAAGATCAAATTGGATAAGGTTTTATGAGGAGAGTAACAGCGTAAAACTCAACGTTTTCCCCTTTTCTTACCCAAAATATATAAATAAATAAACTTAAGTCTACAAGAAACAAGTTCAAAATAACTGAGGATAAAAAAAAAAAAAAAAACCGAGTGTATTGTTCCACAATATAGAACATGTCTTTATCGATAAAACTAGTGGGTAAACGATGTAAAGTTTAGGCTCATATCATATGTTTCCATTTTTTTAATTTTTAATAAGTGGATATTACCATGATAGAATCCATAAAAATGTGATCATGAACAACTTTTATTAACATGGTCAAATGCTTACAAATTTTTATTTTTGTTGTGCAAATCGCCCTCAAACTATTTCTTATGATTTGTCTTTGATATACAAACAATGGGGTGACCAGATGAAACAGAAAAGGACCTCATTAAAAATTTGCCAAATTAAAATCACAATTACATTTCTCAATGTGAAAATTTAAAAGATGAAATTTAATTAAATATAACTATTGTGTAAATTAAAGAAAAAATTTAAAATGATAGTTAAATTTCATTTATTTCAGATTGATAAAAATTAATATCATTCCTAAAGTGTTTACGGAAGAAATAAAAAGCATGCCTCGACGTGCATTCATTTTTTATATCACTTTTTTTTATCGTATTTTTAGATACTCCTATATCATTAAACACTAACTTCGTGGATAGGTAACATTGTTACTTCCTAAATCAAGATCTTGCTTCAAGATAAAGCGAAAAGAATTTGTAAAAAGAGCATAGGTTAACTTGAAAAGTAATTATGCTGGAAATTAACAGTAGAAGAGAAAAACACGAGCAGAAGCAAGACTATTCTTCGGTGCAACATGAAAATTCATCTGGACTCTCTGAAAAGCCCCTCGAATTTTAATTCACAATATAAATACTAGGAACTAAATGATCAAATTAAAATTCACCAAATTTATCACAATTTGAGCTATAACACGCTTATTCAAGTTTATCAATGGACCAACGAAAGTTCATAGGATATTATTGTCGGAGAAATTTCAGTAAAACTAAAGCATCAGTGTAAAAAGAAAATTTACAAGTGGTTTGATCCAATCTTAATTATGGATTATAACTACTTGCTCTTTCAAATAAATGATGTATATAAGCACTTGTGCAAGATATTTTTTATATAGAGGTTAGCAATATCTTGAGTAATTATTTTGGCTCACTGGACTAAATCCAGAGTCTTCGAACTAATAAAAAGGGGAATTGGCACAGAGGAAGACAAGCAATACAAACACAAATGTACCTTTAGGTCCGGTCACCAGAGGGAGAGGCGGAGGCGCTGGCACCAGCAGGGCTGAGGCATTATAAAAGGGGTAGAACTCGTACCTCACGTTGCAGCTCGGTGTGAGCACCCTCCCACCTTGCTTCCCCTGAACCAGATAACCGCTTGCGAACTGGAGGCACGCGTTACAGTCCCATTCGGTCAAGTCCGGCGTGCACTGCGAGAGTGCGTACAGCTTCCGCAAGCTCGTGATGTTTGCCTCCGCTGCGGCAACCTTCTTTCCTGACCCGCCAGCTGAAGCGTTTGCGATGATGTCTCTCATGGTTTTTAATAGGACATCCATGAGCTGGGTTGTGTCGGTGACGTTCCCGACATTGTACAAGATGAAATACGGCTCTCTCTCCATGACCGAGAAGATGGACTGGTCCGAGTACCGCAACATGCACTTGTCGTACCAGATTACAGAGACTCGCTGGTTGGGGCATCTTTGGAGGATCTCCTGTTTTCCGGTGGCCACACAGTCGCTGCACGTGGCGGTGTCGAGGTCGCCACGGCAGAGGAAGAGCCCATAGGCCTGGTCGGGAGGGTTCTGGCCAGCGGTGGCGTTGGCAAAGCCATTGATGCTGTTGGTGGAGGCGGAGGAGAGGGAAGAGAGAAGGGTGTCGAGGTTGAATCGGTAGGTGGAGTTGGGAGTGAAAAGCGTGGTGTTTGAGCAATTATGGTATATGTAAGTGGGTGCAGCTTCAGTATTGAAGATTCTGATGATGAAGAAGAAGAAGGAGAGAGAGATGGAGAAGGTGAAGCTAGATATCATGGTTGGATTGATGATTGTATTGGCTTAGCGAGATCGCCACGGAATTATAGGAACACTAATGTTTGAATTGTCATCCCATAAGTTTTGTCCATTCCTAAGATTTCATGGTTCCTTGTACTTGCACGCCATTACTCCATCGAAAAGTCTTATATAACTTTATGATGGATGTGTAGTTTCTAAGACCGCTCGTATATTAATTAATTAATTAGATAAAGAGAAACAAAAAATCTAAGACCACTTGTGGAGCGGAGGATTGGTCCCACCCCCTCCTGATTGAAATCTCTGCGCTGCGACCGGTACTTATCGGTTTCCTAGCAGAAAACCCCTTTTGCGACGGCCGTCGCTCGTTCAATTGCGACGGTTCGGTTCAGATCAATATATAATTAGTTCCTGAATGAGAATAAAAGATCACCGAGAATACACCTCATTGACCGACATTTCACAGGTCGACCACGGCATTGACCTACTCTTGGATTCGTCCGACTCAAGCTCTTTCAATTATCTCCCGGTGCTCCTTCGGAGGAAAAAGACCGGTTGTCGAGGCTAAAGAAGCTCAATAAAGTTGCTACTTGTTGGGGAGAATCAGGCAACAGTCACCAAGAACTAACCCAACCCATGATTTGTGTCTTCCCCAAAGCTAAACCTACTAAAATTGACTTAAGCCAATATATTCAAGCAATGCAACCTTACAATATGTAAATATAATGCAGAAATGATAATGAAATAAAAGAAACAACACTAAGATTTTATATGGAATGGCAATGCACAAAAAACCACAAACCACTCAAAAACTTCCACTACTCACCGAGAATCATAGCACACAAAAAACGTTTTTTTTATAGTCACGCATTAAAAACTCAATATCAACAATATGACAGTATTTAATCACGAAAAAGATGGATTAACACAAATGAAGTGAGAAATCCTAATCGTGATTAGAGAAAACGACAAACAAGTTGGAGAAGAATTTCAATAAACAAAACCAATTAACTTAACTCTCGTTCTTATAAATAACATATCGAAATTTGAGCCAAGTCCGACCTCATTTGGCCGGGGACGGCAAAGTCTTCACCCCTTTTCTTCTTCTCCACATGCTCTCTCTCGATGAGCGACCCCCGTTCTCTCTCCACGAGCTAGCAGCCCCTTTTGTCCCTTTTCTTTTTACTTTTGACTTCTGACTTCTTTTTCTTTTAATTAATATTAGCTGGGCCCCACAAAGCGGACCCGGCCAACGGCACTCGACATGAGAACTATGTTTGCCATGGTGAGTCCTATGTAGCACCGACACGGACACGTGACACGTGACACGACACGACACGACACGTCGACACGTCATTTCTTAAAAATAGAGAATTTCGACACGTTCCGACACGTTATATATTAGATATATTTTTATATATAAATACATAAATAATAATAATAATAATAATAATAATAATAATAGCCTATAATTAATTTACACAAAAAATATTAAATAATATCATTCATTATTTTAATTTGTTACAATAATACACAAAACTTAAAGGAAAAAAACATTGTTTAAAGAAAAATGCTGAAATTATATTTTTAAATTTATTTATTTATCATATATAGCATTTTTTTATTACTTCTTTCAGAGTAAAAGACTTTAAAAAAAATTCTAAAAAAATAAAACTGGAAAAAAAAATTGACCCCGTGTGTGTATATTTATAGCAATTTTATTACTTCTTTTGTGTATATTTATATTTTGACCCCTCAAGTATTAGAAATTTTTAAAATTGACCCCGTGCGTGTCGGAATCGCGTGTCGGAATTCTAGACTCGCGTGTCGGAGCGTGTCGGAAAGAGTTGACCACGTGTTGGATTTTTCGACACTCGTTGACCGCGTGTCGGAGCGTGTCGGGACGTGTCGGAGCGTGTCGGACACGTGTCGGAGTGTCGGACACGACACGAAGGCTTTCGGAGAGTGTCCGTGCTACATAGGGTGAGTCTATCAGCCGATCACCTAGTAAAGCATTGTGAAGGCATCTAAACACTTCATCTATTGAATATGAATCTCCAGTGAACAAATTTAACCACTTTGAGTGGTGTACTAGCTTGCCAATTCTTCCACGTTTGTAAAAAAATATCTAAGTGGAGGAATTTTAACTTAATTATATCGATGCAGCATAATATATGTCATAATAACACAAACGCAACTTACATAGCTTGTGAGATTTTCGTCCCTGTTTAATTGGTAGGAGCAACTATTCTTCTTACCATTAATTATCTCTAGAATTAGGACACTCAATTTATAGACATCAGATATTGTTGAGAATTGCCCATGCATAGCATATTTAGGGACAAATAATCACTACAAACATACACAAGCAGTAGCATCCATTATGTAATTATAATTTGGTAAAATGAGCAACTTGTGAATGAACCACGCTAATGAATATATCTTGAGGATTGGCATGTATATTGGCATGGGATTGTTTCTAATTCATAGATCAAACATAAGATAGATAATATAAACAAGAAATTATTAGTCATCTAAGAAAGAATTTGAGACATACAAGATTATATTAGTGTTTGCCCGAGTTTCATCAACACCAAAAATCCTAGTCATGCTAAAATCTAAAGTCATTGTGTTCATATACTATCTAAGAAGATATTGATGGGTTTCAGATCACGATAAATAGATAAAGTATTCTTCATGCAATTCATGTCTTGACCATTCCAATTGCCTTCTCTTCTTAGGATTTGCTTTCTCACACAATTAAAAACCAACTACTTTGAATTGATAAATCCTTGAAGAACTTTCAT
Source organism: Eucalyptus viminalis (assembly GCA_014182385.1). NCBI lineage: Eukaryota > Viridiplantae > Streptophyta > Magnoliopsida > Myrtales > Myrtaceae > Eucalyptus > Eucalyptus viminalis. Next base: position 46,047,056 of record CM024530.1, read on the forward strand.
TAGGTTTCTATAAGCCAGTGATAGTTCCAACTCTAAGTTTATGCTAATTACAGATACAATTTCTTCAACATTGACAATAATTCAGTTTTTCATAACAAAAGCAAACATATCGACATCAAGTATCATTATACTGGTGAGCAAGTCAAATGGTGAGATTGAGCTTATTTTTTGTAGATTAGAAGATCAAATTACAAATCTTTTAATGAAACCATTGAAGGCTTATTTCTTTGAAAAATTAAAGACGATACTTGGTGTTGTTGAATTCAAGAATCAATTTTAAAGAAGGTTGTTAGAATAATATAAAATTGATTTTCTGAATATTCGAGCACGTTCGTTGCTCAGCGCCAGATTTTCTTCTTAGAGTTCTTCAAAGACCTTGATTTATGGTGGGCGTCAGAAGAAGAAAACGATTCGGTGTGTTGGGGTTTGTGAAGATTGAAAAAAAAAAGTCTACAAGCATTTAATGAAGAAGACAAAAAATGCAAACAAAGTCTTTGAATAAAGTCTCCATCGGTTGATAAACTTGTTCTTATGCATTTATTAATTGCGTGTTGTTTCTTCCTTTTGCTTTGAGAAGCTTTGTGAACTTTATTCTCAAAAGGAGTGTCGAAGACTCCATGTGTCCCTTAAGTGTGGGTGTTCTACCATAAGTAGCATGGACACGTGACACGATATGACGATACATCGACACGTTATTTTTCAAAAATAGATAATTTCAACACGTTAAAACACGTTATATATTAAATAAATATTTTTATTATTAATTAACTTAATTCAAATTCATAAATCAATAATTAATTAAAAATAGAGTCTACAATGAATTTACACTAATAATATTAATAAGTTAATTCATTGAAAATTCGAAAAAATATATTCATAATTAATATGTATCCATGTTTGGAAACGTGTTTTTAACTTTAACAAAAGTTATTGATAAAGCTAATAATTAATAAGAAATTAAAATCAGTTTATTTAAATAAATTCATGATCTTCGACAAATGACTAAAATTTATCATTATTCAAAATTTAGTACTTTTATTTTTCAAAATTATTTTTTAATGTCATTTATTTAGTTTTCTGTTAAAAAAATAATCCCTACACTACCACCGTCTGCGGTGGCTCGGTTGGATAAGCGCTCCTATGATGTCAACTCGGGACGGAGGAGTTCAAATCCCGCGGGTCGCACAGGATCTTAAGCACGACGTCGGGGTAATGAGTCCTCCACTAAATTCGCTTCGGAGTTTACTCACCAGCTGCTAGGCTGTACAAGCTTCCCTAAGTATAAAAAATAATAATAAATAATCCCCACTCCCCACTCCCTACTTTCCCTCGTCCATGCCCCCTCCCCAAAATTTTTTACACTTTTATTTCCCTCCCCCACTTGACATGATAGGTGAGCTGTCACTTCCCCTCTCCCAAAATTAAAACTCACGCCATCAGACCTTCCTTCTTCTTTTTATGAGTTCCTCCACTAAATTCGCTCCGGAGTTTACCCACCAGCTATTAGCCGTACAAGGTTCCTAAGTATAAAAAATAATAATAAATAATCTCCACACCCCCACTCCCCCACTCCCTACTTTCCCTCGTCCATGCCCCACTCCCCAAAATTTTTTACACTTTTATTTCCCTCCCCCACTTGACATGATAGGTGAGCTGTCACTTCCCCTCTCCCAAAATTAAAACTCACGCCATCAGACCTTCCTCTTTTTTTTTTTGAGTTTTCTTACCAAAAACCCTAGCCAGCCCCCTTTTCCTCCTCCTCCTCCTTTCCGCACGACCGCCTTCCTCTCCTCTTCCATTTCTCACCGACTCTTGCCATCGCTCGTAGCCTCATCGCAAGCTCGCCATCGCTCGCAGCTCGTCTCTGCTCCCTCCTCTCTACCCTCCATCTTCCAAACACGCGTGTCAAAACATGTTTGATCAGGTGTTAGAAAATCCGACATGCGTTTATCACTTGTCCGACCGTGTCCAAGCGTGTCAACGTGTCCGACACGCTCTGACACGTATCGGACACGACACGGAAGCATGGGTAACGTATCCTTGCTTCATAGGTTCTACCATCATGAAAAGATAGAGGGTGAGTGTTGTAAATTGATAGAGGCCACCAGAAAAGTATTCTAAAACTATTTGTCCTTCCAACTTGTGTCTCGTTCCAAATTTCCAGAATTACCATTATTTTTTGGTTCCAACACATCGGCCGTGCACGAGAACCGCTGCCAGAGCACTCGTTTCTAGAAATTTTTAGAAATTTTTAATTTTCTTTTTTTAATTCATGTTTCTGATTTCCTACTAACAAGGTCATAGGGGTCTCGGCAAATGGCCACCAAGAAGATAAATAGTAGAATAGGAAAAAAAGGAAGAAAGAAAAAAAGAAAGGAAAGAAGAGGGAAAAAAATAAGCATGCAAGTTACAAACACGACATTGTTTTGAATATCATCAAACACATCAGATCATCAACTATTTGACGTAGAATAATTAGCGTTGACTAGACCGCCATTCTAGCGATCTCCAATTTAAATTAACCGAAATAACTACATTAGAAAACATCAAAAAGTTTAAAACTAAGATGGTCAAATGAAAAGCTTATCATTGACTTGGCAGCTATACAATAGATTTATAATTTAAAAAAAAAAAATTTCTACTTTTCCACTCCTTTCATATTGTTAACAAATTTTTTTATGTACGAAAAAAGTATATCTCACATTGTCTGCTTAATATACCTATGGTCTTTCTTCATCTGTTGACTTAAGTTTTTTTATTTTTTTGAATTGGATATTCTAATGGAATCATATTCTACTTCAGTTTATTTTGTGTGTGTAGGCCCATAATTGTCTTAGAGATGACGAATTTTGTCACAATCTTTGATATCCACTTTTGTGTTAACACGTTGATCTTTGTCTAAATAATTGGTACATAGGTAAATGATGATAGAGATTGGAGTAGACAAAGACAATAACGAAAAGGAACGGTAGGGGTTTATTTTTAGGAAAAAATCACTAAAATCCCCAAACTTTTTCCAAAATAACAAATTTACTCCAATTTTTTTTTTTGTAATATAAAAATTTTCAAATTTTGATAACCGTAACATATTTACCCAAAACTTTATGACCAATGGCATTTTCGTCTTATTTTTTATGTTTTTCCTTTTTTTTTTCCTTTTTTTTTCTTCTCTCTTCCCTCCGCTGGCCATGGCGGAGGGAAGCTAGACTTAGGTGAGGGCAGCCCTCGCCAGCGTCGGGCGAGGGCAGCCCTTGCCTAGGTGTTGCCCTCACCAAATTCAACAAGGGTGACCTTCGCCTAGGCTAGATCTAGCAAGGACAGCTCTTGCCCGATGTCGTCAAGGGCATGCCAACAAGGGCCACCCTAGCTTGGGTCGGGCGAGGGGTGCCCTCGCGAGATCTGGCGAGAGCCGTCCTCACCTGATGCTGATGAGGGCCACTCTCGCTTACGTCAGGTGAGGATCGCCCTCACTTGGGCTGGCTAAGGTCGCCCTCGCTAGGGTCAAGCAAGGGCAGTCCTCGCCTGAGTCTGACTTCCCTCTGCCATGGCTAGCGGAGGGAAGAGAGAAGAAGAAGAAAAAAATAAAAATAAAAAGTAAAAGACAAAAATGTTCTATAATTTAGGTTAAATGTGTTACACGGATATAAGTTCAGGGTTTTTTGTGTTACGAAAAAAAGTTTGAGGTAAATGTGTCACGATTAACAAAGTTTGAAATTTATCATGTCACAAAAAAAAATTAATAAATTTGTCATTTTGGACAAAATTTGAGATGTGACTTTTTCCCTTTTTTTTTTTATATATTCAAAGATGATTTCTTCCAACACGGCTCTTGTGGCTCAGGTCAAAGTGCTTTTGTCCGACAAGACTAAACCACATGCCTAGGGTTTCCTTTTATATTCACCCAATGACGCAGTTTCTTTTTTATATTCACCCACCAATCGGCGTTCGGATTGGACGGACAACCATAAGGTCTCCAGAGCAACAATTAAACATAAAATAAAAAGTAAAAGACTGAAGATTGAATGATTGCTAATGAATAATGGATTAACCATATTTTAATCTCTTAAGTCTAACATTGACCACTAACGATAAAAGTCGAAATTTTTTCCAAAAAGTCCTAAGCTTATTATACTTTTACAAATTTCATCTTAAATCTTTTCATTTTTTATCAACGAGTCCATTCGGTCAATTTTGGTCAGAAATTACGACGTGGACGGCTAGTGCTAATGTGGCATTTTTTTTAAAAATATTTTAATGATATTTTGAATTTTTTTATGATTTTTTTTATTTATTATTTATTACTTTTCTTTACCTATTTTTTCCCTATTTTTGGGTTAGGGCCGATGACCTTTGCTAGCAACAAGCGAGGGCCAACCAACCCTCGTCGGCCGTTGGCGAGAGTGTCGTGCCCCTTGTTAGCTCTAGGCAAGGGCCACGACGCCCTTGCCTATGAAAGCGAGGGCTCGCGAGCCCTCATCCAAAATCAGCAAGTGTCGCAGCGAAGGCTCGTGAGCCCTCACCCAAAAAGCATTATAAAAAAAAAACAAAGAAATTTTAAAAAAAATCATTAAAAATTCAGAAATATCATTAAAATATTATTTAAAAAGTGCCATGTTAGTGCTGCATGTCCATGTTAGCAACTTCCGGCCAAAATTGACCAAATAGACTTAATTGGCCAAATGTGAAAAATTTTAAAACTAAATTGGCAAAATAGAAAAGTTTATGATTGAATTGGCAAAATAGAAAAGTTTTAGGACTGAATTGGCAAAAGTGTAATAGGTTTATGATTTTTTAGACAAGTTTCTCGATAAAAGTCTAGGGTTATGGCACTGCTATATACGTAGTATTTCCAACGTTTTTAGGATAAGTATTATAAAAATCTCATAATTTTCGTATGATAATCATTTAAGTGTCATAACTTTTTATTTGATCATTTGAGTACCATAATTTTAAATAAAAAACACTCATATGAGTGTTATAATTTATAATCGATGAATGTTCCCAAAAAGTTATATCACCCAAATGATCAATTGAAAAGTTAAATGATATTTAAGTGATAAAAAAAAATTATGACACTCAAGTTATCAAAAAAAAAAAAAATTGTTGTATCACTTGAATAAATACCATACAAAAATTATGACCCTTGTGGTATCCTTTTTTCCAACATTTTCTTGTACATGGCCAAGAAGCTAGCTTAGAAAGCTTTATTTGGAGAAAGTTACTAATGCAAAAAACTTAGTTTTTAAGATATATTGAAACTTTTTATTGTATATCAAAAGTTAGAAAACTTGTAGATAGTGATTGAATTCTAGGTATAGGTTCATAGAGAGTCGTTGTGACCTACCCCTTGGTAGGGAAGAAAATAGATTTAGAAGTACTTGCTTATGAGATGAGTTGAATGATTCATTCAAATGATAATCTCGAATGGACCATCATTTGCCAACACTGCAAATGAATCATTGATCACAAACATGGACTCTCCTAAGTCCATACCTCAAGTGACCTTGGACATTTGATATTCATTCACTTAATCATATACAAATTTCTACACGAGGAGTCGCAACTAACCTATTAGGGTCAACTAGAAACTAAGTGAAGTATGTGAGTATACTTCACTTCCTACTCAACCAGAGAATCTAGGGCTGATAACTTAATTATGCTATTTAATCAATTAGTACATTTTCGGTACATAATCTTATTCATTTCAAGAAGATTTTTGTCAGACGGTCTTAATTGATTTTAAACATATCCACTAAAATGTGAGGTAATCATGTGGGCGCGTAGTTATTAAAATAGCAATTAGCAACCAAAGAAGACATTAAATAAATTATGAGGGAAAGCAAGCATCTAACGCTAAGAAATAAATAAATGTCAATCCTAACTAGGCAAAAGAGAAGTCATAATCATGATGTAGAAAGTGCACCATCAAAAGTATTCTTCTTTATGGACAATTAGAACCTTATGGTAAAGTCGTAAGAGCTTATTCAATTTTTTAGCGCAATTTCCTATATCAATGATTTTACCATAACTTTAAGAGAAGGCTATCCAAAAGGACTGTCTTTAAGCATTTCGGAGGGGTTCTAAATTTTTGGAATTTTTCAAAAATTTTAGGAATTTTCGAATTTTCCAAATTTTTTAATGATTTTCTGAATTTTTCCATTTCTTTTATTTTCCTGAATTTTCTAATTGATCGGGCCTAGTCCCTCAACCCTCCGAAAAACAAAGGGTAAAACAAAAGAAAAGAGCCCAGGCCAAAACCCATATAATAGGCCTAACCCAAATCCTTAAGAAGAGACGAGCCCAAACCTGCTGAATTAACTAAGACCCGAACTTACTGAATCTCACTTAAGCCCACCTAATCACTTTCTCTCTCCTATTTTGCAGGTTGCGTCCCTGAAGCCTCCTTCCCCAAACGTCTTCTTCCTTGGGCGGTCTTCCTTAACGAGCTACACCTTCACCGGTTGTCCACTTCGACGACCACCACTCACCGGCCAACGTCTCCACCGATTTCCTCTTGTCATTGGATGGCCATGGTAGGCAACAAAGCATGAAACGCAAAACGATGTAAACAATGACAGTGGCAGGGGCAGTGAAATGACCGAACGACCAACGCCCGGGAATGCTAATTACAAAAATGACACCTCAATAGAGCGGATCAAATGAGGACGCTCGTTTTTGGCCAAAAGGGACAAAGCGAAACTCGATTTCGGTGAAACATTTCATCGAGTGGGTTGTGTGCACCATCGAACAAGTGGTTTCTGGCTCAACTGTGACTCGAACCCGAGCTACAAATCCTTAGCAAACGACTGGCAACACGTAGCGACCTATCTAAAGATCTATGGGGGCGGAGCTCGAATGAGCTGCATGGCCACGACGATTGGCCTGGTGTCCCCAATAAAGCAGCAAACAGAGGGAAAGAACAAAGGCCTACCGATTCGGGCTTGAGAACATTTACCGAGAGAGGTCGTCGGATGGAACACGCGTGTGGTAGGGGTGTCGGCCGAGTCTCTCTCTCGCTCTCAGTTCAACCTCGGCGCTCCTTCTCTCGGCCTCCATCTCTCTCAGCTCAAAAATGGCCCCCCTTCAACTCCCAAGGACGCTCTCTCTCTCTCTCGTTTTCTTCTCTACTTCCTCCTTCGGGCTAGCTTGCCCCCGGCCCGATCTTGCTTCTCCCCCCTTTTTTAAAAAATAAGATAAAACAATAATGATAATAATAATCTTTTTTAGTTTTAATACTAGTAATGCAAATGCCCCTAATGTCTATATGCTACGGGTTAAAAATTAATCCATAATTTTCTATGCAATTATAGAATGATTAAATGAGTCGCCAACATTTAGTTATCAACAAGAGTTCTAGTATAATAATCCAAATTCCACTTAACTTTGGCTGTGCACTCTCATTCCAGGACATCGTTCTCCTATTTTCACCAGTCTAGATGAACCCGCACATACTATTAGTGAATTGGCCTCAATGACGTTAGAGGAAACCCATCGTCCACTGCGCAAGTAGTCCACCACTTCATCTAGAGATTAGAATTGCTTACAATAATAGAATTTCCGTTCTATTTGTCACGCCCCGAACCCCGAGCGCGAGCACATCCCACTGCGGTCGATCAAATGCGACATTCCCAGGTAGTGTCGCCGACCCATTTATTTTATTACGCATGCGGAAGCGAAACAAATCCCCTGACGATAAAATACGAGATAGAAAAGCAGGAAGCAAAAACACCACATAACACTTTCACAATTCAACAGAATTACAGACAAAGGCCTACAGCCAAAAGTCTACAAAAGACCGGCCCTTAAAAAGGAATTGTCCTACGACCTACAAGTCGGACACGCTCTCCAATCCTTATGGCTTCACATCTGCAACTCCTCAAGGCCAACCAAAGCTATCCGCCGCTCCGTCCACCAGGGACCTGAAATGGTTATTCAATAACCACCGAGACAACGTCTCAAAGCAAAGTTCAACCCCTAAACCCCTATTAGAAAGAAAATACGCCCAAGGGTGGCCTAGCCACATCACACAGAAGACTTACCTCGCCTCAGTTCCTTCCTACAGGTTAGCGCAGTTCAAATCACTCAATCACAAATAGTAAGAGGAACTTAAACAATCGGAACGTATTCACTTTCATATATCCAACAAATCGGGGTCCTGATTATAAGACTAAATCGTTATGACACGTCCCATTCCATGCCACACAATTCCGTCCCATAATCCGACACATCAACAACACTCAACATGCATTCCAATTGTTATTCACTGCCACTCAATGGCATAGCCTACTCATCAGTTCGGCTATCTACCGGCATATAGCCAGGCATCGTCTCCCCCCCATGGAGCACGGCTTCTTCACTACGTCGACGGCATTCCCGAAGGAGCATCGTCTCCCCCCCTTGGAGCACGGCTTCGTCACTACGTCGACGGCATTCCCGAAGGAGCATCGGTCCATTCGGCCCAGCCTCTACTGCGACCGGCATCCATTGCGCGGGCATCCCATATAGGGGCAAGTCCGGCTCAACAACCCAGGACGATTCCTCTTAGTTATCACACAGTCAAAGCATACTCGGCCTCTGGACACTTTATTTTTCACTCAATGCCTCCGCTTAAATAGTGATCCCGGCCATTTTTCTTCATATTAAAAACATTCCAGAAATTACTCACGTGTGTGGGGACACACTAATTTCGAATCAAAAAGCCAATATCTCATTTTTTTTTCAAACCCCACTATTTAATATAATCATTAAAATCAAATTTTTGCATCAAAGCCTCACATTTGGGTTTTCATGAATAAAATCCATATTTATCACAATCAACACTCAATTTGCCACATCCATTCACCAAATTCAAATTCTAAATGCACAAAGCCGATATCAAAGACGAAATTCTAAGGAAATAAGGTTCCCAAGTAATTTTCAGAATTTATTAAATAATTAAATTTATTCCGAAAATTAATTAAATAATAATATCCATATATTTCACGATCCACACTCAATTTATAATAACCAATCATCAATTTCAAAAACTGACTACACGGCAGCGACCGGTACGAAATTCTGAGAATTTAGAGATTCCCGACAAAATTTTCGAATTTAATAAATAATTAAATTTATTCCGAAAATAATTAAATAATAATATTTTATTAATTTCGAATAAAATATATTATTAATTCATATAATAATTTCGAAACATTTAAATAAATCAAAAGTAAATTCATTTAAGTCAAATCAAGGCTTATTTTAAATAAACCTACTTACCCTTAATTAAGCACACCTTAAATTAAAACAACACCATAATCTAATCCACTCTTAAATAACATAAACTAACAACCTAAAAATACTTAACATAAACTAAACCTCCTAAAGATAATTAACCCTCAAAGCGAGGTTTAGTAAGCTAAACTCACCGGATTAGCGAGCCGAGCGGACCAAAACGACGAGGACGAGGCGATGATCGACTTTCCTCAAAGCGGGCCGAGCATCCGGGCTCGGGAAGGCGGCCAAAACGGGCCAAACATGGGCTGCCATACCCATTTTCTGGGTTGCTGATCGGGGCTGAGAGGGAGCAGATCCGGCGCCGGTTGGGGCAAGCAAGGGCGGCAAGGACTAGGCGGAGCTCCGGCGAGCTAAGGCGGGGGCGCACGGCGGCGGAGGGAGCTCCGGCGAAGGCCCGAGCTGCTCGGACTAGCGACTGGAACGCGGCCTAGCGCGGACAAGGGTGACGAGCAGGTGAGCTGACCGGCGGAGTGGCGTGCGGGCGGCGCGAAGCGACGACGGCGACGGCGTGCGAGCAGGAGCGAGCGGCCATGGCTACGGCTTCTTCTTCTCTGCATTTTTCTGGTCTTCGCACCAGGAGAGACAGAGGGGGAAACCGACGGGAGAGGAAGGGGAAAGGAGAGGGGGTCGGCCAACGGTGGTCCGGCGCGACGGCGAGGCGGCGAACTCCGGCAATAGGTGGCGGCGTCGAGTGACCGAGCGAGCGGCGAAGGGGCGTGCGGCTGCTGGTTCCGTTCAGAGCTCTCTCTCTCCTCCAAAATCCAAGAAGAAAATCCAAAATGAAGAAGATGATGGAGATGGGTTGGAGGTGACATCCCACCTTTTTAACAAATCCTCACCCTCCATGTCCACAAGATCCTACCGCACAAGTTTCACACCATGACATCGGTGATGATGTCACATTCCACTATCTCCAATCCTCCCACAACAATCTTCAATGGGTGCAGTTTCTTTTCCGCAGCGCATAAAACTTCAGACATCAATTCCTTCAATTCCAATCAATTCTCTCATAATCAATCAAATCAGTTCATAAAATTAATCCAATGTCACCACACTTCAATTCACATCTTCATTGTCCGTAAGAATCAACTTAAGTCCCAAAAGCGCGACCAAAAGCGTGGATACTAATTTCTCGAGCCAAATTAGCCATTTCTTGATTATTTTGCTAAAAGTTCGACTGCATTGAAAAATCTTCCAAAGATAATTCAATGATCTTGAAATGATTTGTGACACACCTGCATGACTTCAAATTTCGATTCGATCTCAATTCCACGGTTAATTTCACTTTCAAGACGATACTAGCGCGCCCAACCTACCTGCAAGTAGCCTTTAGAGATTTTTATGCATTTGACCTGTGGTTGATCATCTCAAGCCACAATGTACATCTTTTGAAACATTGGGCGACTTTCTTTTCGGTTGTCGTAATCTCAGGTTTTCAAATACGAACACAAGTACTCCATTGATAGAAAAATCGGTCCAGGTGTCTATCGACAAGAATTGTGCGATCGGGGGTGGAATCACCCACACCCGATCACATGCCTCGTCGAGTCGACTATTTCCGATCTCTAATCGATTTTAATTGTGCCGTAATGACCCTCGCAGACTCAGCTCGGTCGAAATGTCGCTTCCCGGGTCAAATTCTCAGTACGATGCATTAGAAACTCTTAACTTTTCCCCGATAGACTAGTTTTCACATGAGTGGCCAACTCGAGGAAAAAGAACTATATGCGTGCCAACGAAATGCCCGTCTCAATTAATTGAAAATAGAATCGGAAAATCGGGATGTCACACTATTTCCACCTTTTCACTACATCTTCTTTGGTTAGACTTCTAATGAACTTACCTAGAATTCAAACCTTTCAAAAGCATTAACTTATCTTGACAACAACTCTCATCGTCTTACTTTCAAATTCAGCGTTGATCCTTTGGTGATTTTATCATCTAGGGCGTGGATCCATAACCGAAGCTTCATTTATTGATGTTGCTGTTGAGCCCTTAATAGATGTAGTCCACACTTCTCTACCACTAGCATAAGTTAAATATACAAGCTATGCTAGTGTTAGGAGGGTTGCCCTTTGGCTCACCAGCACTAAAACCACCAATGATATGATTGACTGTCTCGATACGTTCTCTTGAACAAATAGCAATGCAATGTGGATGCATATTAATATTTCATTTCTCGAACTGTCCTTTAATATCGGATCTACAAGGTGATAATGGGTCTATAAGATTAAATATAGGGCAGAAGGTTCCATTGAACATTACAAAGCTCAATTAATGGTTAAGGGTTTCACAAAGCGGAAAGGTTATGAATTGTCAAGAAAAATTTTCCTTAGTAGCTAAGTAAGTCATTATTCATTATTTTCTTTCCATCATTGCTTTCCTATTATTGGTCCCCACACTAGACGTCCACAATGCCTTTTCCCATGGTGATTAGGAGGAAATTTACATGCATTTTCCATCGAGTTTATGCAAATAAGGAGAATTTCTGATATGTCGTCTCTGTAAATTCTTTTATGGACTCAAACATGTCTCTTGAAAGTGGTACGCTACATGATTCAAGCAATTTAGACATGATGATGCCATATTTACATGGACACAAGGTACATTCTCAATCTACTTGCCGATATATGTTGATAATATACTTATTATGGAAATAATGAATATGCTATTAAAGAATTCAAGAAATATTTGCATTCTACCTTTTACATTAAGAATATGTGGCCTTCAAAATATATTCTTGACATTGAGATTGCACATTAGATAAAGGAATTTAAATCAATTAACGTAAATTGTCTTGGACATTATATCATAAGCAAGGATGTTAGGATGCAAATTAGCCATCATTCCAATCAAGTAGAATGTTAAGTTAACGACAATTGAATATGATGCGAGATTGTCACCTTTAGACAATGATCCATTGCTCAAGGATCCATCAAGCTATCATAATAGCGAGCCTGAGTTTGATTGACTCCAAAAATCCTTGCCATGCCAAAATCCGAAATCTTTAGGTTCATTTCACTCTCTAATATGATGTTGCTACATTTTAGGTCACAATGGATGATTTGGAGATGATAATCTTCATGTGGATAGAGTATGTCTCAAGTGATCCCAAATACTACTTTATAACATAATGGCCAATCCAATTGTCCCTTTCTCTTGGGATCTACACCATTGCACCAAAATTTATTAATGTGCTAGGATGCAGCACCTATTCAAAAACTCAAGGCCAAGTTCATCACACAATATGAAAATATATTTACTCCCATCAATCAAAGATAGCTTACAAAAACTATAATGAGTTGAAATAACCTCTTAATTTCAAGGTTTCCACATCTAGTGAAAGCTTGAACATATGATTTCATGCAAATGGTACATTCTTCACGTAAGAATTTTAAATTGCAACATACCAAATAAGAAATAATTAAGGGTTTTATTTGGCACAAAGTCATAGGCTAGTAGCTTTTCTCTCCCTCTAAGAAAAATTCGAGCAGTCGTACAAGGTTTCTATGTTGAAGCTTCACCATTGATAGAACTTCATTCTTAAGTTCTTCATTAGCGCTTTGAGATAGCCTCTTCACTGCCATCTGTTGTTCATTACGAAGTCTACCCTAAAGTGTTTTGTATTTAGCATTTAGTTCCTCATCACAACTTCTTATAAGCAAACATAAAAAAGCTTTACATGTTTCTTTTTCTTTGATATCATTATGTTCAATTCAATTCATATGTAAAGCATTCTTATTCTTTCTAACTAATATGTAATACATACCTCAAAAACTTCACCAAATCCACCTTTCCCCAACTTCTTTTCACAAGAGAAATTATTTGTTGATGCTAGTATTGTAGCCAAGTTAATATTGCAAGGACTCAACAGTGGTAAGCTTTTTTGTACCTACATTACAAAACAACTCAATTTGATTAAAAATTACATTGGCGGTGTTGATTTTGATCTATAGTATAGGTTCGCCAGTGCTTTAGGATATTATCACAATGGACAACGCTAGTTAAACTGGCATGTTGTGTCTCCCTACTGTGAGGCAATCTGTCCTCTCTTGATTAGTCATGAAGTAAAGAAAAAAGAAACAAAATCATCAATACCATAGGAAACAAATGGGATGAAGATGCAACCTGTTCCTGAAGGGAATCCTTATAGGTTAGGAGTATCTTGAGGCCTTATTATGTGGTTAGTAATGGTCAATTTATATTGCGCTGGCATGTTGAGGCCTTTGAAACATGCAAGCGCGAGAAAATTTATCTCTGTTTTCTCCGCTTTCTCGTTTCCTTCACAGAGAAGCTCACTTTCTCTTTTTCCTTGCATTTGTCACTACCTTCGCTGACGTCACATGCATATTTGGAGAAGCAACTTTGAAAGTGGCTGAATTGTGGCTATTGAAACATGGGTTTGGGCTTTAGGAAACATGGGCTGGGCCCATCTATGACAAATGTATATTCATTTGGATTAATCTCGACTTCTGTGATAACACCCATCTATGACAAATGTATATTCATTTGGATTAATCTCGACTTCTGTGATAACACGCTTATATTATCCATAGGATATTGTATAATTTTATTTTATGAAGGACAATAGATTGGAGTGGATAAGTACAATCGCAGAAGAAAACAATAGAGTGTTCGAAGTATATATATTTCCCAACATGGAATGTTATGGCCCGGGTCGAAGGGCTTCTCCATGACAAGCCTATACAACTAAGAATATAACATGGGATCATATAACATGTTTGGATTGGATTCTAATTTTTACTTAACCTAAATCTTATCCTATACATATTTGTAACTATTTTTAACCAAAATCATCTGAGATTTTCATAATATATAGTATTTGACATATAGATTTGCTTATATATAATTGTTCATAATATTCTGAAATTTTAACAAGACAGTAAAAGAAAGTTCTTTTAATTTATAAACTCCATCTGAGGATGATGATTTGCTGTTCTAACACTCCTACATAACTGTTTTTAGGATGCACAATATTTTTCTTATCAGATGGTACTCACGTGATTCCTTCCTAACCTTGCCATCCTCATTTGGTATTGAGCGTTGAGCGACCACTGTGCGGTGATAGCCGAACTGAAGCATCCACCTTGTGGTGGTTGTTGGCCTCTGGAGGTCACGACATAGTACTCCGATCTCAAGCGACTGCTGTTTAGTGGCTTTGATTGATGGTGAGCACCTTTTTCTTTTTATAAATTTTCTTTACCCCTTAATTTAATCTTCTTTTCTTTTTTTTTTTGTAATTTTCCTTGCCTTATTCGACATTTACCAAGTAAGAGATTGGCCATCTCCCAGCAATGGAAGCACGAGCCTCGGCATCGTCGGTGACGGCATTGAAGCCAAGTCAATTACGGAATCCGTGTTCCTCCAGAGCCGACTAATGTCGAGTGAGTTGGACCATTTTGTCGTCAAGGAAAAGTTGCGTGTCAATGAAAAAAATAAAATAAAATTGAGTTTTTCCAATTCGTTAGGGCTTCAGGGTACACTCCCCGAAATCCACATTTACATGAGAAGGGAAAGTATATTCACATTTCACCCGATACTCTGTCCAAACTCAGATGATTAATCACATCAATTACAAATCCTTTTAGTTCCACCGACCATCCATACACAGTTTCAGGAGTAAATTGAAATTTTCTCTCTTTCTTTTTCTCTTGGTGAGTGTAGATTAACATTTTCAATTTTCCGCATTGCAAAGATGACTTATTAAAATAAAGATTAGTCTAAATTTATATCTCCATAATTGTTTCACAGAAAATGAATAATATAAAAAATATTTTCTAAAAATGATCAATGATATCACTTGAAATAATTAGCCAATGAAAAATATTTTTATTATCAGTAATAATTTATGTCCTTTGTGGATGATAAAGAAATTCGTTCATTTATTTTTGTGAGCGATATAAGCGATCGTTTTTTTTAAAAAAAATTTCCAAATCATTTGTTTTTCATGAAACGACTAGAGCTATATCTCTTTCCCTTTTCTTTCCCTTTTCTTTCCCTTCTTCTCATACTTCACTCTTTCCTCAATTTTGCGGGTAACGACTCTACCCCTCTCCATGTATGATAGAGAGGCGAGTTGGTGCAGAGATGGGCTGATGCGAAGGTGAAGTGATTGCCGATTGGGGTGAGGCACGGCAATGAGGTGAGGGTTGTGTAAGCCGCGATGGAGAGAGAGAGAGATGTGTTTATTCTTGCGTGGACATATAAGAATGTAAGCGTGTGCGAAGTTTCTTGCCTTTCCATCATAACCAATCGCCAACCACTATAATCGAGTAAAGAGGCAGATGATGCAAAGGAATATATCTGGAGGTCAAATTTATGACCTCGATTTCTAATAGATGCGATGGGAACAAAGCGTTACAGATTATATACAAACGAAGATATCTTATCGTATATCATGAAAAGCAATATGAAAATAAAAAAAAATCCCGAAAATCGAACGAAACTCTAGTCCTTTTCAATATTTTAGTTCTTTAGCTGGCCGATTCCAGCTCTTCCATTGGTCTCTCTGTCCTGTTAGTGTCGAGGAAGAAGGTAGGTTGTTGGGGCAGTTCAAGAGGAACAGGCTGGCTATTCAACTCACGGACTACGCTCGCCATTGTGGATCCATCATCTGGATCTTCCGGAGCACACAGAAATGCAATTTTGAGGCATCTAACAACTTCGTCCTTCGAATGCGTCTTTTCAATGGTGGGATCCAACACTGCCAACTGCTATAATTATGGTTATAATTATGGTTAATGGATCAATGAAAGTCAATAAATTAAGATATGTCTTTTCTGTTCACGTATCTATTGAATTCATAAATTTCTTAAACTTTTATGTTAATGTATCTATTGAATTCATGAATTTCCTAGATTCATGTATCTTTTAGTTTATGTATTTATTGAGTTTATGAATCTCTTGAATTCACGTATATCTGGATTTATGAATCTCTTGGATTCACATATCTCTTGATTTATGAGTTTTGTGGATACATGCATCTATTTAATTCATGTATCTCTTCTGTACATGAACTAAAAAGCTCTATAAATAGATAGGAACATAGAGCTTCATTATGTTTTTGGTTTTGGTTTTTCTAACTCGATTCCAAAAAGGCTGTGATATACTTTTCTACTCTTATGATTTTTCAGAGTGTGCTAGTTCAATTGAACGATTCGGCTGAGTCATGTTTGCATAGTGCTAATCCAAATAAGTTCGAGGTGTTGTATCTTGGGAAGCATAGTTCTTGAATTTTTGAAGCGCCATTGGCAGGAACTAATTGCCTTAAGGAGATTTGAATATTCGTACCTCACCTCCAATTTTATGTTCTAACTACAACAAACAGTTTGTTTTCTCTGGATTAATTTCCAACACCAAGAGCGTACTGTCTCTCCAATTTTTCTAGGCCTGGAAACAATTTATTGAAAAATATTTCTAAATATGTCGAATTTGCATTAATCCACACCAACAACGTACCGTCTCAACAATTTTTCTAGGCCTGGAAACAGTTTATTGAAAAATATTTCTAAATATGTCGAATTTGCTCAGTTCAACAAATTTCATTTGAGTTATAAAGTCGATTTCTGCAGCTTACATGGATAGCAGTACCTCTACTCTCGTCTACTTGGTAGAAATAACTATTCTTCTTATCACTAATGAGCCTGAGAAGTTTAACACCGAAACTGTAGACATCAGACTTCACAAAGAATTGACCATGTGTTGCATATTCAGCTGCCATGTAAGCACTGCAGCCAATCACATGTCAGCAATATAAGCATGCATTAAGCATAAAATTTGAGAACAAGGCATAACGATATTTACATAGTCCCCACAATTTTCCCGGTGTTTGCCAATTGACTCCGAAAATCCTTGTAATGCCAAAATCACAAATCCTCAGGTTCATTTCACTGTCCAAGAAGATATTGTTTGGCTTCAAATTGCGATGGATGGTCTAAAGTCAAGAGTCCTCATGCAGATAGAGAATTCCTCGATCAATCCTACATGCTATTTTTTGACTAGTCCAATTGTTGCTCTTTTCAGGATCTACATGTATGTATAGTTGAAATGTGAGTATCTTTGGTTGATATATGCTTTTGAATATATTTTATGCAAGGAACTAACTTTGGGTTCCAAATTTGCGAAACATTCAATACAATCTGAGGCTAATCATGGCAAAAGTACGCCTCAAATGCCAAAAGTTGGTATAAATGGATATTTAAGTGTCAAAACTTATGAAAGTGATATTTAAGTGCCACTTTTTATGAAAAATGGGATACTTGAATGTCACATTCGGCGAACCTTGTCAGAAATTCTATGTGGCATTTTTTAATTAATTTTTTTAGCTTACGTGGCTTGCCAAAAAGCTGACTCAACAAATCACATCTGGCGAGGACCATTGGAGGTCGCAAAACCTTGAGCGATCCAAGCCACCCTTGCCTAGGTCTCGCGGCTTTAGGTGGCTTTCACCTGGGTAGCAACCTCCAGTAGCCCTCACTGGGGTTGCATGACCCTCGCTAGAGGTTGCTTGATGTTGAGTGACCTCGATCAACAACGGCTGGTGTCAGATCTGGCTCGTTGGCAACCATAGTCCTTCATCGGACTAATGAAGGGTTTAGTCTCTTTTTTTTCCTATTATATATTTTATTTTATTTTCAATTTTAAACAAATAAAAATTAAAAAAAAACTATTATTAATCACCAAAGGGCTTCTCAAAGGTATTTTTTTACCAAACGACATTTTTCTCAAAATTGTTTCTCAAAGAGTAGTTTATCAAATGGTCTTTGTATTTACCAAAAACCCTTTAGGTTAAATTACTTTGCATTTGCTCAATAAGCTTTCAAAATGTTAAACCAAATGCACATCACATCTTGAAAATGAGGAATCTCGAATCGCACCAAACTAATTTACATATTTTAAATTGATACCTCTCTTAGTAAAATGCTCATACTTTTACTTAAAATACACTTGTGCATGTACTTATGAATAAAACTTCCTTTCATCGCACTTTTGCTAAGCTAACAGAAAATTACTTGTTTGCTTTTTGGAGTAAACCAGATTATACGCATACAAAGAAAAGCCATATTATAGTTGGGTAGACTTGTTTAGGTTCTTTCTTGAGTCAATTAATGATATGACACCCAAAATACGATCAATAAATATCAATTTTATAGAAATGAAATATTATTTTTCTGATCCCCGTTAGATAACACGAATTAGTACGGATGTGAATTATTAGGTTCAATATCTACATTTCTATATTTTTTAATAGTCTCGCGTTAATATTTTTCTTGTTTACAATATAGCTAATGTAAAATCATGATAACATTATTTTAAGATTCTTTTATAGTGACACAACTCTTGTGATATACATATAAGGGAAACGATAATATGTACGCATAAGTATGATACTGACAAAAGTTGATACTGGTCGTCACTTAATTGATTCTAAGTTTAAAAGGAAAACTATCAATATTTATGGCATTTATAAATACAGATACAACGTTTTTAAAGCTTGTAATAAGGATTAGTAGCTCCACTTGTTTGATTTGATACGGCTTGCTAACCAACTTGAATTATGAAAAAGGGCGTCGGCGCAGTTTCTATAAAATGTTCAGCCAACATGTTATTGCTGTAGTAGCTTAATTTAAGCTTATAGAGTTGTCTCGTCCAATTTTAAGGTATTGCAATTTTAGAGTTTGTATAACTTGTCATGACCTACTTTTTTCATCCGAAGGGAAAAAGACATAGGCTCATGGGCATTGTGTAAAAGGCCAGCCTATAGCTCTTATTTTAGATGCGGGTTCTTCCAAGCTCATACCTCGCGCAAGTTTGAGTATTAAAATTGACGCTATAAGAATTTTCTAATAAGAAGTCACTACGAGTCTATTGGGATTAGCTAAAAATCAAGTGAGGTACATGAGCAAACCACACTTTTTATGCAATCAGAGAATCTATGGTCGGGGACTTTATTACATCAATTAATCAACTAGTGTCATTTCGGTACCTAGTCTTTATCAAATAATTTGGATTGATTTTAAACCTATTCACTAACATGTGAAGTAATTGGTTAGGTGCACAATCATTAAAATAACAATTACCAACTAGTAAAAGCATTAAATAAATTGCAAAGTAAAGCATTATCTGACGCTAATAAATAATTAAAATGCCAATTCTAACTAAGCCAAGGGAAAACCTTAGGAGTGCACGGTCTCATAACAATTGAAATAGAAATGCGCAAATGATGACCTAGCATTTGCCTCTAAGAACACTTTAGTCCTATGGCAAAGTCCTAAGAGTTTATTCAATTTTGAGGATAATTTTATCAAGGATTTTCACACATTTTAAGAGAAAACGACTTAAATTTTTAAGATTTTTCATGACTCTTAGAAAAAGAAATCAAATTCCTGGATTCTTTAAATTTTAATATTTTTTATAAAAAGTATACATTTTTTAATTTATAATAAACATATTTTATTTAATTTATAAAAAAAAGATCCGGGTTGTGCTGGGCCCGGACTCGCTGGCCAGGGTACGCGTCTTGGGCCGCGATCTCGTTTGGGCTCAAGAACCCAATCGGTTCAAGGCCTAGACTCCTATATAAGGCCTACGGGCCCACAAGTTCACCTTTCTAATTCCCTTTTCTTCAATCCAGCCCAACCAGCCAGCCCAATTTTAGTTATCATAGCCTAAAATCTGACCGGCCCAGCTCCCTACTCGGCTGAACTAATCCCAATGTCTCCTAAGTAAAAGCCCTAAGCCCAACTCCAATCCCCTCCTCCCGAACGTCCGCACATGGCTACGCCTCCAACCTTTTTTTTTTTTTTAATTTTCTTTTACTATTTTTTATTTCTTGCCCACTTCATGCTTCTTCAACGAGAACCCACTATTCTTGCCAAGAGCACGCCATTCCTCATCGTCAATCCGCCCCGGGAAACTTTCTTTATCGACCTCAACGTATAATGCCAACACTATTGGAGAATGCCACCACCGACCCTATACCTTCGTCGCTAATCGTGACCGGAGAAGAACAAAGAACATCCGGCGGGCATCAACTGAGGGGGAGGAGCATTTACTCAATCAAGACTCGAGCTCTCATTGTAATCCACAAAGAATCAACAATCACGACTGGAAATCAATAGGGTGGCGACCCAATCACATTCAATACAAGCACGAATGAGGAACAACAATCTTTGTCTCGGGTTTTACCAGAACGGAGCAAAACGGGCAGCGTTCTTTCATCGAACGGTTGGCGTACGTCGGTTGGAGGGAAGAATATTCACTCACTCGGGACCAAACCCACACCAAGACCCACAACGAATCGGCGAATCAACAATAAAAAATTGACACGGAAAGGCTGGTCCGAACCCAGCTAGAACGAAACAGTGAAAACAGGTCTCGGTCTCTAGATTGACTGAGGCAGAATGAAGCAACGGGCTGAGCAAGGGGTCCCTACCTGGCTCGGAGAAGGCGGCTAGATGGCGAGCTCGAGACGGATCGAGCTATGGCTGGTCGCCTCGGTGTCTCCGAAACAAGATCCTCGAGGCAAGGGAAGTTCGGACCGAAAGGACACTTACCTAAGATGTGGGTACCAGGAAAGCAAGGTCGGGACGACGAGGATAGCAGTCAGGGGTTGTCGAACTTGACTCCAGCGTGGCCAAACGACCGGAGAACTCCATCTCCGCTCCTCTCTCTGTCACTTCTCTCCAAAGAACCCCCAAACAATCCCCCTCAAACGAGCCAGCCCCCCTCGCTTTTAAGCAACGGCGCACATGGCTTCCTATCGTGCCAGCTGGCGCTGCCGGCCCACCCCCAACTGAACATCTCGCGAGCTCGACGCCCTGCCCTCCGTCACCCCTGTCCTCCGTTGCGTACGCCGTCCTTCTCTCTTCCCCCTTTTGTCTCTAGTGTAAAAGTGGAAGGGAGGAAAAGAGAAAAAGGAGAGGGCTGGGCTAGGAAAAACTAAAGAAGCCGAGCCCAATAGAAGAGAACGAAAAAGAGGGAAGAAGGCCGGGCTGGCCCATCCCCAGCCCATCTTCGCCCTTTTTTTTTTCTCAAATAATAAATTATTACAATAATAAAATTTTAAATTGATTTTTAAAAATTTTAATATTAGTAATGCGAATGCTCCCAATGTTTGTATGCGTAGTTTTGCTAGGGGTTAAATAATGAATAAATTGGTCATCAAAATTTAGGTGTTGGCATAATTCAATCCACAAGTCATAGTATTTGATAGAAAATTTTTAGCACAACATAGTTACAATTATATTAAACAAACTCTTAATTTTTGTGATTTATATATTTGATTCCTTGCAAACAATAAAGAAGTATCAAAATATGATCAATTCTATGCTATAGATAATTTACAAAAACATAAAGGCAAATAGTCAATTTACCACTTTTTCCTTTGACAACTTCATACTTCATCTTTCCTCTTCTTCAAAGCAAACGAGTCAGAAAGAGAAGTATCATAACACCTCTAGTAGGAACAACAATGACAATGGTTATTACAGTGAATTTGTTGCTTTTTCCTGCACACGTGCCATTACATCTATGAGATAATTGCCAAACTAATCTAAAAAATTCTTAGATGAAAGCATGGTTAACATTTAAACTTCTAAGACCCCATTTAACTATATTGGAATTAGACCTAAGACTGAAGTGTGATGATTTGACATGCAAAAAAGGGCCTTAAGATACCTCAATGGAAAGGCTTAATCGAGAAAGTCTAAACTTCAATTGCAATTCTAGTATCCGTAAGTATTTGATTAAGGTAAAATGACGAGGCTGAAGGAAAAACAAATTCTAGGATGAAGAAACCCCGTTTGATCACCTATCAATATGTAAATTAAATTTGAAGGAAGAGCATATTGACTATCATTTGTTATGATAACTACATTATCATCACATGCATACTCCACCTTAACTCATTTACCCTTGCACTTTGAATTGTGATTCCTATAGTTCCTCACCTCATTGCAACAACAACATGGATGGTTATGAATGTTGGACCTTCATTTAGAATGACTCTTCCATTTGTTACTTCCAAACTCTCTTTGTTTTTCTCTTTCTCATTTAGCCAAACCTTGCATCATATCATATGCCATGTTGTATTATCGCTACTTCTTTATCACTATGTATAGAGAAAGATGGACTTTATCATTTCTATGGAAATTGTAGTGTGCCCAATTAGAAGAGTATTAGTGAAGTTCTCAAAAGAATCCGATAGTAATGCCAATAACATTATGCCTTGTTTTTCATTGGAAAAGGCTTCATTGACATTTTCCAAGTCCATCTTGAATTTGTTAAATTCATCTAAATTGGACTCTGATTGGTGTACCTTTGACCATGCTAAATTGAATCATCCTTTTGAGTAGATATAAGTAATTATTCAAACCCTTTGTTAGATAAAGTGACTCAAGTTTTTTCCCGTAATGCTATCATAGCCTTTTCTTCGACCACATCAATCAACACCTTATCTCACAAAATCAACAAGATTATGCTCTTTTCCTCCATCAATTGTATTTCATCAACATCTTTCATTTCTTTCAACAGCTTATCCTTACTATCCAACTCCTTCTTTGAATTTTGGACTTTTAAGGGCATGCATCTTAATGCTCCATTACTTGCTCCTCCAATTGACCTTCTTGGTCTCAACTCTTGCTCCAAACATGATCCCAAATACAACATTCCACACAGTGATTAGATAACAAAAATGCTAGTTCTAGAAATCCTAAATTTAGGTTTGATATTAGTTCTCATGAAATAGCATTGAAGCCAATGAATATTGCAATTAAGTACTTGTCAAATAATAAGATATTAAATTATTAGAGAAATCAACCAAATAATAAGAACACCAGATACTTACATGATTTAGTTTGATTGTCGGTAGTTATTTTACAGGGAGAACCAACTGCAAAGAAATCCATTGTGAATTCGTAGAATTAAAGAAATCACTCAAGTGTTTCCACCCTTGGATTACACTCAAGGAATTTGCAATTGTGTTTACGCACAACCTCTCATGGTCTCACTAAGAAAATTCGAAAGGGGAAAAACTAGACACTCCGAGCTTTATCCGTAATTGAATGGATGAACTCCACTTGTAGTTATGGCGCTGCCGTAGCACATGAGCACTTGGGCTTAAATCTCTCTCAGCCAGCTCACATTAACTTTATGAATATATTATACCGCCACAAGAAGTCCAATTTTGGTCATTTTCCATGAGCTGCACAGTGAGTTGGACTTGTTGGAATTCCTTGGCCAGACTTAAACATGGACTTTGACTCCAAGTGGAATTATGGTGTTTGTTTTGCCTTTAAATTCGATCCAGACTTAAGTCAGCAACCAAGTTCTAATTGCACGAAAATTTGTATTTCCACACATATGGGCTGGACTTCAATTGGGTCGGGTTTTCAATCAACGGGTTCAAGCTCGACACTTAATTTCGAGATTATAATCACAAGTTCAAGCTCGAGACATAATTTAACATGTACATTCTCTCTCAGCAGTCTCTGTCATGCATGATCAAGCTTTGCACCTGGGGACAAATCAAGCCTCACCATAGCCCTTCCTCGATTAAGGACTATACGTTTATCTGATTACCTCTTTCTTGGTTGAAAGAGGCCCTCAGTGTCCAAACATATATATCTTCCTACTAATACTAAATAAACTTAAATCTAAAAAGAAACTAGTTCAAAATAGCTAAGAAAAAAAAAAAAAAAAGTGCTGCCGATGGATAACATGTTTTTATCGATGATAATTCCTCATCTGCATCTGTAACTAAAGGCAAATCTATATTCACCATTTTCCAACTTTTTGATATAGTAAACAGAGACTTGATTTTCTATTAAGACAAAGAAGAATAACAAATAACAAATAACAAATGTACCACAAAAAAATTGAGTCTTTGATATAAAAGTGACCGAAGAATGGGCAGGTTGCTATAAGAGCCATGATGGAGACAGGACTAGTTTTTATTCTTAAAATAGCAATAAATTTAAATTTCAAGGAAGTAGGAAGGAAAGTAAATAATCGAACGAAACTACACAAATATGGAAATATGGAAATCATTTGAAAAGAAAGGCAATTTTAGATTTAGTCGGCGGATATAGTCACACCCTTTCTACAATCTACAGACTTCTATGCACCAACTATTTTCATTTGATTTTTTCCCTTTGTAAAAGATCGTTGGAAGATGCAATCAAGGTAGATGGTGCCATCACCAAAAAGCAAAGCAAATTTGATGTTCTCATATCCGACAATCAACCTTGACAAGCTTCAGATCATACGGTCGACAAGGCCGTGCACAAAGTCACGGGAGGACAGACTCAGCCTAAAATTGATTTTAATGTTTCAAAAGTTAAAGACTCGTCCCTTCTGTGTCCCATCCGAATTACAAGAACCTTGGACAAGCAACAACAGGCCATAGAGTTGAAAGCAGGAAACAGTGAAAGGATCTTCGTCGATCATACGTGCTATTTTTCGTGAAACAGGGACAAGGGCAATTTGGTGAGCGGAAGCGCTTTTTATCCTTTTGGAATGAGAATTCCAAGTCCAGTAAACTTACCGAAACGAAATTTTACACCAGTGGTCTAGAAGTAGTGGAAGAAAGGCAAAAGAAAAGTTCCACGTACCTTCAGATGTCGTAACCGGAGGAGGAGGTGGGGCCCGCACGGCGCGACATTGTAAAAGGGGTACGACTCGTACCTCACGTTGCAGCTCGGGGTGACTGTCGTTGCTCCTTCCTTCACCTCGAGAATATCAATCGCTGACAGGAGGCATCGTGTACAGCTTCTGCAAGCTCGTCATATTTATCTCTGCGCACGCTAATTTCTTCCCGGACGTGCTGCCTGAAGCCCTATAGGCAACGTCCCCCATGCTCTTTCCAAGTTGTTGCGTGAACCTGGCCCGTTCACTGATGTTCCTGGTGTTCATCGTTCTGGCAGGCCTCTCTTCCATGACGGAGAAGATGGACTGGTTCGAGCACCGCAACATGTACTCATCGTACCAGATCACAGAGACTCGCTGGTTGGGGCATCTCTGGAGGATCTCCTGTTTTCCAGTGGACACGCAGTCGCTGCACGTTGCGGTGTCGAGGTCACCACGGCAGAGGAAGAGCCCGTAGGCCTGATCGGGAGGGTTTTGGCGGCGGAGGAGAGGGAAGAGAGGAGGCGTCGAGGGTGGATCGGTAGGTAAAGTTGGGAGTGAAGAGGGTGGTGTTATAGCAGTAGTGAGAGAGATATTCGCGTGCAGCTTCGGTACTGAAAATTTTGAAGAAGAAGAAGAACGAGAGAGAGAGAGAGAGAGAGAGAGAGAGAGAGAGAGAGAGGGAGACGGCGAAGCAAGATTTCATGGCTGGATTGATGATTGTATTGGCTAAAGCTAGATCGGCATGGAATTATAGCAACAATAATGTTTGAATTGCTGTCCCAAGAAGTATTGTCCGTTCTACGGGTTCTGTGCACTCGCAAACCACGACTTCATCGACAAGTCTTGTATAATTCTATGATGGATGTCAAGTTTGTAGACCCCACGTGTTTTAATTAATTAATTAATTAGATAAATAGAAACCAAAAAATCTAAAACCAATTGTCGGGCGGAGGATCGGCCCCACCAGCTCCCGACTGAAATCTCCACCGCGAGTGGAATTTATCGTTTTCCCTCTTGCGATCGCCCGTTGCTCAGTTAGTTGCGACCATTGACTCCTGAATTTTAATCGACAAATTTGTAACACACAATTAGATGGTTAAAATCAAGAAAAAGAGACGAACTTCCCTAGCTCAAATTCTTATTTCTTAAATTACATATTTCAACCCATCCGATCTGTCAGAGAGAGCTACAAAAAATTCATGGATTTAGGAGTGTGGTTGTTCCTATGCCCATCCGATTGACATATAATTACTTCATAGTAGAGTAGTTCCCAGTCATTTATGATCTTTTTCGATGTCCATAGTACATCGTAGACCAGGATGGCAAATGAGAACAATGGCGTAATTTAGGTGAATGACTATGTGTAGCATAGACGATTCCGGGGGAGAGCATTAAATTGTAACTAAGAAAAGGGAAGGTTGCAACCAACCAGCGCATTTCAAAAGACCTGAGGCATTCCAATATACAAACAAAATTCGGAATCTGTAGTGAAACAGCAAAGAAAACACGAGGACGCAGAAAGAATCAAAGGAATAGAGAAATGAATATGGCTTCTTTTCAGAGAATGTTGGCTACCGTTATCGGTCTTCATTGTATTTACCAGATTGCGAGAGGCATGCCAGACGAGACAGTGGTGCAACAACATTGCAGCAGAGACAGATACAACGAGGGAGATGGCTATTGTTTCTGTTTATACGGAATTCTGAGAGATTTTCGCATTAATGTCGCCGGATCTGTGTATAACTATTATGGACATAATACGGCTTTCTATATCCAGTGCTATGGTCTTGCGGCTTGCAATGTTGCCCTTGCAGATATGATCGTACCAGGTGCTGGGACCATCATGCTCACGACGTGCTCCTAACGGAATGCTCAGGAATCAGGGCTCAGCTCCATCTCGAAGATTGTAGAATGAGATAAGAGGTGTGCTTCTTTACCGAATAAATCTTCCCTCTTTGAAAAATTGCTCTTTGTGCGTGGTTATTACTATATGAGAATCCTCCGATCTTCATGGTCTTACTGTTAGAATCTTTGCGAAGACTTAAAGCGATATGATAATGTTAAGTGTCATAGGGCATCGGCTATTGTCGTTGAAGATTTTTTGAAAATCGTCACCAAAAATTTTAGAGACGGCTCAATTGCCTGTCCCCAAAGGATAACAAAGATACGCTCATCCCATCAAGTCCAATGCTGAATGTTGAATGAGTAGTATCGAAAGAAGTAGGTGGTCTATAATCAACACCATCAAAGGAATTCCCAACGTTAAGATCAGCAACTTCTTTAACTTTGGAAAAATAATTAGACGTCTTAAATGGAGAATAAAAGTTGTATGAAGCAGTGACGAAGCCACCATAGCGACCTCTTTGAAATTGTCAGATTGATGAGAAACAATGAAAACTACATATAATGTTTGGAAGACAAGGGCTGTAACATTTGGGTAAATGTTAGGTCTAAATGATTTCTTTATAAAATTAAGAAGGGTCTTTTTGGAAATGAAAAGTGGAGATACACTTTACTCTTTCTAATAGTAATGTATTTTTCAGAAGAGCAAAAAAGGTGTAATTCTGAGCACAAAATAATAGAATTATGCTAGATTTGAGAATTCTTTTGTGCCAAGATATCAGACATGACTGCAACAAATTTATTCATGATTTCACAAGAGAAATTACATTGACAATACAAATAGATAATCTTTGTCTAGAGCTATACTACTGACAAAGAATATAAAGACTCAAAATACTTGGATTTATAAACAACACCAAAACCCAACTAGTTTTAATAGTAAAGAAATGAGTAGTCTACTAGGTCAGCTAACGAACACTTGAATTTGATTATTTAGTCTACACAAGAGAAGTAACTGGATTGAGTCGTATAGAAGCACAATAATGTACAAATGTAGGATCGACTTATGATTTAACCTCAAATAGTAACAAAGTCTTAGACGAACCATACTGACATGTATAGACTCTTCTTTTAGCACTTCACTTCCCAAAGCAATTAATAGCTTAATCTCCAATTACATAGATGTTAGCTTATTATTAATAAATAATCTCAGTGGGAAGCCAAGCAATCTCACTATGAGACCACCCATAAGGAAAGATTTCACTTCCACCACCATTCACCGGGGGTACAATTCTGTAACCGACATGCCATTAGTCGACGATGGCATAGCCCTCCTAGGTGATTGGTCCAATTCAAGCTCTTTCATTGGAATGCTCAATCTCTGCATTCTACTTCGGACGAAGAAGGCTGGATGTCGAGGCGATGGTGGAGTAATGGAATTGCTACTGAGCATGAGAACTACAGTGGCCATGGTGGGTCTAATAGCCGGATCTTCTTGAATGCATAGTAAGCAAATGTGCAAGCATCGAAGTGCTTCATCTCTTGAATATGAATCCATTATAGCCGGGTCCAACACTTCTAAGGGCTTGCCGTCTCTCCATTGATTCCATGCCTGTAAGAATAATTCCAAAAAAGTTTCATAGAATTGCAGCATTAATTCGATTACTCATCACGCAAGACATGTGAATCTTGCAAAAAACCATATTATGACCAAGGAATAGAATAATAATCATAAGTGTTTCTATAGGTTAAAGGACTAAATTTTTTACCGAGGAATTAGAATTTGAATTTACAAAGCTACAAAGAGTGTGGTGTAAATATTTGTTGTAGTAGCATAGTGAAACTTACATAACTAGCAAGATATTCACCCCCATCCAATTGGTGGTAATAGTTATTTCTCTTGCCGCAAATGATTTCTAGAAGTAGTATGCCAAAGCTATAAACATCGGATTTCACCGAGAACTCTCCATGCATTGCATATTCTGGAGACATGTAACCACTGCAAAAACAAACATTGACCACATGTAAATTGCTTATTTAGATT
The DNA here is from genome assembly GCA_014182385.1 of Eucalyptus viminalis. NCBI lineage: Eukaryota > Viridiplantae > Streptophyta > Magnoliopsida > Myrtales > Myrtaceae > Eucalyptus > Eucalyptus viminalis. Next base: position 46,075,866 of record CM024530.1, read on the forward strand.
CATATCAAGTAGCATCCTTAAATAGATAAAATGAGCAAGTCCAGCATCTAATGACAAAGTCATCTATTCAAAAACTAAGACTTACAAAGTCCCCACAATTTTATTTGTGCTAGCTTGAGTTTGATTAACTCCAAAAATTCTTGCCATGCCAAAATCTGAAATCTTTGGGATCATTTCACTGTCTAACAAGATATTGCTACATTTTAAGTCACGATGAATGATCCGGAGACGAGAATCTTCGTGTAAATAGAGCAATCCTCGAGTGATCCCAAATATTATTTTGTATCGTAATGGCCAATTCAATTACCACTTTTTTGAGGATCTGCATCATTGCACCAAAACTCATTATGTGCAAGCATGTGGCATCTATTAAAAAAATGAAGGCAAATATATTTACTATCATCAATCAAAGGTAGCTTAACAAAAAAAAAAAAAACTACAATCATTTGAAAGAACGAAAAACGTTTTAATTTCAAGGTTTCCATAGTTGGTGAAAGCTCAAATAGTTGATTTCAAGCATTATACATTCTCCATAAAAGAAGGTTAACTGCAACATACCAAATAAGAAGTAATCAAGGCTTTTATTTGGCACAAACTCATAGGCCAATAGCTTTTCGTATCCCTCCAAGCAAAATCCGAGCAGTCATACAAGGTTTCTATGTTGGAGTTTCGCAACTAACAGAACTTCATTCTTAAATTCTTCATCACCTTGACTTGAAGTTTGAGATAACCTCTTCACCGCAATTTGTTGTCCATCAGGAAGTCTACCCTAAAGATTTTGAATATATTGCATCACAACTTCTTGAAACTAACATATAAATGCTTTCCATGTTTTTGTTTTTCTTTTTTGGCACCATTATGTTCCATTCATGTGTAAAGCATTCTTGATTGTTTCCATTATGTAATACTTGCCTGAAAAACCTCGCCAAATCCACCTTCACCCAACTTATTTGCAGGAGAGAAATAATTTGTTGCGGATTGTATTGTAGCCAAGTCAAATTGCAAGGACTCCATAGTGATAAGTTCATTTGCACCTGCATTACCAAAAATGCAATTTGATTATCAAATTAGATCAACATTGGCTCCTAGTAGTGTTTATACTATTTCTAGTGTTTGGGAATATTATCACAATGAAGAGCCCCATAGTAGATTGGCAGGGTTGTCCCTTTAACTTTCCCCTCTTGATTGGTCATGAAAGCAAAAAAAAAACACAATATCGTTAATACTATCGGTAACAAAGCAATGAGATGAATCTCGTGTCATGATCACTTCTTCATGTTGAATGTAGTGCTAATATGTTAATTACGGTGCATATGCTATCTATGCTTGGAGGGAAATGCTAAATGATGGGAGCATTTTGAGACCTTGTCACAAGGTGTTGGGGTTTATTTCACATATATGTGGAAAGCCCGGTAATCATTTTACAAGTGTAAGGGAAAACTTCACCCTTTGAGCTAATTTTTTGGCATAAGAGAAACCCAAGACCACTTAACATTGATATCAAATTCGATTATTGGTGGCCCATTCCCAATATATGTCAATGTTTAATGAATATTTCAAAGAAGGAATTTGGTGACCAACTTGGTTTCCAAATAGATAGGCATTGTGGTGTAGCAACATGGGGCTTTATGGTAGACTTCATGGTTCGGTTTGGAAATAGAGACCAAGGGTGAAGTTAGGTGTTAGAGATTCAAATTAAGATAAGTTGATGCTGAAGGATACCTAAATTGAGGGAGAGCAAACCTAACACTGGAGCTCACATGTCAATGAGAGATTATTAATAAAAACATGTGAGTTGTGTTAGAGAAGTCTCGCATCAGATGATTGTTGTGGTGTTGAGCAGTTAATGTATCCTAGTTGACCTATAACTCATTGACTTATGCTTTTGAGTGAAGGTGGGTACAACTGAATATGTTGATGGGCTTGGACTTGGCTATCTCTTGGAGATATCCTCAGGTGAAGGTATCGAACTTTTGCTGTACATTTCCAACACTTCATTGGTCATGTCGAATCTTTATCCCTCTGGCACGACTCATGGCATCCTAATGGGATCTCATTGGATATATACCCAAGGCGAGTAGTTTATGATTCTCTTCTTTGAACTGCAAAAGCAGCTGGTATGATTTGTGCTCTAAATGGAAAAGGCCCAATGCGAGGTTTGAAGACTTGGTATCAATCCAGGCAGCTGTTTGTGGTTTAATTTTTCAAAGTCTTCTTTGGCAGACCAAGATACTTGCACTGCTGCTCCTTGCGACATTCTTAACTCTACTTCAACTTGGGAGATTGTGAGAAAAAGAGGCACAATAGTTAAATGGAATTGGCTGATTTGACTTTTGACTAATTTGCTGAGGTTTGGATGCATATTTTGGTTGGTGATACAAGATAAGCTTGTTGAGTGATCTTGGGCCCGTCTCACTCCAAAAGGGAGAGATTTTCTTTGGTGTTTGGTAAAATTTAATAGAATTGTTGCATCTATTTATCTAGAAGGCCAAAAATGAGCTGTTTCATTTCCAAAGTATTCCTCTTACAGATGGAATTATAATTGCTTGTGTTGTCAAGTATAGTTGTGAAGGTTGGAAGAGCATGAAGAATCGGATCTTTGTCCTTGATCTTTTCCATTAAATATGCCACATTAATATCAAACGAACTCTTAATTTGTGTGATTAATATATCTGATTTCTTACTAAAAATGAAGACATTTCATTATATGCTCATTTATATGATGTAGATAATTTACGAAAAAATAAAGGCAGACAATTGATTCACCGCTTTTTCCTTTGGGGGCTTCATATGTCTTCATTCCCTTTCTTCGAAGCAGACAACAAGCGAGAAAGAGAAGTACCATAACACTTCCAACAGAAACGGTAATGGCGATGATCGTCACGATCGACTTGTTGCTTTTTCCTGCACACGTATCATTACATATGCGAGACAACTAATTTAAAAAAAAATTTAGATGAAAGTGTGCTTAATATTTAAACATTCTAAGACTCTACTTCACTACGTTGGAATTAGACCTAAGACTGACTCGTGGAGGCTGACAATTTGACACGCAATAAGGGGCCTCGAGAGATCTGAATAGAGAGGTTAAACGAAAAAAAAGATCTACGGTGAAGAACCCCTATTTCATCACCTATTAATGGGGAAATTAAATTCAAAGGAGGAGCAGACTTAACAAAAACATGTAAACTGTTTGATCACCGGAACTATTATATGTTATAACAACTACATTACCATCACCTGCAAACTCCACCGTAGCTCATTTACTCTGGTACTTGAGATGGTCTCTCTGTAGTGGCTTACCTTGATATCGGACCTCTATATAGAATGACTCTTACATATGTTATTTTCAGACTTTATATTTCTCTATCTTAGATAACCAAACCTTGCATCATATGATGTGCCAAATCATATTTTTCGCGGCTTCTTTTGTCACTCCCTAGAAACAAGGAAATCGTAGTGCCCCTTAGAAGGATATCAGTGAAATTTTGGCAGAGATGCCAATAACTTCTTGCCTTGTTGCTCATCAGAAAGGGCTTCATTTTTATTCTTCAAGACCATCATGAATTTGTTAAACTCATTGAGCTTTGATTGATGTGCCTTCGGCCACCCATAATCGAAACATCCTTTTTAGCATATCCAAAAGACTATTCAAACCTTTCATAAGATAAAGTGACCCGGATTTTACTAATAATGTTGCCACGTCCTTCTCTTTCCACTTCAATCAACACCTCATCTGACACATTCAATAGGATTATGCTCTTCTACTTCTCCATCAACTCTCGACCACTTTCATCACTTCTGGTAACTTAACCTTGCCATCCAACAGATTCTCCAAACTTTGGATTGTTAACATGGCACACATCTTAATGCTCCACAACCCAAAATTATTCTTTCTAATGAGCTTCTCAATCTCACGTCTTGCTCAGACATAATTATAAATAAAGTATTCCAAACAATGATCATGCAAAAGCCCTAAATCGATCGTAGAAATCCTAACTTTGATACCAATTGACGTGAAATGACACAGTGGTTAATGGATCTTGCAGTTTAATATCAACCTGAGATAACGAATTCTTTGAAAAGCTCCCCGTGTATTTTGATGATTCGGAAACTATCCTTAGTTTAATATCTACTAGATAAATAAAAATATTTAATCTGGTTAAGTCGTGATAATTTTGGAAGGCTTTGACAGTATCGTTGGTCTCCTTGCAGTTCAATTAAAGACGTTTACAAGGATGACGACCTTGACAAAAGCAAAAAAAAAAAATTAATAAGTGGATATTACCATGATAGAATCCAGAAAAATTGATCATGAACGACTTTTTTTAACACTGTCAAATGTTTACAAATTTTTATTTTTGTGGTGATATCACCGTTAAACTATTTCTTATAATTTTTGTTTCTATATACTAGCAATGGGGTAACCACATGAAACCCATAAGAAAGAAGAAAAAACTTAATAAAGATTTGCAAAAACAAAATCACAATTACATTTCTCAATGCAAAAATTAAAAAAGATGAAATTTAATTAAATCAAACTACCGAGTACAATATGATTTTTTTAAATGATAGTTATTTTATTTATTTTAGATTGATAAAAATTAATATCATTCATGAAGTGTCTGCGGAAAAAATAACAACATGCCTCGATGTGCATACATTTTTTTATCACATTTTTTTGTAATTGTACTTTTAGATATTCCTATAGCATTAAACACAAACTTGGTGGATAGGTAACGTTGTTATTTCCTAAGTCAAGATCTTGCTTCATGATAAAGAGAAAAGAGTTAGGAAAAGAAAACATACGTTAACTCGAAAAGCAATTATGCTAGAAATAAAGAGAAGAGAAGACAAACAAGAACATAAGTAAGACTATTCTTCGGTGCAACATGGAAAATTCGTTTAGACTATGCGCCAAATATATCACAATTTGAGTTATAACGGGCTTATTGAAATCACAATGCGACATATGTGGGGTCATCATTATCAATGGATCAGCACAAGTTCATAGGTTATTATTGTTGGAGAAATTTAAGTGAATCTAAAGAATAAGTGTAAAAGAAAATATATACAAGTGGTTTGATCCACTCTTAATTTAAGGATTATAATTACTGGCTATCTCAAATCAATGTTGTGTATAGCCACTTGTGCAAAATATTTTTTATATAGAGTTTGAGTAATTATTTTGGTCCACTGGATTCGATCTAATAAAAAGGAGAGTTGGCACGGAGGTAGACAAGCGATACAAACGCAAATGTACCTGTAGGTCCGGTCATCGGAGCGGGAGGCAGAGATGCTGGAGCGGGAGGCGGAGGCGCCGGAAGGGCTGAGGCGTCATAAAAGGGGGAGAAGTCGTACCTCACGTTGCAGCTCGGACTCAGCACCCTCACCCCTTGCTTCCCCTGTACCAGATTACCCATCGCGTACCCAAGACACGTGGCACAGTCTGACGCTGTCAAGTCCGGAGTGCATTGGGCGAATGTGTACAACTTCTGCGAGCTCGTGAGGTCCCCCTGTGCCACCGCGACCTTCTTCCCTGACTCGCCAGTTGAAGCCCTCGCGGCGACGTGATTCAGGGTTGAACCCAGGAGATCCATGAACAGGGTTACGTCGGTGACGTTACTGGCGACGTTCCCGGTGTTGTACAAAATGAGGATTGGCTGTAGCTCCATGACCGAGAAGATATCCTCGTTCGTGTACCTCAGCATGCACTCATTGTACCATATCACAGAGACTCGCTGGTTGGGGCATCTTTCGAGGATCTCCTGTTTTCCAGTGGCCACGCAGTCACGGCACATGACGGCGCCAAGGTCACCGCGGCAGAGGAAGAGCCCGTAGACCTGGTCGGGAGGGTTTTGGCCTGCGGTGGCGTTGGCGAAGCCGTTGGTGCTGTTGGAGGCGGCAGAGGAGAGGGAAGAGAGGAGAGCGTCGAGGTTGGACTGGTAGGTGGAGTTGGGAGTGAAGAGGGTGGTGTTTCGGCAATCATGAAACAGATAATCGGGCACCAGTCCAGTACTGAAAGTTTTGAAGAAGAAGTAGTAGTAGAGAGAGAGGGAGACGGCGAAGCAAGACTTCATGGTTGGATCGATGATTGTACTGGCTACAGCTAGATCGGCATGGAATTGTAGGAACAACAATGTTTGATTGTCAATTCTACACGTTCCGTGCACTTGCTCGCCACGTCTCCATCGACAAGTCTTTGTATAACTTTATGATGGACGTGAAGTCTGGAGACCCCTCGTATTTTAGTTAATTAGATAAATAAAAAGCAAAAAATCTAAGACCACTTGTGGTGCGGAGGATCGGTCCCACACCGTCCCGACTGAAATCTCTGCGCTGCCAATGGGACAGGGCGATGAGCCAACCATGGAGGATCAAGGTGGGATTTTACTTTTGGGGGCGACTTCACAAATAGTCTCATCTTGGCGATTCTGGATTTTGCAAGCTCTTGTTCTAAATGATTTATGGTTCCTTTTTGAGTTTATAACATATTAGATTGGCAAAAAATAAAAGATAAATGAGATCGATAAGATGAGAATGGTAATGTGAATTTTTATTAAGAAAATAATTGATTTGAATCCATAGAAAATTCAAGCAAAAAACAAAATAGAAAGAGAAAATCTGTCAATAATTTTGTCCTTTGTTCCAACTACGTTCTTTCTCTAATATATGGAGAGATCTTCAAGAGAGTGGGAAATCCAATCCAATCAATGACATATCTACTCAGATCCACCTTCACATATAAGTTTAAGTCAATGAACTATGAAGTTTGTAAATTAATTAAGATAATATAAATTTTGTTGAGGAAACAAACAATCAGCTAGTAAGATAAACTAAATAAGAAAAAAATCGACTATTAAATTTATGTAATTCAGTAGATCTGACCTATGTGTATGAGGAAAGCAATAAAGCATTTTACTATACATTAAGTGATATAATGAAAATTATAACTACACTCAAGTCACTTAAATACCATAAGTATTTATCAAGTCTCAATTATATTCGGTAGGTCAAATAGTCTTTAATCTCACAATATCTAACGAAATAATCTCTCGATCATACAAATAAACTAGATAAATCTTTAGCATGAGGGAAATTATATTCCTTTTTTGAACTCATCAAAGTTGTGGACAAATAGCGCGAGAGCAAAAAAGTCTCATCTCTCTCTTCTCTTTCTTTTCCCATCATCTTTTTCAATCTTAGCCATGGGAGGGTTTGAGCTAGTCTCACCCTACTCTCTCTTTTGTTGATTTTGTTTGCATTTTCTTTTTCTTTTCTTACATTTTCTTCTCTCCCAATTTAGATTTGAGAGCTATTTTCTCCTGATTTGATTCTTGATTTGAGAGTTTGAACTCTTCGGATCTATCTCTAGATTTGGATGTTATCCTCTCCCAATCTAGATCTAGGAGTTTAATAAATATGCTCTTGAGGATTCAATGCCCCTTTACTCTCTGTGTATAGGTTTTCTCTCCAATTTCAATGATGATCTTAGGAATTTTGGCGTTTCATTAAATTATAAAGAATTGCTCCTTCACATGTTAAGTTTGTGTTTGTTTAATCTATTCGCCAACTTAGCAAGCCCACACTTTCCTTTCAAAGTCCAACAAACACTTTTGGACTTAAACATGGAAATAAGAAGCCGACTGCAATTCGTGAAAACAAAGTGACACGTCTTGCACACAATTGCACTAGCCTATTAAACAAGCGACACATGTCGCTCAAGGCCAATTTGTGAAAAAACATACAACCCTCTCTCCTTTCTCTTCACATGTCGCTCGATCCTCCTCCTCCTGTCCTCTCGCAATTCCTCTTCCTCTTCATCTTCTTCGTGCTTTCTTCCTCGCCAAGCACCTGCTCCTGACCATGTACACCCGGATGAGCGCAAGTGCCAGCGGGTTCATTCCCTCGCAGGGGCAACAGCCGCACATCGCCACGCAATCCGCGACCACACCGGCTGTGCACAACTTACACCGCTTGCCAGAGCACTCATTTTTAGAAATTTGTAATTTTCTTTATTTAATTTTTTTAATTCATCTTCTGATTTCCTACTACAAGGTCATCGGGATCTCGGTGAATGGCCACCAAAGAAGAGAAATAGTAGAATAGGGAAAAAAAGGAAGAAAGGAAAAAAAAGAAAGGAAAGAAGAGGGGAAAAACGTAAGCATAAAAATTGCAAAACAATATTGTTTTAAATCTCATCAAACACATTAGATCGCCAATCATTCCCTATAAGATAATTAGCGTTGATTAAATCGCCACGTTAGTGATTTCCAACCTAAATTAGCCAGAATGATTATATTGAGAAACATAATTTAGTACTACAATGACTAAACTGAGAAGTTTATATAATAGATTTATAACTTTTTGAACAATTTTTCCACTTTTTTACTCCTTTCAAATTATTAACAATTTCTTTTTTTTTTTGATGTAGTATCTCACGTCATTTGTTTATGGAACTTATATGCTTTGTATATACATGTGATCTCTCTTCATTCATTGACTTAAGTTTTTTTGGATTGGTTATTCTAATAGAATCATATTCTACTTCATATTATTTTGTGTATAGCCCGTTTGTCAATTATCATGCCCATAATTGTCTTAGACATGATGAATTTTGGCACAATCTTTGATCTTCACTTCTGTGTGAACACGTTGACCTTTGTCTAAACAATTGGTACATAGGTAAAGGATGATAGAGACTGGACTAGACAAAGACAACAACGACAAGGAAACAGTAGAATATTCAAAGATGATTTTTCCAACACGGCTCTTGCGGCTCAAGTCAAAGTGCTTTTGTCTGACAAGACTAAACCGCGCGCTGGGGTTTCTTTTTCTATTCACTCACCGACGCGGTTTCTTTTTATATGCACCCAGCAATTGGGGTCCGGATTGGACGGATGACCATAAAGTCTCCAGACCAATAATTCAAAGTATGAAAAAGAAAAAAGAAAAAGGAAAAGACTTAAGATTGAATAATTGCCGGTGAATAATAGATCACTCGTATTTTGATCTCTTAAGTCTAGCATAGACCACTAATGATAAAAATTAAAAAATTATCCCAAAAATCATAAATCTATTACATTTTTATTAATTTAATTCTAAAATTTTTCACATTTTAACATTTGAGTTTATTTAACCAATTTAAGCAAAAATTACTGATGTGACGGCCGGTGTTGACATGGCATTTTTAAATAATATTTTAATGGTATTTTGAATTTTTACAATTTTTTTTTTTTTTTTACTTCTCTTTTTTTTTTTTTTTCCTATTTTTGGGTTAGGGCCGACAACCCTTGCCAACCACAAGCGAGGGCTCGTTGAGCCTTGCCAGCCCTAGGGGAGAACATTGTACCCCTCGCCAGCTTTGGGAGAGGGCCGTGACGCCCTCATTAGTGAAAGTGAGGGCTTGCAAGCCCTCACCCAAAATTGGCGAGGGCTGTGAATCTTGCTAATTCCAGGTAAGGGCTCTCGAGCCCTTGTAGGCCCTCTGCCAAAAATAAAACAAAAAAAAAGCAACGAAAAGTAAAAAAAAAAAAAAGAAAAAGAAAAAAACATAAATTGACAAAATTGACCATATAAACTCAATTATCAAAATATGAAAAAAATTAGGATCAAATTGACAAAATTAAAATGTTCAAGACGAATTGGCAAAATTGAAATGTTTAAGACTAAGTTGGAAAAAGTATAATTGATTTATGACTTTTTGGGCAATTTTCATGATAAAAGTCTAGGGTTATGGCACAGCTATATACATAGTGTTTCCAACATTTTTGGGATAAGTATTGTACAAATGCCATAATTTTTGTACAATAGTCATTTAAGTCTCATAACATTTTCTTTTCAACATTTGAGTACCGTAATTTTAAAGAAAAAACACTCATCTAAGTGTTATAATTTTCAATCGATGATGTTCTCAAAATTTTATATTACTCAAATGATCGATTAAAAAGTTAAACGACAAGTGATCAAAAAATATTATGACACTCAAGTCATAAAAAAAAAAAAGTTGTACTACTTGAATAGACACCGTATGAAAGCTTTGACACTTGTGATATCATTTTTCCCAACATTTTCTCGTACATGGCGAAGAAGCTGGCTTAGAAAGCTTTATTTAGAGAAAGTTACTAATGCAAAAAACTTAGTTTTTAAGATATATTGAAGCTTCCTATTGTATATCAAAGGTTAGAAACCTTGTAGGTAGTGATTGAATTCTTGGTATAGGTTGATAACGAGTTGTTGTGACCTACCCCTTGGTGTAGAAGGAAATAGGTTTAGAGGTACTTGCTTATAAGATGAGTCGAATGATTAGTTCAAATGATAATCTTGAATGGACCATCATTTGCTAACATCGCAAATGAATTGTTGATCACAAATGTGGACTCTCCTAAGTTCATACCTCCCGTGATATTGGATATGTGATTTTCATTCAAATAATCCTATACGAATTTTTACATAAGAAGTCGTCATTAGCCTATTGGAGTCAGTTAAAAACTAAGTGAAGTATGTGAATATACTTCACTTCCTACGTAACTAGGGAATCTAGGGTCGAGGACTAAGTTACACTAATTAATCAATTAGTAACTTTTCGATACCTAGTCTTGCTCATTTCAAGAAGATTTTTGTCAAGCAGTCTAGATTGCTTTTAGATCTATTCACTAATATGTGAGGTGATAATGCAAATGCGTAGTCATTAAGATAACAATTGACAACTAAAGAAAGCATTAAATAAATTACGAAGGAAAGCAAGCATCTAATGCTAAGAAATATAACAAATATCAATCCTAATTAGGCAAAAGATAAGCCATAATCATCATATAGAAAGTGTGCAATCAAGAGTATTATTCTTTATGGACAATTAGAACTCAATGGTAAAGCCGAAAGAGCTTGATCAATTTTTCTTAGCGGGATTTCCTATATCAATGATTTTTCGATAACTTTAAGAGAAGTCTACCCAAAAGGACTATCTTTAAGCACTTTGGAGAGTTTCAAGTTTTTTGGAATTTTCTAAATTTTTTACGAATTTTCGAATTTTCCAAATTTTTTTAATGATTTTCTAAATTCTAATTTTTCTATTTTTCTGGATTTTCCAAATTTTAAAGATTTTTCTGATTTTAAAATAATTAATTAATTATTTATTTTTAATATTAAAATAATAAAGCTCAGAACGGACATCCGACCCGGATCTCGACCGATCAGGTCCACGAATGCACTGGGCTCACCGCAAGGCCCAGTCCTTCAACCCCCCGAAAAACAAAGGGCGAAACAAAAGAAAAGAGTCCCAGCCTAAAACCCATATAATAGGCCGAACCCAAATCCTTTAGCAAAAACGAGCCCAAACCTACTGAATCAACTATAACTAATACCCGAACATACTAATTCTAATTAAGCCCAAACTTACTAAATCTCACTTAATCCCACCTAATCACTTCCTCTCTTTCCCCTTTTGTTGGTTGCCCTTTTCGACGCCTTCTTCCCCGAACGTCTTCTTCCTTGGGTGATCTTCCTCAACGAGCTACATCTTCACCGGTTGTCCACTTCGACGACCACCACTCGCCGGCTGACCTCTCCGCCGATTTCCTCTTGTCATCTGACGGCTACTGTCGGCCACAAAGCACGAAACACAAAACCACAAAAGTGATGATAGTAGTGGGGGCAGTGGAACGACCGAACAACCAAACCAACGCCCGGGAATGCTAATCACAAAAACAACACCTCAATGAGGCGGATCAACACGAGGACGCTCGGTTTTGGCCAAAAAGGGCAAAGCAAAACTCGATCTCGGTGAAGCATTTCATCAAGCGGTTTGTGTGCGCCATCGAACAAGTGGTTTCCAGCTCAACCGGTATCGGAACCCGGGCTACAAATCCTTAGCAAATGACGGGCAACACGTAGCGACCTATTTAAAGACCTACGGGGGCCGAAGCTCGCGTGAGCGAACGACCACGACCACTGGCCCGGCGTCCCCAAGAAAGTAGCAAACAGAGGGAAAGAACAAAGGCCTACTGGTTCGGGCTTGAGGACGTTTACCGGGAGAGGTCGTCGGACGGAGCACGTGTGTGGCCGAGGTGTTGGCCGAGGCTCCCTCTCTCGCTCTCAATTCAACCTCGACGTTCCTCTCTCAGCTCAAAAATCGCTCCCTTCAGCTCCCAATGACGCTCTCTTTCTCTCTTGTTTTCTTCTCTGCTTCCTCCTCCAGGCGAGTAATGGCCTCCTTCAATCTCCGCTCCCCCTCTCTCTTGATTCCTTCCTCTTTTCTCCGTGAGCCCCACTGTCCTTTTTGTCTCTGCCTCTGCTATCCTCTCTTTCCCCTTCTATTGTCGTTTAGCCATTCTCCAAAACCAGGAGAGAAGGAGAAGAGGAGAAGAGGAGAAGAGAGAGCCGGGCCAGGAGAAAATGAAAAGAAGAAGTGGGTTGGGCCGGCCCAAGCGTGGAAGAAAGAGGAAATGAAAAGAAGAGAGGGCCGGGCCGGCCTGCCTCCGGCTCGGTCTCGCTTCTACCCTTTTTTTAAAAATAATTTTAAAAATAAGATAAAATAATAATGATAATAATATATTATTTCTATTTTTAATACTAGTAATGCAAATGCTCACCTAGTGTCTATATGTGGTACAATTTAATAAAAATTATTTTGTTAGGATTTAAAAATTAATCCGTAATTTTTTTTATGTAATTATGGAATGATTAAATGAGTTATCAAAATTTAGGTGTTAATAAAAGTTTTAATATAAAAATCCAAATTCCACTTAACTTTGGCTGTGCACTCTAATTCCAAGATGTCATTCTCCTATTTTCGCCAATCTGGATGAACTCGCATATACTATTAGTGAATTGTCCTCATAGACGTTAGATTAAACCCATGGTCCATTGTACAAGCAGCCCACCACTTCTTCTAGAGATTAGAATTGCTAAAAATAATAGAATTTCCATTCTATTTTCTACCTTATCGCCACATACTCTCCGTTAGACTTCTAATGAACTTACCTAGACTTTAGACCTTTCAAAAGCATTAATTTATCTTAACAACATCTCGCATTGTCTTCCAAATTCAACGTTCATCCTTTCGTGATTTTATCATCTAGGGTGTGGATTCATCATCGAAGCTTCATTTATTGATGTCGCTGCTAAGCCATTAATAGATGTAGTTGACACTTCTCTACCACCATTGTAAGTCAAATATACAAGCTGTGTCAATGTTGGAAGGGTCGCCCTTTGGCTTACCAGCACTAAAAACCACCCATGATATGGTTGGCTGTCTCCATACGTTCTCTTGAAACATAGCAATGCAATGTGGATGCATCTTAATATTTTATTTCTCAAACTATCCTCTAATATCGAATCAACAAGGTGATAATGGGTCTATAAGATTAAATATAAGACATATGGTTCTATTGAGCATTACAAAGCTTGATTAACTGTCAAGGGTTTCACAAAGCGAAAAGGTTTTGAATTATCACGAAAATTTTTCCTAAGTAACTAGGGAAGTCATTATTCATTCTTTTCTCTCCATTGTTGCTTTACTGTCATTGGTCCCCACGCTAGACGTCCACAATGCCTTTTTCCATAGTGATTAAGAGGAGGAAATTTACATGGATTTTCTGTCCTAAGGAGAATTTCAGATATATCATCTTCATAAATCCATTAAAGGCAGCTTGTATTGTTAAAAATGGCATGTAACGACTAGAAAATTAGAATCAACATGTCTTTATTTATTTTTTAATCCATTAAAAATTAAAACGATATTAGGAAAGAATTATGGAATCATATGTGTAAAACATTATGCATGATCATGTTTGTTTGACAATGTAACAAAATATGAGAATTAATGACCAAAACAAATGAGACTTATTGAAAAAGAACTAACAAAAATGATGAGAGATAAGAAATAGACATATAGAGACCTATACTTCTCACTTTGACCAGCAACAATAAATCAAGAAAAATGTTTACCTTCTTGTCAGAAGGAGAAATCGTTTACCCCAATCTAATTTCTTGTTTTCAGTCCATGGAAAATGCTCATCATAGATTGACTAGGTTTTCATTATCCAAACACTTAAAAGTTGAAAAACAATCTCCGAAAATGATTTTTCTTCAAACAAACGGACCTTAAGCTGTAATCCATAATCTGTCCTTCATAGAAAAATGCAAATTTTTCCCCGATACCTATGTGAGCACATTGATTGTTTATTGGGGGATTAACCATTGATTGATTAAAAGCAACCTTTACCAATAGTCATATAAGTGAGCTATCCACCTTAGAAAAAGTTGTTACCTAATATGTATTTCATCTTGACTCTGTAGCATTAAAGAATTGAAAGAAGCATTAATTTCAAGAACTTATAATATCAGTATAACTTTTTTTTTGGTCAAAAATACTTATAATATTTGTCCAGCCCAGCCACAGTTTTCTTAACGAAATGTTGCAGCATAAACACCGGAGTCCGAACAACCATTCCATAAAAACTTGCTTCTTTCAACCTCTCTCGTGTATGCGAGTTTCTCCCTACCAACTGGTAGCGATGCCTAATACAGAAACCCTAGCCATTGGCTAAATCTCATCTCTTTCCAGTTTTCGACCCTGTTACAAATCGTTTTACTAAAAACAAAAACCCTAAAAAAGTTTCCCTCGCTTTGAGTTGGTAGAATGCGGTGGCCTTCTCAGGTAGGAGTAATGGAGATGGTTCGGTGACAATCCTCCGACCAGGGGAAGTGCATGGGCTTCTGCGTGTTGATCCAAGGTTGGATTTCTCCCTCCTTCTCCTCATGTTGACGAAGTGCATGGGATCAACGCAGTACTTGATAGTGTGAATGCGAATCTGTTGATGAGGTGAAAATGATCTTGGTTTGCCCCTCTGGAAGGAAATCAGGGTAGATGTTCTGTGAAAAACCACTGATTAGGATAGGGATCCAGCTTGAACGAAAGGATTGACTGAAAATAGTGTTGAGGTTTCTGTCAGAATGATGTTTGGAAAAATGCCCAAGAGAATGCGCAGCCAAATATAGAAGTAATCGCCTGATCCTTAAGATCCATAATCTAGTCAGAAAACATGGATAGTAAAGAGGAAAATGAGTTACGTGTAGCAGCATTATGCAAACGATTAGGACATCTATGGGATGAGGAAGACGTCGTTGAAGTAAATCCGCACGTATCATTACAAAAAAGAGATGAATGTAATAGAACAATCTTGGGTAAACTCTACTCTAAACCCAATGTCAATTTTCAAGCTTTCTTCACAACTATAAAGAAAGCTTGGAAAAAGAAGCGATAGAATGTGCTAAAAAAGGAATGGGTCTCTTTACCTTTGTGTTCCATTCGAGGTAGAAAATGATAGAATTCTCACATCTTCACCTTGGTCTTACTCCAGCAATTTGCTTGTCTTTGAAACAATGTGATCCTGAAATTCCAGAACATTGTTATGATTTTTCTAAAGCAGCTTTCTGGGTTAGAATCGGAGGTATTCCCCCTGGTTGGAGGGTGGAATCAGTTTACCATGATCTGGGAAGAAAGTTAGGCCAGGTTCAGGAAATTCAGATCGAAACCATGGGACACCTGCAGCAAAGAGGAGGAAGAGTTAGAGTGGAGGTAGACTTAACAAATCCTCTGAAAGCAGGAACCATTTTGGATATTGGCAAAAAATGGCTGTGGGTAGAATTCAAATACGAGAGATTACCCCATTATTGCTACTCCTGTGGAAGGATAGGTCACTATGCACAAGATTGTCCAGAAATTCCTTATGCAGAATCCCCATGGGCAGTCGACAAAATCGGTTCCTACGGACCATGGTTGAAAGCAGAAGTCAGTGATCACAGTCCTTATTGGGAGACTTTTTATGGAAATCTCGAAGAGGACATTATTGTAGAGGAAACCATACCGGTAGCAAAGTCTCCAAGTAGAGAACAGGCTCTAATCATAAGAGAGAAAGGGCCAGAAATGTGTCTGGAAGCCTGCAGCAAAAAAAGACCTGAAAGTTCTGTCGAGCCGGAGAGAATGGAACCCCCTGTCACAAATCAGAAGGTCAATAAAGATTATGGAAAACAGATTATATGCTCAGATACTCCCACACATAATCCTCTTAAAATTGGAAAGAGCAGCAAGAAGAACATGAAGGTGCAGAAAGCTAAGAAGCATAAATGCTTACCTGAACCAACTCCTATCCTCATTGACGATTCAGGCATGACAGAGACGCCAGTGAAGTTTCTAAATGATAGAACAGACTGGGCTTTGGTGGCTAGCCCTAATAAGCCACCAAAGACGACATGAAAAATCATTAGCTGGAATTGTCGGGGCTGGGCAACCCACGACAATCCAAGAGCTAAGAGCATTAATTGCTCTTGAAATGCCCAGTATAGTATTTCTAATGGAGACCAAAAACAAAGCAACAATGGTGGAAAGTATATGCAAGAAACTCCAATTTCAGCACTTATTTCTAGAAAATCCAACGGGTATAGCAGGGGGATTGGCGCTAATGTGGAATGAGGAAGTAGCAGTGCAAGTGCAAAGCAGTTCAAAACACTACATTGATGTCAGATGCACTGATTCTACCAGAAAATTAGGCATGCAGATTACCTTTATTCATGCATCCACAAATTTTGGGGAGAGGCTACAATTATGGCAGCAATTGAAGACATTGAAGCCTCACAGCTCCAGTCCATGGATATGCATGGGGGATTTTAACGAAATTTTATATGTATGGGAAAAGGTTGGGAAAAGGGAAGCAGATACTCAAAGAATAGCAGCTTTCAGAAATATGCTTAATGAGTTATTTCTAATGGACATGGAAAGCCAAGGCTGTGCATTTACATGGGCAAATAACAGAGAAGGGGAGGATCTTGTTAAAAAAAACGACTAGATAGAGTGTTATGCACCTTGGAATGGCGAGTAATATACCATGATGCAGAAATTCATGCACTCCCAGCAATTGGCTCGGACCACAGTCCTCTGGTTCTAAGGCTACACCCTGCACAAAAGAAGAGAATAAGAGAATTTAAAATGGAGGCCTTCTGGTTGGAGAATGAAGAATATCATGAAGTGATTCGCGACGCATGGACCACACTATCAGCCCCTACACAGACCACTTTTTCAGCCAAACTCCAGGCGACAGCCAAAAAACTGACACAATGGAGTCAAAAACAGTTTGCACATACACCTAGAAGGATAAAAGAGTTAACACAGGCCCTAACAGCAATAACCAATCAGCCACAACAGAATTCCAGCAGACGGGAAGTGAAAAGTATTATTCATCAGATCGACACTCTAAGAAAACAGGAAGAACAATACTGGGGACTACGATCGAGAATTAAATGGTTACAGTGGGGAGAAAAAAATACAAGCTTCTTTCACGCAACAACAGTGCAAAGGAGGCATAGAAATCATATCACAATGCTGCAAGTGGAAGATGGCAGATGGTGTCGGGATCCAGGAGAAATCAGACATCACATATATGACTATTACAGCAAGCTATATAAAACAGTAGGGGAACGAAATTATCAGCCGGTTTTAAGCCAATGCCAATCTCCTATTGATGATCATATAAATGCATCCCTGGTGGCTAATCCAACGATGGAGGAAATTAAAACGGCGGTTTATCAGTTGGGAGCTATGAAAGCGCCAGGTCCCGATGGTTTCAACGGTCTGTTCTATCAAAACAGTTGGGAAAATTCTTCAGACTGACCTGTTCCAAATGGTGCAGACTTTCTTCAACTCAGGAGTCTTGGATCCTCATCTAAATCAAACCCATATTGTCTTGATTCCCAAAGTAAAAAACCCTGAGACAATTAGTCAGTTTAGACCCATCAGTCTTTGCAACTTCAGTTATAAAATTATCTCAAAACTACTTGCAAATAGATTGAAGCGGTGGGCTGCCGAGAGATAATCGCACTGAACAGCGCCTTCGTCAAGGGCTTACAGATCTGAGATAACATCCTGATTGTGCAGAAGTGCTACACCCAGCTGCGTATCACCAAACGACAGAAAAAACATCAGGCAGTACTCTAACTAGATATGCAAAAAGCATATGATCGAATTGAATGGGATTTTATTCGGGATTGCATGCTGAAAATGGGTTTTTCTGACAAATGGGTGACTCTAATAATGCAATGCATCACTACTGTAACTTTCAATGTAAAGCTCAATGGAGAACCTTCCTCGTTTTTCAGTCCATCCAGAGGCCTAAGGCAAGGAGATCCCCTGTCGCCTTATTTGTTCATCCTAATCACAAATGTATTAACGTGGTTAATGACAAAAGCAGTTGAGGAAGGCAGCATACAAGGCATACAGCTTAACAGGTATTGCCCAAAGCTCTCTCACCTTATGTTCGCAGATGATGTTATATTCTTCTTGGATGGCACTCTAAGGGAATGTCAAAATCTGTCATTAACAATCAATCTACTGCTACGCAACGGGGCAAGCGGTAAACCTAAATAAGTCAGGAGTTTCGTTTAGTAAGAATTGTCCCTTACCACTGAAAAGAAACTTGGCTCACGAGCTGAGAGTGCCTGTGGTTGACAAGACAGGAAAATACTTAGGTATCCCTACAGAGTGGGGACAATCTAAGAAAGAATTATTTGCATGGATATTAACCAGAGTAAATTCCAAGTTGGAGGGCTGGAAGGAGAAATTACTCACCAAAGCAGGTAAGGAAGTCCTGATCAAGAGCGTGGTGCAGGCTATACCAACATACGCCATGTCGATCTTCAAAGTGCCAGTCTGCATCTGCAGAGCAATCGAAAGGCGAATAGCTTCTTTCTGGTGGCAAAAAGGAGATACAAAACAGGGCATCCATTGGAAGAATTGGGCTGCTATGAAGAACAGAAAGGATGAAGGAGGGATGGGATTCAAAGACTTAATTACCTTCAATAGTGCGATGCTGGGTAAACAAGTATGGCGGCTGCACACATCCCAGGACGCACTATGGACTAAAGTCCTGAAGAGTATATACTTCCCCCATGGAGACATCTGGAATGCACAGCAGGGCCGGCGACCATCTTGGGGCTGGAAAAGCATGTTGGTGGGGCGAGATTCTATTAAACCAGATATCAAATGGTTAGTCGGGGATGGCAAATCAATTAAAATAAGGGAGGATAAATGGTTATCACAGGAGTTAAATGGGCAACCAGTACATCAAGCAGAACCAGTTAAGGTGGAAGGATTGATAAACGAAGACTCTCGAACATGGAAACACGCTCTTATTCATCAGTATTTTGAGGAGAAAATAGCAAACGAGATCCTAGCTATTCCCTTGAGTTCAGATTCAAAACCGGACAACAGAATTTGGACAGGTAACAGTAGAGGGGAATATACGGTCAAAAGTGGCTATAACAGAACACAGGCAGTGCAACCCAAACAAAATTCACAGAAAGCATCTTGTTCTTACCAGCCCCCACGATCTTTATGGACACAGATTTGGAGCCTCTCCGTTCCGCCGAAACTTCGGACCTTCCTGTGGAGTATTTGTCAAAATGCCGTCCCCACCAGTGAAAACCTCTACAAAAAAAAGATCCGTCCAGACCCTCTCGTCAGCTGTGTCATACGGAAATTGAAACTACCGAGCATATCTTCCTATTCTGTAGATTGACTAAAGAGATCTGGAGAGATAACAGACTATAGGGAACGAACTTGATGAAATAAATCCGGCGAATCGATCAATGGCTCCTGTCAGCATTCGAATCAAGAAGGGAATCACCTGAGAGAGAGGTCATCGCATGGGTGCTATGGCAGATCTGGAAAGCTCGCAACGCACGGATCTTCCGAGACAAAACTCCAAACCCAGAGGATGTAATTGACCTCGCACATACCCAAAATCTAGCCTTCAATAGAGGAACGAAAACAAAAAACCTAAACCGAACCAAAAATCGGCTCTTACCAGAGGTATGGACACCACCGAAACTAGTGAGGTGAAAGTGAACGTGGATGCCTCATGGGTACCAAGAGAATTTCTATGTTCGGTAGCCGGCATCGCCAGAAATAAAGATGGATTAGTGGTCGCCGGTTTTGCTGCGGAGGCTAGGGTTTCTTCCGCGGAACAAGCAGAAGTAGAAGCTCTGTTACACGGCCTTCGCTTTTATCTCCAACTGGTCGTCCACTCACGTGCAAGCGCTTCAAAGTCAAGTACTTCGCTTCGTCTGTGAAAGCGATAGTTCAGCGGTCGTGGGCTATGTGTTGGGCCGGGCCGAGACACCATGGAATCTGCGCAGCATAATCCAACGATGCCAACAGGAACTCCGTCTGGGCCGCCATGTATCCGTAATGTATTGCCCCCGGGAGGTAAATCAAGCCGCTGATTGGCTGGTACGCGCACACCGTCTAAAACAACTTCCTCCAGATTGGGTGCATAGACCCCCTCTATCCCTTTGGAATATTTTAGTTTCAGAATGTAACGCATCGTCGTTTTCCAAGACTTCATAAGCTAATACATTAGTAGCTATTTCGACCAAAAAAAAAAAAAACACCGGAGTCCCCGCTTAAACTAAAGCCCAGGACCAACAAGCGCACTATGACGAGGAATTGTTTTTATGATCCTCCAATATCACCTCATATCTTTAGTCAACCGATCACGTCTTTTTATTTTAGGAAAAATTCTATAATTACTCATGGTGGATACGCGCTAAATCGAGATCTTGATTCCAATTAAAGCGAAAAGAGTTAGGACAGACGAAGATAAGCAATACAAACACACATTTACCTTTAGGTCCAGTCGCCGGAGCGGGACATGGAGGTGCTGTTGCTGGTGCTGGTGCCGGCAGAGCCAAGGTGTTATAAAAGGGGTAGAGCTGGTACCTCACATTGCAGCTCGGAGTGAGCAAGCTAATCCCTTGCTTCCCCTGAGGTAGATTAGCGATACCGAACTGGAGGCATGTGCCACAGTCTGATGCCGTCAAGTCCGGCGTGCACTGTGCAAGTGCGTACAGCTTCTACATGCTCGTGATGTTTGCCTCCGCCACGGCGACCTTCTTCCCTGACCCACCAGCTGAAGCCCTCACCGCGATGTTGTTGAGGGTTTCTAATAGGACCTGCATGAACCGGATTGGGTCCATGACGTTCTCGTCGTACAAAAGCGCAGATGGCGATTCCTCCATGACTGAGACGATGGACGGGTTCAAGTACCGCAACATGCACTCGTCGTACCAGATAACAGAGACCCGCCGGTTGGGGCATCTTCGGAGGATCTCCTGCTTTCCAGTGGCCATGCAGATGCTGCGAGTGGCAATGTCAAGGTCGCCGCGGCAGAGGAAGAGCCCATAGGCCCGATCAGGAGGGTTTTGGCCAGCAGTAGCGTTCGCGAAGCCGTCGGTGCTGTGGGTGGCGGCGGAGGGTAGAGAGGAGGGTGTGGAGGTTGGATTGGTAGGTGGAGTTGGGGCTGAAGAGGGAGGTGTTTGGGCAATCATGATATATGTAATTAGGGGCAGCTTCAGTACCGAAAATTTTGATGAAGAAGGAGAGAGAGAGGCAGATGGTGAGACAAGAATTCATTATTAGCTGGTTGATGAATAGATCGAGCTTGCAGCACGGACACGGAATAGTAGGAAGAAGAGCGTGTGGTCTCTCTCCAAGATATTTTTGCGGTGAGAACTATTTGGAGAATCTAAATGCATGGACTAAAATAAAAGTTGACCGTCGTGTCTGAAGAATAATTGCAGCATGACCAATACCAGGTGCTTAAAAATTGTAATGGTAAAAGCAATCTAAATATGGGATTAGACTTCCGACCAAAAAAAATGGGATTAGGCCATCATCCTTTATTGGCTTTTATGCAAGCAAGGTCCTGTTTAATTAGAATCATGGTATTAAGCTAATTACTTGGACATCATCATATAACAAAAACTTCTTTTATTAATACTGTAGAAAAGTACAGAATATATCGATTCATTCTATATTTAGGCGTGTGGTAAAAACTTGTATTTTTTATTTGAGGTTCGTTCTTTTCACTTTTTCTTAATCTGTGATTAACTAAATAAATTAGACTAAGCCTACGCAATAAATTCTCATGTCACACGTAGTCTACACAACAACATGTGATGGATGATCCATAGTATAGATTATTAGACTGGGGTTACCAAAGAAAAATTTGAGCAATTTTATCATTATATACTTGTTATACTGAAAATGCAACTAAGATTAGGTTCAACAGCTCAACTGAAAGATTGGGGGCGAATTATCTATTTTCCTTCTTGTTTTTTATAGTTAATACAAGGCACACCATTGCAAATTGAAATTCAAGGATCAAGGTTTGAACGTTTAAGATTTTGACATTTTATTCCATATGACATATCTAAATGTTTTAAACCATATAGAAATTGATATCTTAAATCCTGAAAAACTATAATATACTTTTTCTTTATACAGGAAGGTCAAAAGAGATTTATGACAAGTCAAGACAAACCGGTGGGAGATTTTTCCTAAAGTCAAATACAGTTTTTTTTTTTTTTTTTGAACAGGAAGTCAAATACAGTTTAAGCGACAGGAATTTCAGTGTGTTAGGCCATTCAAATTCATGTGGACAGAAGAATAAGATAAATTGTGAGGATGGAAGACAGCAATTGCCCTTGTACAAGGTCATTGACTAAAGTCAATTTATGTGAGTGCGCACTCTCATTTGCTCCAACGTGGAGACTGCGACAAGAAAAGTATGGACACCATTGCGTAGGAGTATCTGAGCCAATTACATCTTAGTCATTAAACGTTAATAGTCATAAGTGTAACCTATATGATTTAATGATCAAGATTGAGTGGGCTCACCTGTCTAGATGAGTACAAGACTTGCTTGTTGTAGAGAGAGAAAGGAAGGGAAAACTAGTAAGGCGCTAACTTAGATGGTAAGAGAATTTTTCAGCTTGTTTAATGATCTTTGGTTCAAGCTTGGTTAGAAACACAATTTAAGGTAAAATTCAGAATGCACCAAGCTAATATAAGACAGTGTACTTTGACGATCACTTGAGGAGGTGAATAAATTGATATGTGCGAAAACTGGTGGAAATACCACCTTATGACTATATATATATATTTTAAAAAAAGATGGGGTGAAAAAGTGATATTGGTCTTTTTCTTTAGATATGTGAAGGACGGCCTCAATTGACCACCGTGATAGTGGTCGCCAACCTGCATTGCGGGCTTGGGTGCCCACGGCTTGAGAGCACAATGGCTAAGTCTCCTGAGCACGAGTTCAGGTGGTGCTCGCATAATTCCTTCATCACCTCCCTATCCTTATCAAGTGTTGAGCGTTAGGCAACCACCTTATCAAGTGTTGAGCGTTAGGCAACCACCGCGCCAGGTTGTCGTTGGCCTTAGGCGGCCATGACATAGTGGTCCGATCGCAAGTCCCTTCGATTGATAGTGAGATTTTTTATTTAATTTTCTTTTTCCTCTTAATTTTATCTTGAATTACCAAATAATTTGCGCTGTCTCATTCGAGATTTACCAAATAAGAAATAGGCCCATGTCATGTAAACGTATCCTCCTCCTGCCAACGGAAGCATGAACCTCGGGATTAATGGTTCCGTCATTTAAGCAAGTCAATTACGTTATCTTACGTTTTTCCAAAGCAGAATAATGCCGACCGAGTGGGACTCTTTGGTCCTCATCCTCAAGCGGAGACTTGGGAAAGAAAAATCTAAGGATGTCGACCTAACTGGATATGAGAGAGAGAGAGAGAGAGAGAGAGAGAGAGAGAGAGAGAGAGAGAGAGAGAGAGAGAGAGAGGAATCTTCATTCTCGTCTTTGTACTAAAAAAATATAGGAACTCTTGTTTTATGCAGCATAATACCTCACTCTTGTTTCCGATTCCTTTTTCCAACGAAGGGCATGCCTTTTCTGAGGAAAAGTTGTTAGGTGCCTTGGAATTTACAGCTCGGGCATCTTACTGGTTTTTATATATGAATAAACTTCACATCCGACTAAATTTTATGACGGATTAAGATCTCTGTTATTAGAGAAGTCGACATTATTTTTTCTTTTCTGATGAGTGTAACTTGACCTTTTGAGTTTGCTAAATTGAGAACATGACATATTAACATAAAAAGATAGCGGTTTGAACTTTTTTTTTTGTTGATTCTACTTTACTCCTAATCTAACTCTCACTTTCAGATTTTTGCCTTCCCTCCTTATATGGCGTGGGAGTCAAAACCCACATTTGAAACTAAATCGCCATCACCCCAAACCGTTTTGAAAAGGTGGAAATTTGTAGATGGGGATTGATACTCCCCACCTCAATCCCCACTTTTTCATTCTATATTGGAAGAGTGTCCACTGGGGCAAACCTCATTGGTTAAAGCAGTTTGAATTTAATCTTCCAATTTATACTTTTTTTTTCTTCATTTGCTTTTCTTTCCTATTTATATTTTCCTTCGCTTCTTCCTTAGTTCCGTGGGTAATATCACCACCCTCCTTTTGTGATAGATCGGCGAGCTCGTGGAAAGATAGGCCAATCCAATGGGGATGTGATTGCTGCTAGTGGTGAGTGTAACTTGACCTTTTGAGTTTGCTAAATTGAGAAGATGACATATTAACATAAAAAAGATAGCAATCTAAACTTCATTTTTTTTTTGATCGGTCATACTTTACTTCTACTCTAACTTTCACTTTCAGACTTTTATCCTACCTTATGATAAAGCGTGGGAGTCGAAATCTGACTTGAAAATAAATCGTCCACATCCTAACCCCCTTGAAAAGATGGAGATTCGAACCTCCCACCTTCTCCTTCCATGTTGGAAGAGTGGCCACTGAGGCAAATCCTAGTGGTTAAAGCAATTTGAACTTAATCTTCCAATTTATACTCTTTTTTTCTTCATTTCATTTTCTTTCATGTTTATATTTTCCTTTGCTTCTTCCTTAGTTCCATGGGTAAATCATCACCCTCCTCCTTTTGTGATAGATTGACGAGCTCATGGAAGGATAGGCCAATCCAATGGGGAAGTGATTGCTATTAGTGGCGAGTGTAACTTGACCTTTTGATTTTGCTAAATTGAGAAGATGACATATTAACATAAAAAGATAGCAATTTGAATATTTTTTTTGGTCGGTTTTACTTTACCTCTATTCTAACTCTCATTTTCAGACTTTTGCCCTGCCTCCTTATAGGGCATGGGATTTGAAACCCACAGTTAAAACTAAATCATCACACTCCAACCCTCCTTGAGAAGGTTGGGATTTGAACCTCCCACCTCCCCATTCCATATTGGAAGAGTGGCCACTGAGGCAAACCCCAGTGGTTAAAGTAGTTTGAACTTAATCTTCCAATTTATACTTTTTCTTTCTTCATTTCCTTTTATTTCCTGTTTATATTTTCCTTTGCTTCTTCCTTAGTTCCATGGGTAATATCACCGCCCTCCTCCTTTTGTGATAGATTGGCGAGCTCGTGGAAGGATAGGCCAATCCAATGGGGAAGTGATTGTTGCTAGTGGCGAGGCACAACAATGAGGTGAGGGCCGTGTTGAGCCGCGGTGGAGAGAGAGAGAGAGAGAGAGAGAGAGAGAGAGAGAGAGAGATGGGGACCTAAGATTATGTGTTGATTTTGCTGCATCCATTGATCGAAAAAGTTTAGAAGATAAAATGACATTTTTTGAAATCTAGGACGTAAAATTGTGAACACACTTTGTGTTAGAGAAAATTCCTATGTTGTTTTGAAGTTGACAAAACTTATCTAAGTTATATTCTGAAGATTGTCGGATTTTTATGTCAAAGACTATCTTACAATAGAAGTCTGCCCACTCTGACAAATTTCATACTAAACACAAGTGAAGAATGAAGACTTATCCAGACGCGTGATTATCTTTCTTTCTTCAAGAGTTCGATTCGTACATGTTATATATGGCCTTCTGATTGGAAATGTCACTTACGAGATTGATTATCTTTATTGGAATCAACTTAGATATATCAAATCTTTTTAGATATCAAATTAATTTGGAAAGAATCTATTTATGGAAACCAAGATCATGATTGCATGGGCGAACAGGATTGACGGGCTTTCATCATAATCTTCAAACAGCTCGAGATCTCCTTGATTGATTCTGTCTAACGGGTTAATTGGAAGAATTCCTTTGGAAAGTGCCAACGGTCGAGAAAGCATGAAGGAGTATTTAAGGAGGCCTCTCCATTCATTCGATAGAGTGTGTGAAAGAAGAATTCCAAAGTTTGAAGCTTCCAATTTACTTGTTATTCCTTACACTATGCTCAAATTTGTACTCAAAAGAGAGAGAGACTCAAAGAGAGACTCTGTGAGAGCAATAGAGACTCTTCACTGTGAAGTCGAGATCACAAGATTGTAAATTCTCTTTTGATTCTTAGTGAAAACTAGCCAGAAGGCTATCAGCGTGGGAGAGTGGAGTAGGCTGGATTTAAGCCAAACCACTATAAATTATGTGTTCCTTTTCTCATCCCTAAACTCCTTTAATTTATTCGTACTTCAATTTTGTAGTTAAAGTTTAAACTCTTTTAAAATCTGCTGATTATCAGGCTCAGTTTCAAAAGCAAAATATTCATATTGCTCTTTGCGAAAACTTTTTTCACACCTATTCACCCCCCTCTAGGTGTTTATACTAGCACTTTCACTTTGGATGTTGGTTTATGCTCACACCGTATTGGATTCATCGAAAAATTGTAAATACTTTACTATTGATTAGGCCATCAATACTTAGGTCGGGCTAAGAGAAGAATGTTATGAAATTATACATTGATTCCAGAAAAATAACGTTCACAAACAATTCACCAGACATAATATAATAATAAAGGAACAAAATTAGAAGAACACGCTAGAAAATTTGTTATTGAAGATGAACGGCAATGATGGTCACCTTTTTGGCCTCATATGGGGGTCACTGACAAGGTCGATTGCGTGATTTGCGTTCTTTTGTTGAGTGGGGAGACTTGACTGACAAAAGTCGAGATAACATGTAACTCCAATATCTCAGTTTCAAGTGATGGCGATGATGATGGCGACGGAGAGCGCTTTGGGCTAGATTCATATGTACTTGTTGCCATGGAAACTATTCGAACTTTCCTTGATTTAACGTGAGGAAATGTATTGGACCCAATTGTACAAGTTTGTTAACCTAGTACAACTCCTTGTAGGCCACGGCTAAAATCTTCAACAGAGGTACTCATTATTGCTGCTTCACGAAATGCATTTGCATGGGTATAATCGATTTGCATGAAAAATTACCGAACAACTTTTCGGGTAGTCACCTCCCAATGCCGATTGAGTTAAGGATGTGAACTAGTTTGTTCGGCTTGGAAAAAGACTAATAAAAAATTACTACGAAATGTACAATTAGCATGAAATGACAACACGTGAAAAAGTTTCGGATCATTTGCTCTGAGTGATATAGAATTACTTCATCATAGAGCAGCTCCCAGTCAATTACGATCCTTTTCTAAGTATGTAGTAATTGCAAACCAGTGTAGTGTAGACAATTCCCATAGGCCAGAAGTTCTTTTACGAGTGACGGGAAAAAGTGACGGAAAAGTTCTCTAATAATTTGATTTTTAGATGGTTTCGTATATACAGGAAAATTCTTTTGGAAAAGTTATGCAAAGTCGAAAAAATATGATAATAATCAAGCTGTTGATTGACAAAGTACAAACACCGGGCATCGTAGCAAAAGTCAAACTACAATACGAAAGCCACGTCGGAATTGAGAGCAAGTGAGGGGCGAGTGCTAGTTTAGCATTAATTCTTTTGCTCTAGTAATGATCACCTAATGCCCAGTTCGAAAACCTATGGTACTAATTTGACATTTTGGTGAGACTAGCAACCAAAATCTAAATTAAATATAAAAACCTAAGTTTACATTGACTTTTTGTTCGCTATAGGTGTTTAATATTGAGCTAAATGATAAGATTCTGTTTTTCATTATTCTTTTGAGGGGTTTGGCTTTTGTGGTTTTACAGCATAAATGCCAATTTTGGCAATTAACTTTGGCAGCTTTATACTTCGATTGCAAAAGATGAGTCCCACAAGAGCACCGTTACAAATATAGCGTAACAGTACCGCTAGGCTAGCAGATTCTTATTACAAAGAATTCTCTTTTCTAATTTTCATCTTTAAGGAAAAACCTCAATGCAATGTAAAATAGCTTTCAATTTTATAATTAGGTTACAAAACTTCGACAAAAAAAAAAAGTTTAGAAAACTGTTTTTCTATGAGATATGTACGATTGTGAGTGATCCTCTAAATAATTATATACCAAAATCAATAATGGCCTGATACCTCATTTAAGAAATTAATTGTATAAACTAATCTTAGTAAGTCTAGTATTTTCCTAAAACAAAACCCCATGACTGTTGGCTCAGGGGTTTAGAATTTAAAGATGTATAGAGCCGACTCAGTTCCCACAAGGATTATTGATTTGCATAATCAAAATGGATCTTCTCGTCATTAAAAAGGAAAATCTCAAAACCAAAGAATTAAAGATTCTACAAGGCTTACATCAGTGTTACCAACTCTGTATAAAATTGGATCTATCTTTAAAGTAAAATGCTTGGGTAACCGTCTTGTAACAATACTATTGTTAGCCTGGAAAACGTACAGTCAATCCAGAGCTCACACATTTTCCACGAGAGGGAGAGAGATCTATGTTTACCTCGGAAACTTCCACGTGCTTGTGTTTGAGAAAGGAATTGTCGTGGGTGCAAAGGGAAAGAGAAGGTAACGTGAGACATCATCTCACTCCTGCATTTGTTTTATCTAGGAGACACCGTGTGTGACCCGTTGGTTAGAGACGCAAAGCTGGCAATGAGGAATAATTTGACTTAATATGTATTTTGAAGCCGGCTGGTTGAGGCTGTGGGGGTCACGTGGTGATGCCGACTTGAGTGTTTGACTTTTTTAACTTTAGCCACGTAATTGAAAATAATATTCTTTCTATCATAAAAGAAGTTGCAATTCAATGTGTAAGCCCAAACAAGAAGTATAGGCACTATTGATTGACTACATAGCGGACATGAACGAGGAGGGTTTTCAACCATTTCATGAGTATGATCAAAATAGTTATTTCAAGTTTGGAAGATCATCATGTTAAATGAAAATAGGAAATGAGTTTGTTTGTTCATTTCCACTCAATTGATTAGGAAGGGCGCGCATGACAAAATTTCTATTTCTCGATTTCTCTGTTTCTCTGTTCCCCGGAACAGGTTTGGAACAGAAATCCGTTTGGTAACACAATTTGATTTCTCTATTTTTGAAACAAATTTCTATTCCAGAAATAGAGAAATTGAAAAAATCAGAAGCTGAAATTTTTAACTTCTCAGTTTCTGAAATAGAAATCAGAAACTGAAATCAAACCATATAAAAGAACATTGCACTTTCTTGCTAACTTAATTCACTCATAACCACAACTTCACAACTTATTTCTACTTTTCTTATTCTTATTTTGCTCGTGTTTATCTCTTTTTTTTTTTGCATTTTTTTTCAATTTTTTTTTTATAACTTCCTCGTTAGGATGAAAGGCAATCGAATGGGTCCCCAATTTTCAAAAATGACCAAAGTTCTTAAATGCTTACTTAAAAACAATGGGGCTCTTTCCTCCTAAAAAGACACGTGCATGACCAGTTGAAGAAAAAGTTTTTATGTAATAGATGAATAAAAAACGTGCCTAGAAATTTAACCTTATTTTTTTATGGATTCAAAATTCTTGCAAAATCAAAATAATTAGATTGTTACACAATCTTGAATTTTAATTCGAAGGCAATAGATTCAAGAGAATCTCTCTCTTTGCTATGCAATGACCATTAAAGGTTCATTGAGCAACGATAAAGAAATTAGGGATGAGCAATTGGACTGATTCAATTCGAGAATCAGAATAAACTGATTGGTTCCTAACCATAAATGTTACTTTAAGATAGAATTCTCATATATTCATTTACACCATTAATTTTATTTTGTTGATAATCTTGTATAATACTAGTTTTTGATAAAATGACAAGGTTGTATAGGCGCCATTGATGGCACCCATATTCATGCTTCCGCAGTACTTGTCTGAACCTACGCAGGATGAGCTTGCAAACGATACATTGACCGAGGAGGGAAACCAAATAAATACGCTTAGGAAAACAATTGCTAATAAAATGGCAAGGGATAATAATATGCTAGAAATTCCATGAAATTGTATTTTCAACTTTTGTAATGTATTAGTATTATTTCGATTATTATTTTGTATTTGAGGATTTCCTATGTTGTTATCTAATCAATTTCTATTCCTAGAAATAAAAATTTTGTTTTGTTATCAAATGGATTTCTGTTTCAGAAATAGAAATTTTGAATCGTTATCAAACGGGTTTCTTTGCTCAGAAACTTGTCAGGGAAATAGAAATTAAGAAATTGATTTCTGGCCAGAAATCAATTTCTGTTTCATAAATTTTGTCATGCGTAGCCTAAAAGTCTGCCAAAAAGATGAGATCGAGAAGTTGTAGAGGTTTTGAGAGGGAAAATTATTCAAAAAGTCCTAAATCTACTATATTTTTGTCAATTCAGTTTTAAACTTTTCAATTTTGTCAATTTAATCCTAAACTTTTTCACTTCTTACCAATTGAGTTTATCTAGTCAATTTTGGCCAGAATGCATTGACATGAACATCAACGATGCTACGTGACACGATTGGCACTGACATAAATAATTTTTAATTATATTTTAATATTTTTTTGAAATTTTTTATACATTTTTTGGACTTTTTTTTTTTTTTTTTTTAGTTTTTAGTTTTTCTTTTTCACTTTCTTCTTCCTTTTTCCCGGTGGCTAGCCACAAGTCATGGCTATCGGGCTAGCCTCGCTCACCACAAGCGAGGCTCGGTTGAGCGAGGGTGAGCCCAGGCAAGGCTTGCCCTAGCCAAGGCGAGACTTGGTGAAGGTCGGCCTTGCCCAAGCCAAGGCACCCTCACCAAATTTGGCATGGGTGAGGCCAACACTTGCCTCGGTGAGGGCGAGCTCTGGCGAGGGCTCCCCTCACCAGCCTGGGCGGAGGTGATGCCTAGCGAGGCTGCCTTGGCCTAGGCAAGGGTCGAGCTCACCCTTGCTCCATTGGGCCTCACTTGTGGCAGGTGAGGCCAACTCGACGGCCATCAACTCGACGGCCATGGTCGATGATGGCTACTGGCGAAAAGAAGAAGAAAGTGAAAAAGAAAAAAAAAACATAAAAAAATAAAAAATGTATAAAAAATTTCAAATAATATTAAATTATTATTAAAAATTGTTCACGTTAGTACGACCATGTCATGTGGCATCGCTAGTGTCCATGTCTGCGAATTCCAACCAAAATGCCGGATAGATTCAATTGGTAAGAAGTGAAAATGTTTAGGATTAAATCAACAAAATTGAAAGGTTTAGAATCGAATTGGTAAAAGTGCAATAAGTTTAGGATTTTTTAGACAATTTTCCCGATTTTGGGAGGAAATACTGTCTAGGGTAGGAAGGGATGTCTCCATAGGCATAGACCATTAGAGAAGGTTCATAAAGTCGACTAGGACCATCTTAAACCGTAAAGCTAGATTTATTAAAAATAGTTTACAAAATTGTTTTAATAGGATATATGTCGGATTGTGAGTAATCATCTAAATAATTGGTTATATTCAAAAATTAATAATAGCCCAACATATCATTTAATAAATTAGTTATATAAATTAGACATAATGAGCTTGATATTTTGCTAAAGCAAAAACTCACGACATATTTTTAACGGTTTAGAATTTGGCTTGTGTATAAGAATTAGACGTATAGAACCAGCCCAGTTCCCCATACATATCATCACTAGAAAAGAAAACCTTAAAACAGAAAAAATAAATCCAGAAAATGAAGTTGTGCCTGTACATGGGGGAAGCTCACGTTGAATTGATTATCACTAGACCGGTCGATATTCTAGGCTGGTCAACTGCGTGTAACATGAAATCTAGATTGACCTTCTAGAAGTTTAGGAGGACCACTTACTGTCTTTACAAAATCAATCTTTAGAATATGAAATCTCCACATGATGTTTTGCTATCTAATTGATTGGGTAAATTTTGGTTCAAAGGTTAAGGAAAGAAGACATGTATGAATAATGCGATTTGACTAAATTCTTCCCGCTAATTATCGAACAGGAGAAGAACAAAATAGTGGGTACACCGCCCAATACACTGGGAACATCTTCTTGGCCCTATTTCTCCAAAAGTCCTTGGGGCTTTTCAGCTTCAAGCTGCCCAAAAGCTTACTGTGATCACCACCTGGTATGGTCCTTCCACGAGTGAATTTATGTTTGAATACTTAAAAAGTTTTGTCAAGTGGGTGCTAGGAAATTCATAAACGGATAGCTTATTAAATTAATGGATACTGTGAGAAGATAACTGTATTTGGTATAAATTGATTCTCAATAATCTCGTGCTTGAAAAAGTTATGTACTAACACTCGAACACAACACGTCCACAACATGAGCCAACTTGCTTCACTGTCTTCCTTTCAAAGTCTTTCTTTAAAAAGCTATTGTTGTAGTTATGTAGATGAGCTAACTCTACTAGAAGAAACCAATAGCCTATGGGCAAAACTATACAAAAAGAAAAAAAAAACAATAAGAAGTCAAAATCGATTTAAAACTCTCATTATAGGTGGCTTGTAGATCAGTGACCGTCGTTGGTGAGGGTTTTGCGAAACCTGTCGCCAAGAATTGTTGTGGAAGGATAACAATTAGGCCTCGTCCAGCCAACTCCATGACAAGATATTGATGGCGCTAACATAATTTAAATACTATGATAGCTAACGAAAAAGTTACATCAATAAATGAAAGTACTAAAAATACACAATTGCAACCAATTTATTCCTGATTATGTTAGAGAAAGTGCATTCACAAAGTGTATAGATAATCTTTGTCTCGAGCTATAAATATTGTCAAAGAATACAAACACTTTTGGTTTTTTTTTTCCTGGTTGAAGGAATTGCTTTAATTTCTTCAACTAACGATTTCCGAACAACAAAGAACACTTTTGAACAAAGGATCGCTCAAAAGGGCTAAGATGGGCTATAGGCAACCAATTACAAGGGAGGGCTTCAAGTTTCCTAATTGATTGGCCTCACGGAAACAGTGGATGATTGGGATTTCATGGAGATGGGCCGGATGAAATTGGCATTATGCAATTAGGGCTCGCAAATCCCACCAAGGTTGATTAGTGCCCAAGAGAAAGCCTATCGGATATTGAGCACCTATAGCCTAAAGCTATAGTTTTAACAACACCAAAGCCCAACTAATAGGTGAAGAAATGTATAGTCTGGTGAGCATTATTTAGTCTAGACAAGAGAAGTAGTACTCATCCTAATGGATGCACAAAAGTTTATAAATGTGCAAAATTACAGAGGATTAATGTGTGATTTAGCTTCAAATAGTAATAACAACTTGGAAGAATCTTAATGACTATGATGAATAACATGTATGTTCTTTTAAATGCACACGATCCCTTTAAGCAATCAATAGTTTATTCTCCAAATACATTGATCTTTTATGATGGATCATAAAAAATCATGGTGGAAGGCCAAGCAATCACACCGTGAGATCATCCATGAAGAATAATTTTCACTTACACGGCCATTCACCGAGGGTACAATTCAGTAACCGACATATCATTGGTTGACGAAGGCATGGTCCTACTAGTAGATTGATTCGATCCAAGCTCTTTCATTGGGATGCTTAGTCCCCCTGATCTACTTCGGATGAAGAAGGCTGGATGTCGAGGCAATGGCGAGTTAAAGTAATTGCTACTGAGCCGGAGAACTATGGTTGCCATGGTGGGTCTAATAGTTGGATCTTCCTGAATGCATAGTAGGCCAATGTGCAAGCAACGAAGGACTTCATCTGTTGAATAAGAATCAACGATAGCTGGGTCCAACACTTTCAAGGCCGTGCCATCCCTCCATTTATTCCATACCTACAACAATAATTCCCGAAAATCTTCACAAATTGTGGCATTAATTCAGTGAATCATCATGCAAGACATCTGAATCTAGCAAATATCCATATATGACTATGGAAAAGGACCATAAGTGTTTCTTTAGGCTAAATGACTAAGTTTTTACAAAGGAATTTCAATTTCACTTGACCAAATTTACAAAGAGTGCAGTGTGAGTATTTGCTTTTATGGCATAGTGAAACTTACATAACTAGCAAGATATTCTCCCCCATCCAATTGGTGGTAGAAGTTATTCTTCTTGCCGCAAATGATCTCTATAAGCAGTATGCCGAAACTATAAACATCAGATTTCACCGAGAACTCTCCATGCATTGCATATTCAGGAGACATGTAACCACTGCAAAACCAAACATTAGCCACATGCATATTGCATAATTATAGGCAGATCAATGAGTATCCTTAAATGGATAAAATGAGCATGTCTAGCATCCAATGACAAAGTCATCTACTCAAGGCCTAAGACTTACAAGGTCCCCACGATTTTATTTGTGCTAGCTTGAGTTTGATCAACTCCAAAAATCCTTGCCATGCCAAAATCTGAAATCTTTGGGTTCATCTCACTGTCTAACAAGACATTGCTACATTTTAGGTCACGGTGGATAATTCGAAGACGAGAATCTTCGTGTAGATAGAGTATTCCTCGAGCGATCCCAGATACTATTTTATATCGTAATGACCAATTCAATTGACCACTTTTTTGGGGATCTGCATTGTTGCACCAAAACTCATTATGTGCTAGCATGTGGCACCTATTCAAAAACTCAAGGTGAATATATTGGGTCTCATTGATCAAAGGTAGCTTAAATTAAAAACTATAATAAGTTGAAAGAATAGAAAACATCCTAATTTCAAGTTTTCCACAACTAATGAAAGCTGGAACATTTGATTTGAAGCAAATGTACATAAGAAGGCTAAATTGCAACATACCAAATAAGAAGTAATCAAGGCTTCTATTTGGCACAAACTCGTAGGCGAGTAGTTTTTCATCTCCCTCCAAGCAAAATCCAAGCAGTTGTACAAGGTTTCTGTGTTGAAGCTTCGCAACTAATAGAACTTCGTTTTTGAATTCTTCATCACCTTGTCTAGAACTTCGAGATAGCCTCTTCACCGCAATTTGTTGTCCATCCGGAAGTCTACCCTAAAGTGTTTTGAATTTACTGTGTAATTCCTTATCACAACTTTTTTAAAACTAAACTCAAAAAAGCATTACATTTTTTTTTTTTCCTTTTTTTGGCACCATTATTGTTTCTAACTTATATGTAATATGTACCTGGAAAACTTCACCAAATCCACCTTCACCCAACTTGTTTTCAGGAGAGAAATCATTTGTCGCTGCTTGTAATGTAGCCAAGTCAAATTGCAAGGACTCCACGGTGGTAAGTTCATTTGCACCTAAATAAAGAAAAAACACAATTTGATTATCAAATTGTATCGACATTGGCTCCTAGTGGCACTTATATGATTGTTAGTGCTTGGGAAAATTATCACAATGAAGAGCGCTGGATTAGGCTAGCATGGTTGTCCCCTTACCCCAATGAAATCTTTCCCCTCTTGATTGGTCATTAAGAAAAAAAAGTATAATGTCATGAAGAAAAAAAAAATTATAATATCATCAATAATATCGGTAACAAAGTAATGAAATGAATCTTGTATCACAATCACTTTTTTATGCTGAAGGTACTGCTAGGTTTGTTAATTATGGTGTAGATGCTACTTATGCTTGGAGAGACTTGCTAAACGTTAGGAGCATTTTAAGGCTCTGTTCTATGGTTGGTCATGTCGAATCTATATCCCTCTAGAATGACTCATGGCATCCGAATGGGATCTTGCTGGATGTATTCCCAAGGAGAATACTTGACGATTCTACTACTTTGAACTGCAAAAGCAGCTTATATGATTTATGCTCTAAATGGAAAAGGCCCAGTGCGAGGTGTGAAGACAAGGTATCATTCCATGTAGCTATTTGTGGTGTAATTTGTTTGAAGGCTTCTTTGGATGACCAAGATTCTTGCACTGCTGCTTCTTGTGACAATCTTACCTCCGCTTCAGCTTTGGAGATTGTGAGGAAAAGAGCTGCAAGAGTTGAATGGTATCGGCCGATTTGATTTTCATCTAATTTGCCGAGGTTTGGATTCATATTTTGATTTGCGGTACAAGATAAGCTGCCTATATTTCAAGAAATTGAGAGATAGTCTTCTAAACAAGGCCGAACTCTTTGCTTTCTGTGTCATGAAAGCACTAAGATTGTTTAACTTGTCTTGATGTAGGAGGCTATAAAAAGGAGAGATTTTCATTGGTGTTTGGAATTTTTTTGTAGAATTGCTGCATCTATTTATCTTGAAAGCCGGAAATGAGATGTTACATTTCCAAACTTATTGACGGAATTATGATTGCTTGTGCAGTCAAGTGTAGTTTTGAAGGTTGAAAGAGCAAGAAGAATCTGATCTTTGTCCTTGATCTTTTCCATTATATGTGCTACATTTATATCAAACGGACTCTTAATTCGTCTAATTAACATATATAATTCCTTACGAAAAATAAAGAAATTTCATAATATGGTGATTTATTTGAAGTAGATAGCTTACGAAAAAATAAAGGCATATAGTTGATTTACCGTCTTTTCCTTTGACGACTTCATGTGTCTTCTTTCCATTTCTTCGAAGCAAACAACATATGAGAAAGACGAGGACAATAACACCTCCAATAGGAACGGTAATGGCGATGGTTATCATGGTAGATTTGTTGCTTTTTCCTGCACAATTTCCATTTTGTATATGCTACAACTGCTAAAATAATCTAAAAACAATTTAGATGAAAGCGTGTATGACATATAAACATTCTAACACTGCTTCACTAGGTACGAATATTGCCTAAGACTGAAGCGTGAAGATTGGCAATTAGAAACGCAAGAATGGGCTTGAGAAATCTAAATAGAGAGGCTTAAACGAGAAAGTCTGAACTTCAATTGCAATTCTAGCATTTATCAGTTTCAGTTTTTGGTAAATTGACGGAGACGAATAAATGAAGAATATTAACAAGCAAAAAAATTTCTTGATTAACAACCCACGTTTGATCACCTACTAACTCCGGCAATAGGGAATTATTGCCGCTGCTGCAGCACACGAGCACTTGGGTCTAAATCCCTCTAAAAACTCTATTCACATTAACCTTATGAATATATCAACCACCGCCACAAGAAGTCCAATTTTGGTCTTCTTTATGAACCCACACACCAAGTTAGAGGGAAAATTACCCAATTAGTCCCAATTCTATTGTACGGATACTAATTTAGTTTTAAAATTTTCAAATTTAACCTATTTAATCCTAAACCTTGATGAGAAATTCAAATGTAATCCTTCTGATCAATTTTTGCAAGAAAATGAATGACATTGCAGTCCATTCATTGCTAGTCATCTTATTTGACACATTGCCATGGCAGGGATTTCTGACAAAAAGTGGCCGGAAGGATTACATTAAAATCTTACGCAAAGGTTTGACATCCATATAGTAGGTTTAAGGGTAATTGGACCACAAATTGCCTTGTTGTTGTAGGCACAGCTTTCAGACATATGTTTCCCATATGGTATTTCTTTTTGGTTGATTTAAGCTCGACAATTTGTCTCACCATTTTTAAAAAAAATAAAGATTAGCAGTGATTACCACCAACAGTGTGACCCTAAGGATGGTTGATATGGATTCTAACCCTAGATCGATTTAGATGTCGATCTACTTCTCTTATTATTAAAAACATTTTTGTGTTTATATCAATTCACGAACAGTGATGACTGAATGGGGAGAATTAATGAACATCTGCTAATGATTCATTACCCTTAGCCTAAACTCACTTTATTATTAATTTAAAGATCTCAAATGACCGCTTGTGAGCAATGATTGCTATAACTTTTGATTCAATGAACTCACCATGAATCCATGATAGCTGACTATTAGCCATGTCCATGCGCCAATGATTGAGGCACGGACCCTAGTTTCTTTTGCTGAAAATACGGAATTATTCCGCACCTTCTTTTTGGCAAAACTGTATTTATCCAATGCGCTGACCCAAAAATTAATTAGATGGTCTATGGAGCATATAGATTAAACTTATTTGAACAATTAATCATACAAATCTCATGTGGAACTTGTCGAATTAATAATTAGATGATCTTAATCCACCAGGATTAAAAGAGGAAAAAAACAAAAAGCCACGTGCCTAATGCTTGAACAAGAGCCAACGTACCTGGAGGCGGCAGCGGAAGTGGAGGTGGCGGTAGTGGCGGTGGCGAAGGCTGCGGCGGCGGCGGCGGAGGCGGTGGCGGAAGTGGCTCGGCAACTGGGCCAAAGAACGGATTATTGGTCTTGTAACGGAACTGGCAACTTGGCGCCAGGGCCCTCATTCCCGCCTTCCCGATACAACAGATCTTCAAGTCCCCGGTGATTTTCTCTTGGCAGTCGATGCATTGCTCCTCCGTCAAATCTGGCGTGCACTGCGCCATCGCGTAAACCGTGTCAGCCCCCACAGGCACGTTCCTTGTAGCAAACTTCCTCAGTGAGCCACCGCTGGCTGCCTCGCGCCGCAGACCTTCCATCTGTGTCCCCAGCGTGAACGTGACCTCGCTTGAGACGTTGTCGCTGTTGACCAAAAGGTAGATGGGGTCCCTCTTAACTGTGCTGAAGATCGAGGCGTCAGAGTAACGGACGGTGCAGTTCTCGCAGTAGAGGACCGCCTCCTTCTGGAGGGGACAGAGGCTGCGGATGTCGGAGGCCGAGGTTTCGAGGCAGGTGCGGCAGATCTCGGCAGTGAGGTCACCACGGCAGGAGCCGATGACGTAGAGGGTTTGGGAGGTGCCAGAGACGGCGGAGGAGGCATTGAAGAAGCCGTAGGTGAGGGACAAGGAATCTGTTGTAGAGATGGAGGAGAGGAGGGCGGCGAGGGTGGTTTGGTAGGCGCTGTCGGCAGTGAAGTTGCCAGTCAAACCACAGAAGGGCATTGGGAAATTTTGGGCGTTAATGGTGGAAGCAAAGGTGAGAAGAAGCAAGAGAGTGAGATCTGGAGCATCCATTCTTTTTAGTGTTTTTTTTTTTTTTTTTTTTTGGGTGTTTCGGGTGTTTCTTTGATTAGTGTCGAGAGGCTAATAATGTATGAACACAAATAGCTGGTGCAGCTTCTACACAAGCTGCTTCGTCGAAATATCTACTTCGTCCACGTCTTCCTTGAATCATTTTCTGTTTCTTTGCCAGAAAACCAGTGATTGACCGAACGCAACTTTTTGTCACGGTAAAACACTGTTCAGATCTTGGAAAATAGGAAGGAAAAGAAAATGGAAATCAGGAGCTAGGCTCACCTTAGATCACACGACAGAAAGGAATCTCGCTATGGCTGCGATCGGCTCTGGCCGCCCCGCCAAGACACGGCCGGTCGTCGGTGCCTGCCCGATTTCATTTTCTCTCTCCTTTGTATAAGTGCGATTCATCACCGCCTCTTTTAATTTTTTATGCATTCTCGTTCCGGATGATATGGAAAGTCGTCTTTTTCTTTCCTTATTTATTTATTTATTTATTTTGCTTTTGTCCGGGATTGGAGGAAAACATGTACATAGATATATAAATACAGATATATGTACATTTTAACTTTCAGTGAGAAGCCGACAACGATGCCGTAGGTTGCCGTTTGGGATGGGCGAAATCATAGGCTCCGCCGTTGATCGAAGAGGGTTTTGGGTGATCCCCTTCTCCGGAGGCAAGGCCCTTGGTGACCACCTGGGTTATCCATGAATAGTGGAGAGAGAAACTTGGAATGAAATTGGAGGATTTGTGGGGGAAGATGAACAGTGGAGAGAGATAAAGAGGGAAAGGTACTTTGTCTGTGGAACCACCCACACCATGTGGCGCAACGTGTCAATTGCTGAATGGCGCTAGACTACAGTGACATGAAGGAGCTAAACTACCTAATTTTTTTTTCAAAATTAAATTTAAACATTTAATTATTTATGTAAAAATATTTGAAAATTTGAAAATTTATTAATTGCGATATTCAACAAAAATCGCAACGGATGGTCAATCAATAATATTTAGGATGATTAAGACAATATGTAATATATTCCAAACAGAACTTACTAATATGCTAATAATATTAAAATTTTGATTGGACATAGCTATGCTACCTTGGCTCGCCCAAGCAAACCACATGTTCACTTTGATGGCAATTGCGCTCTGTGTCATCACATATGTCATGTCCCATTGTTTGGAATATATGCAAAAGCTTGTTGACCTATTTACACACTACATGACAACTCTGGTCTTAGATTTCTTTAATTTTGAACAAGTCTTATATTCCGATGCCTTTTCTTCTCGGTCAACTAATAGTTTATGGTGAGTTATAGTGAGTTGAATAGATACCTAAATAAAGTAATGAGATAATTACTTTACTTCTATGAACCAGATATTTAAGGACTCGGGGACTTGATCTTGACTTAAGATCACAATGGCTAATGCTTGCATGATTCCTTACTGACCTCCCTAGCTTATCTAGAGTTAAGTGTTGGGCAACAGCACACCGAGATTATCAAGTGACATTGTGTGGTTGTCATTGGCCTTAGGCAGTCACACCACAGTGGTCAGATCGCAAGTGACTTCGAATGATAGTGAGATTCTTTTTATAATTTTCTTTTCCTCTTTATTTGATCTTAAATTACCAAATAATTTGGCCTGTCTTATTCGAGATTTACCAAATAAGAAATACGCCATTTCAAGCAAACGTATCCTCCTTCTCCTCTTGACGAAGGAAGCATGAGCCTTGGGATCAATGGGCCCGTCATTGAAGCGAGTCAATTACGTTATCTTACGTTTTTCCAAAGCAGAATAATGCCCACTGAGTTGGACTCTTTGGTCCTCATCCCAAGCGGAGACTTGGGAAAGAAAAGCCTGAGGATGGATACATAACTGGAAATGAGAGAGAGAGAGGGAGGAATCTTCATTCTAATATTCGTACTGAAAAAATGTAGGAACTCTTGTTTCCGAGAGAGAGAGAGAGAGAGAGAGAGAGAGAGAGAGAGAGAGAGAGAGAGAGAGAGAGAGAGAGAGAGAGGAATCTTCATTCAAATCTTCGTATTAAAAAAAAAAATGCAGGAACTCTTGTTTCTGATTCCTTTTTCCAACGAAGGACGTGCCTTTTCTGAGGAAAAGTTGTTAGGAACCTTGGAATTTACGGATTA
This sequence comes from Eucalyptus viminalis, assembly GCA_014182385.1. NCBI lineage: Eukaryota > Viridiplantae > Streptophyta > Magnoliopsida > Myrtales > Myrtaceae > Eucalyptus > Eucalyptus viminalis. The sequence continues at coordinate 46,116,986 of CM024530.1, forward strand.
AGATCCTGTGATTGCCCTGGCATCTTGCTAATTTTTATATATAAATAAACTTCACATGCAACTAAAATTTTTATTACGGTTTAAAATTCTCTGAAATTAAAATAAATTGACATTATTTTTTTTCTTTTATACCTTTTCTGAGGAAAGGTCTGAACTTAATCTTCCCATTTATACCTTTTTTTCTTCATTTCCTTTTCTTTCCCGTTTATATTTTTCTTCGCTTCTTCCTCAGTTCCACGGATTGTATCACCGCCCTCCTTTTGTGATAGAGAGGCAAGCTCGGGGAAAGATAGGGCCATCCAATGGGAAGCAATTGCCCCTATTGGCGAGGCACGACAATGAGGTGAGGGCTATGTGATCCGCGGTTGAGTTGGAGAGAGATAGAGAGAGAGATGGGGATCTAAGATTTTGTGTTGATTTTGCAGCATTCATTGATTGAAAAACTTTGGAAGATAAAAGTGACACTTTTTGAAATCTAGGATGCAAAATTGTGAACACACTCTTGGATGTTGGTCTATGCTCACACTGCATTGGATTCACCGAAAAATCGTGAATACTTTGCTATTGGTTAGGCCATCAATACTCAGGCGAGGGAAAGAGAAGAGGAACAGTGAGGATGGTCACCTTTTTGGCCTCGTACAATGCTCACTGACAAGGTCGATTGCGTGATTTGCATTCTTCTATGGAGTGGGGAGACTTGACCAATAAAAGTCGGGATAACATGTAATTGCAATATCTCAGTTTCAAGTGATGGCGATGGTGAGGGAGAGTGCTTTGGACTAGGGTCATATGTACTCATTGCCATGGAAACTATTCGAACTTTCCTTGATTTTACGTGAGGAAATGTATTGGATCCAATTGGACAAGTTTGTTGACCTAGTACAGCTCCTTGTAGGCCGCGACTAAAATCTCCGACAGAGGTACACATTACTAGGGGTGGACAATTCCAGGTTCCTTACAAGTTCTGCCTACAACCTGGAACCTACCATTGGGTACAGATTCTTCATTTGTTTTTGGAACCTGGAACTTGAAACCTACCCTATCACAGGTTTTATGGTTAGTTCCAGCATCTAATAGGTTTTTTTTTTTTTTTTTTTTCATTTTTAGTCAAACAAAACCAAAATAAATGTAATAATAATAAACAAACTTGTCAATCATCAAAGAGAATATAAAATGAACAAAACTATCAACAAAAGAAAAGGAATTGTTGGCAAGGAATTTAACTAAATAAAAGTAGGGGTGAACGATTCCAAGTTCTGTACAGGTTCCATTTGAAACGTGGAACCTGCTTGTTGGAATAAGTTCTTAATTTTTTGGAACCTGAAACCTATCTTGCATACCCTAGAACTTGAAACCTATCCATCATAGGTTATAAGGTCTAACCAAATCCCACTTATATTATTATTTGAGTGATTACAATTCACTAATCATAACTTATATTTAAATACATGAAAAATATAAACATTAATAAAGTAAAAATCTTAATCATAAAATGGAAACTCGGACTAGTACTTCTAGATTATACACTCATAATCAAACATCATGGAATATCGGAAGATTGCACAGAGACATGGATCAATAAAAATATTAAAACTTGTTCTAGGTTTTATGTTATAGGTTCTAAGTTCCAGGTTCCTCCAACTAAGAACCTAGAATTTACCTGTTGAAACGGGTTCCTCATTTTTTGAAATCTAAAACCTACCCTATATACCTTGGAACCTAGAACCTATAGGTTCTTATTGGTCGTGTTCTCTGGTTCCAAGTTCTACCTTAGAACCATACCCACCCCTACACATTACTGCTACCTCACGTAATGCATTTACATGTGTATAAGTGATTTGCATGAAAAATTGCCCAACAACTTTTACAAGTAGTCACCTCCTAATGCCAATGGAAATACTTGCAATGCCACGCCCATTGAGTTAAGGATGTGAATTAGATTATTCCGTTCGGAAAATGACCTATGAAAAATTACAATGAAATGTGACGATGCTTTTACCCTACAATTAGCACGAAATGACAGAACACTTGTTTGCAGCTTTCGGATTACCGCTTTGAGGGACATGGAATTACTTCATCATAGAGTAGCTCCCAGTCATTTATGATCCTTTTCTAAGTATGTAGTAATTCGTAGACCTGTGTGGTGTAGACGATCCTTAGGGACGTGAAGTTGTTTCATGAGTGATAGGAAAAAGTAACGGAAAAGTGCTCTAAGAATTTGATTTTTCAATGGTTTCGTATATATGACAAAATTCTTTTGGAAAAGTTATGCAAAGTCGACAAAAGGCGATAATAATCAAGCGATTGATTGAGCAATCACAAAAGCCAGGCATCGCAGGAAAAGGCAAACTACGAGGCGAAGGCCCCGTCGGCATTGAGAGCAGGTGACGAGCGAGTGCTTGTTTAGCAGTAATTCTTTTGCTCTAGTCATCATCACCTAATGCCCAGCTCGAAAACGTGTCCTACTAATTTGAGACCTTGGTGAGACTAGCAACCGAAACCAAAATTACATACGAAAACTTAGGTTTACATTGATTTTTGTTCCCTATAGATTGTAATACTGAGCTAAAGGATAAGATTCTGTTTTTTGTTATTCTTTTAAAGGGTTTGGCTTTTGTGGTTTTACAGCAATAAATGCCAATATTGGCAATTAACTTTGGAAGCTTTATATTCTGATTGCAAAAGATGAGTCCCCCAAGTGCGCCGTTACAAATATAGCATAACAGTACCACTAGGCTAACAGGCTCTTATCACAAAGAGATCTTTTCTAATTTTCATCTTTAAGGCAAAATCTCAATGCAATGTAAAATAGCTTTCAATTTTCGTTTGCAACAAGGAAATAGAAATCTCAGTATCAATGATGGCCCCAAATAAACAGGAAAACAACATTATCTAATGAAGGTTCTTGACAGGATCGACTTGCTAACTTGCTACGTCAATTGGAAATGTAATACTTGAATCCGTAGTGCCACAATGAAAACAAATTTTCCAACGATTGTCTACGTTGACCAAATAAAATCAAAAGTTGATAAGTAATATGTGTTGTCCAACTAAAACCTCAAGCCACGGAGTTATATTCATTAAAATTACGTTACAAAACTTCGACAAAAAAAAATTAGGATACAAAACTGTTTTTCTAGGAGATATGTACAATTGTGAGTGATCCTCTAAATAATCTGGTTTATAGAAGAATCAATAATGGCCTGATATCTCATTTAAGAAATTAATTGTATAAACTAATCTTAGTAAGTCTAATATTTTTCAAAAACAAAACCCCATAATGTTGGCTCAGTGGTTTAGAATTTGGAGATGTATAGAGCCAACTTGGTTCCCATGAGGGTTCAAAGTGACACTTTTTGAAATCTAGGACGCAAAATTGTGAACACACTCCGGATGTTGGTCTATGCTCACACTGTATTGGATTCAACGAAAATTCATGAATATTTTGCTATTGGTTAGGCCATCAATTCTCAGGCGAAGGAAAGAGAAGACGAACGGTGAGGATGGTCCCCTTTTTGGCCTGGTACAAGCTCATTGACAAGGTCGATCGTGTGAAATGCATTCTCTTGTTGACTGGGGAGACTTGACCAACAAAAGTCGAGATAACACATAACTCCAAAATCTCGGTTTCAAGTGATGGCGATAGTGACGGAGAGCGCTTTGGACTAGGTTCACATGTACTCGTTGCAATGGTAACCATTTGAACTTTCCTTGATTTTACATGAGGAAATTTATTGGATCCAATTGGACAAGTTTGTTGACCTAGTACAGCTCCTTGTAGGCCACGGCTAAAATCTCCGACAGAGGTACACACTACCGTTACTTTTTCCTGTCACTCATGAAATTTTTTTTTTCATGAGTGACAGGAAAAAGTAACGGAAAAGTGCTCTAAGAATTTGATTTTTCAATGGTTTCGTATATACGACAAAATTCTTTTGGAAAAGTTATGCAAAGTCGACAAAAGGCGATAATAAACGAGCGATTGATTGACAAATTACAAAAGCCAGGCATCCCAGGAAAAGGCAAACTACGAGGCGAAGGCCTCGTCGGCATTGAGAGCAGCTGACGAGCGAGTGCTCGTTTAGCAGTAATTATTTTGCTCTAGTCATCATCACCTAATGCCCAGTTCGAAAACGTGTCCTACTAATTTGAGACCTTGGTGAGACTAGAAACCGAAACCAAAATTAAATACGAAAACTTAGGTTTACATTGATTTTTTGTTCCCTATAGATTGTAATACTGAGCTAAAGGATAAGATTCTGTTTTTTGTTATTCTTTTAAAGGGTTTGGCTTTTGTGGTTTTACAGCAATAAATGCCAATATTGGCAATTAACTTTGGAAGCTTTATATTCCGATTGCAAAAGATGAGTCCTCCAAGTGCACCGTTACAAATAGAGCATAACAGTACCACTAGGCTAACGGGCTCTTATCACAAAGAGTTCTCTTTTCTATTTCATCTTTAAGGCAAAATCTCTATGCAGTGTAAAATAGTTTTCAATTTTCGTTTACAACAAGAAAATAGAATTTTCAGTATCAATGATGGCCCCGAATAAACGGGAAGACAACATTATCTAATGAAGGTTCTTGACAGGAACGACTTACTAACTTGCTACATTAATTGAAAATGTAATACTTGAATCCGTAGTGCCACAATGAAAATAAATTTTCCAACGATTGTCGCGTTGACCAAATAAAATCAAAAGTTGAAAAGTAATATGTGTCGTCCAACTAAACCCTCAAGCCACGGAGTTATATTTATTAAAATTAGGTTACAAAACTTCGACCAAAAAAAATTAGCTTACAAAACTGTTTTTCTAAGAGATATGTATGATTGTGAGTGATCCTCTAAATAATCTGGTGTATACATGACCCAATACCTCATTTAAGAAATTAATTGTATAAACTAATTTTAGTAAGTCTAATATTTTTCAAAAACAAAACCCCATAATGTTGGCTCAGTGGTTTAGAATTTGAGATGTATAGAGCCAACTTGGTTCCCATGAGGGTTCAAAGTGACTCTTTTTGAAATTTAGGATGCAAAATTGTGAACACACTCCGGATGTTGGCCTATGCTCACACTGTATTGGATTCAGCGAAAATTCATGAATATTTTGCTATTGGTTAGGCCATCAATTCTCAGGTGAAAGAAAGAGAAGATGAACGGTGAGGATGGTCCCCTTTTTGGCCTCGTGCAAGCTCATTGACAAGGTCGATCGCGTGATTTGCATTTTCTTGTTTACTGGGGAGACTTGACCAATAAAAGTCGAGATAACACATAACTCCAAAATCTCAGTTTCAAGTGATGGCGATGGTGACGGAGAGCGCTTTGGACGAGGTTCACATGTACTCGTTGCCATGGAAACTATTTGAACTTTCCTTCAGTTTACATGAGGAATTTTATTGAATCCAATTGGACAAGTTTGTTGACCTAGTACAGCTCCTTGTAGGCTTGTAGGCCACGGCGAAAATCTCCGACAGAGGTACACATTACCGTTACTTTTTCCTGTCATGAAAAACTTTTCATGAGTGACAGGAAAAAGTAACGGAAAAGTGCTCTAAGAATTTGATTTTTCAATGGTTTCGTATATACGACAAAATTCTTTTGGAAAAGTTATGCAAAGTCGACAAAAGGCGATAATAATCGAGCGATTGATTGACAAATTACAAAAGCCAGGCATCCCAGGAAAAGGCAAACTACGAGGCGAAGGCCCCGTCGGCATTGAGAGCAGGTGACGAGCGAGTGCTCGTTTAGCAGTAATTATTTTGCTCTAGTCATCATCACCTAATGCCCAGTTCGAAAACGTGTCCTACTAATTTGAGACCTTGGTGAGACTAGAAACCGAAACCAAAATTAATTACGAAAACTTAGGTTTACATTGATTTTTTGTTCCCTATAGATTGTAATACTGAGCTAAAGGATAAGATTCTGTTTTTTGTTATTCTTTTAAAGGGTTTGGCTTTTGTGGTTTTACAGCAATAAATGCCAATATTGGCAATTAACTTTGGAAGCTTTATATTCCGATTGCAAAAGATGAGTCCTCCAAGTGCACCGTTACAAATAGAGCATAACAGTACCACTAGGCTAACGGGCTCTTACCACAAAGAGTTCTCTTTTCTATTTCATCTTTAAGGGAAAATCTCTATGCAGTGTAAAATAGTTTTCAATTTTCGTTTACAACAAGAAAATAGAATTTTCAGTATCAATGATGGCCCCGAATAAACGGGAAGACAACATTATCTAATGAAGGTTCTTGACAGGAACGACTTACTAACTTGCTACGTTAATTGAAAATGTAATACTTGAATCCGTAGTGCCACAATGAAAATAAATTTTCCAACGATTGTCCGCGTTGACCAAATAAAATCAAAAGTTGAAAAGTAATATGTGTCGTCCAACTAAACCCTCAAGCCACGGAGTTATATTTATTAAAATTAGGTTACAAAACTTCGACCAAAAAAAATTAGCTTACAAAACTGTTTTTCTAAGAGATATGTATGATTGTGAGTGATCCTCTAAATAATCTGGTGTATACATGACCCAATACCTCATTTAAGAAATTAATTGTATAAACTAATTTTAGTAAGTCTAATATTTTTCAAAAACAAAACCCCATAATGTTGGCTCAGTGGTTTAGAATTTGGAGATGTATAGAGCCAACTTGGTTCCCATGAGGGTTCAAAGTGACTCTTTTTGAAATTTAGGATGCAAAATTGTGAACACACTCCGGATGTTGGCCTATGCTCACACTGTATTGGATTCAGCGAAAATTCATGAATATTTTGCTATTGGTTAGGCCATCAATTCTCAGGTGAAAGAAAGAAAGATGAACGGTGAGGATGGTCCCCTTTTTGGCCTCGTGCAAGCTCATTGACAAGGTCGATCGCGTGATTTGCATTCTCTTGTTTACTGGGGAGACTTGACCAATAAAAGTCGAGATAACACATAACTCCAAAATCTCAGTTTCAAGTGATGGCGATGGTGACGGAGAGCGCTTTGGACGAGGTTCACATGTACTCGTTGCCATGGAAACTATTTGAACTTTCCTTCAGTTTACATGAGGAATTTTATTGAATCCAATTGGACAAGTTTGTTGACCTAGTACAGCTCCTTGTAGGCTTGTAGGCCACGGCGAAAATCTCCGACAGAGGTACACATTACCGTTACTTTTTCCTGTCATGAAAAAACTTTTCATGAGTGACAGGAAAAAGTAACGGAAAAGTGCTCTAAGAATTTGATTTTTCAATGGTTTCGTATATACGACAAAATTCTTTTGGAAAAGTTATGCAAAGTCGACAAAAGGCGATAATAATCGAGCGATTGATTGACAAATTACAAAAGCCAGGCATCCCAGGAAAAGGCAAACTACGAGGCGAAGGCCCCGTCGGCATTGAGAGCAGGTGACGAGCGAGTGCTCGTTTAGCAGTAATTATTTTGCTCTAGTCATCATCACCTAATGCCCAGTTCGAAAACGTGTCCTACTAATTTGAGACCTTGGTGAGACTAGAAACCGAAACCAAAATTAATTACGAAAACTTAGGTTTACATTGATTTTTTGTTCCCTATAGATTGTAATACTGAGCTAAAGGATAAGATTCTGTTTTTTGTTATTCTTTTAAAGGGTTTGGCTTTTGTGGTTTTACAGCAATAAATGCCAATATTGGCAATTAACTTTGGAAGCTTTATATTCCGATTGCAAAAGATGAGTCCTCCAAGTGCACCGTTACAAATAGAGCATAACAGTACCACTAGGCTAACGGGCTCTTATCACAAAGAGTTCTCTTTTCTATTTCATCTTTAAGGGAAAATCTCTATGCAGTGTAAAATAGTTTTCAATTTTCGTTTACAACAAGAAAATAGAATTTTCAGTATCAATGATGGCCCCGAATAAACGGGAAGACAACATTATCTAATGAAGGTTCTTGACAGGAACGACTTACTAACTTGCTACGTTAATTGAAAATGTAATACTTGAATCCGTAGTGCCACAATGAAAATAAATTTTCCAACGATTGTCCGCGTTGACCAAATAAAATCAAAAGTTGAAAATAATCTGTGTCGTCCAATTAAAATCTCAAGCCACGGAGTTATATTTATTAAAATTACGTTACAAAACTTCGACCGAAAAAAATTAATTTACAAAACTGTTTTTCTAGGAGATATGTACGATTGTGAGGGATCCTCTAAATAATCTGTTGTATACAAGAATCAATAATGGCCCAATACCTTATTTAAAAAATTAATTGTATAAACTAATCTTAGTAAGTCTAATATTTTTCAAAAACAGAACCCCATAATGTTGGCTCAGTGGTTTAGAATTTAGAGATGTATAGAGCCAACTTGGTTCCCATGAGGGTTCAAAGTCACACTTTTTCAAGTCTAGGACGCAAAATTGTGAACACACTCCGAGATGTTGGTCTATGCTCACACTGTATTGGACTCAGCGAAAATTCATGAATATTTTGCTATTGATTAGGCCATCAATTCTCAGGCGAAGGAAAGAGAAGATGAACGGTGAGGATGTTCCCTTTTTGGCCCGGTACAAGCTCATTGACAAGGTCGATCGCGTGATTTGCATTCTCTTGTTGACTAGGGATGTCACTCCCCGAACCCCGGGTACGCACACATCTTTCGGCGGTCGACTGAAAATGCGACGTCCCAGGACACGTCACTGACCCATTCTTTTTATCTTTCAATTAAGCACATGCGGAAGCGAATTAAATAAACCCCCGGTCTATAAACAAACATAGGGATAGTAAAAACACGGCAACCATTGCAGAAAATAACATATTTATTTATCAACTATTAACCCTAGGAAGTTTAATACTTACAAACCTTTCCACGGCCACTTCCTATCAACCCTCTCAAAAACCTTCAGGGACTAGGGTCAACCAAAACTTCACTAATGACAGGGCCAGCCAAAAGGTGTCGGATCTCGTGCCCACCACCTCCACATTCAGCAGATCTCCACGCTATGGCCCTGAAAAAGGTTAACCACGACGGGGTGAGATAAAATCCCAACGGGTCAAAACCCTAAACTCCGATTAGGACGGAAATTCGCCTCGAAGGCGGTCATAAACACGCACCATACAAAACTTACCTCGCCTTGGTGCGTCCCTGCATATTAGCACATCATATATGCCATTATATATACGATAAGCATAATTAATAATCGGAACACAAAGCACTTACTTTGCAAACATTCACATGGGTCTCGATTATAAGGTAAAACCATTATGACACGTCCCATACCGTGCCACACAATTTTGCCCCATAATGAGGTGTAAACTATCACAACCATTCAGGTGTGTTCCAATTATTACGGCCCTTCAGCCACGGTCAACCAACTGTCAGCAGTCATCTGACATAACTGGGCATCATCCCGCCTCATCGGGCATGACATCATCCCGCGTACTCATATGCCTTAGGATAGCATTCCATATAGGAGCATCGATCCGACCTCAATCCTGACTCGGCATCCCATTGACGTGGGAGCATCCGAACTTAATTAGGCATCATCCCACATAACCATACGTATTAGGACGGGTTCATTACCCCACATAATCATACGCATTAGGGAATTTAGGTGATCACACGAGCACACCATCATGCAAGTCCATTGTTATCTTCCTCATTAGCCAAGAACACCAAAATCTATTTTCAAATAATAAACCTTGCAACCCTTTTTTTTTGTTCACAACATTCCAAAATAAATTCGTACACGATCACGTACTCAAAATCAATCCGTCAAACTTTGCACATTTTTACTATAAAACCTTCCTTGTTTTATTGACCAAATAAAATTTAGCGTCCAAACTCAACACCTCATTTATTTTCTATTTTCTTTTCCAACCACCCTTTTTTTTGAAACTAAACTGGGGTAATCCTCCTTTTTTTTTCTTTAAAACTTTTGGAAAGAAATTCGTAGGTGCTCTCGTACTCAAAATTAATCCGTCTAACTTTGCACGCACCTAATTTAAAATCTCATTGTTTTATTGAGTAAATAAGTTTTGGTGTCCAAACCTGACACCTCATTGTTTTTCTACTTAAAAGTTTATAAAGCCATCTTTTGACATAAAAATTGGAACCAACATAAAGCAACCAATCTCATAATATCACGTATAAGTTCTCAACATGCCAAAATCAACCAAATCACAAAACATACATTTTCTAGCAAGCAAGACATCAAGAACAACCACAAAACCACAACCGGCCCTAACTGGCAGAAACTGGGTCCACTTGCACGTTCTCAAGATTAATTTCAAAAACATAACCAAACGAGTTCATAAAATCCTCAAATTTAAATATGTTATAAAGGACACTTAAACTGACACTTTTTATGAAGACATCTTGGCACAGATCTTTCTAGAATTGGAGCAATAAATTGCTCAAATCGTTACTAAAGCTGTGTCCATGTTTAGAAATTATGTTTTCCAAAACTAGCTTGGTTTGAGGTCCAAAACTCATCCGTTTGCTCTGAAATTTGAGTATGTTAAACTTCAAGATGTGATAAAAAAAACTTTTGTGAAGAAATTCTTTTAAAAATCGAACCCTAAGAGTTGATAAAAATCCTTTAAACACCAAAAGGTCATTGGTTCTAGCACAAAATGAGATTCTACCTTGCATTCAACGAAGTTGAAATCTTGTTCTTTTAAATCCCGAAAATCTTAAGTAAAATATATGTCATAAATGAAGATGTTTAGAACATTTTCAAGAAGGAAGCAACCTCAAAATTGTAGCATATTTTAACCCACAAAAAAGCAAACAGCGAGTGTCCAGTAACCGCGATTAATTAAGCTAATCCAACTTAATTAACCTAACCTAACCATGGTTAACTAACCTAACCAAGGCTAGTTAACACTAATCTAGGATTAACTAAACTAATCCTCATTAGCACTATTCTAACCATGATTAGCACTAATCTAAACACCCCTTAAGGATAATTAACGGTCTAATCAAGGATTGGGGAGTTAACCTACTAGATTACCACATCAGCGGGCTCATGGGGATGGCAACGCAACAGTGACGAAAACCCGAGACAACCGCATCTCGAATGGAGACATGGCGGAGGCTGTGGTGGCAAGGGGAGGCTCACGGCCAAGAAGGGCTTGGCTTGGGTGGTCTCGGTGGACGACGGCTATTGGCCGCGAAGTTAGTGGGGTAGCCAATGGACGGGACGTCGATTGATCGGTTGGATGGGCAACCAAATAGAGTTGCTAGACGCGGATGGCTAGGCGGATAGTGCTGGCTGAAGCGTGGAGCTGCAGCCACGTGATGAAGAATGGTGCTAGCAGTTGGGACGGTGGAGCTGAAGAAGGTGGGATGAGGTGGAGTGGTGGCTGGCTGTGCTGGCATAAGGGCTGTTGGTGTGAGGTGGTGAATGGAGATGAAGAAGACTTGAATATGGGAAGCTGCTGAAGATGTGGTGCAATAAAGATGAGGAGGAAGGAAGTGTGAATGTTAGTACGAGCACCTAGAGTGGGTGAATAGGTGCGAAAACAAACTTTTGAGAAGTATAGTGTAAAACTTTACTTTTAACCTGAGTCTGTTTAACAGTAGACTTTAAAATAGAAACGAGACTTTAACAATTAAATAAAGTTACGAGTAAAGTAAAAGAGTTTAGGGAAGAGAATAAGAACACAAGGTTTATAGTGGTCCGGCTTAATCCAAGCCTACGTCCACTCTCCTGCACTGACAGCCCACTAGCTGGATTTCACTATGAATCAAAAGAGTCGTTACAGTATTACGTCCTCGATTCCACAGTGTAGAGACTCTGCTACACTTCCTCAAGGCCTCACAAATGAATGAGCTCTCTTTTGAGTACAGGTTTACGCTCAGCAAATGAATTAGTAAAGAACAATGAGCTTCAGATTTTGGAATTTCTCTATCGTGCACACACTCGAATAACTAGAACATCTTCCTTATATACTCCTTTATGCCTTCATAACCATTGGCACTTTCCAAATTAGCTCTTCCAATCTACCCATTGGACAGAATCAATTAGGGAGATTTTGAGTTATTTAAGGAATATGATGATAGCCCACCAATCCTGCTCGCCCATACAATCAGGATCTAGGTTTCATTTTGGATCCATTGATTAGCGAAGCATACTTGGAAGGTTTTGCTTATGGAAACCTAGATCCTGATTGTATGCTTCGTTAATCAATGGATCCGAAATACTCGAATTAATTTCAAGACGAATAATAGATTCCGAGATGCTATATCCAGCCGAGAGATCTTCTTTAGTCGATAGAATCAAATCCTTAAAGAAATACTCAATTCTGGATAAGTCTTCTTCGACGGTCTAGAAATTGTCAACGAGAGTAGACTTTGAATCTTGAGTCTAGTGGTCCGGCGGTCTTCAAACTTTGACGAAAGAGTCTGCAAGTCTTTAGACTAGACTGATGGAAACGTTTTGTCAGCTTCAAAATACGCAAGGAAGTTTTCTCCAACAATCTCCCCATTTTTTATGGTGACAAAACTTTCTTGCAGATTTGGATATTTTTGACTTGCAAGACAATACTCAAGCAAACATGGATATCTCACAAAAGATAATTGGTTTAGTAAAGATAGTAATAAATCTGGATCCACAGGAAATAAGTTAGTTCTGTTAAAAACAACTATCTTTGCCATGAATACCAACATCGCTTAAGATATTACAAATATTAAACGATCAAACAATCCAAATCCAAACCAGTCACAACCACAACCAAATAAAAGTAAAGTCAATTAAAAGTCAAAAAGTCATATCAAACAAGAATCAAATCTCAAATCTGCACCATCTCCCCCTTTTTGTCAGCATTAAAAAGGTAGAGACGAAAAGAGAATGGAATTAAGATTGCTTTGGAATGCGAACAAGCTAGAAATCTCCCATCGACTTGACAGACTCTTCCAACTTTTTCAAATCCTCCTTCGTTGAGCCACTTCTTCACCCTTGGCATTTGCTTGAACTTGAAGAGTAAGGGCATGAATTTGATCATGCAAAGAAACTGAAGAGGCTTGACCGCGGCATTCTGCAAATTCTGAACTTTGCTTCCCAGGGCATAAATCTGGCCTTGCATCTCCATAAGAATATCAAGCAGTCTTCGAAAGTCTGATGAGTTATCAATCTGAGTGCTTACTTCTGCATGATCAGTAGGAGTATTGACAAATGATGGCATTTCAGCATGAGCACCCAGATTTGGAGGTGAAGCCTCATGACCTTCCTCAGGGAATTGAGAAGCATACACATCTTCTAGATCTGCAGGTGAACAGCTAACATCTTCACTAGTAAAAGCGATTGAAGAAGTACCCCTTTTCTCAGCAACTCCCCCTGTTTCATTTCCTTCAAGCGATGAGAAGTACTCTTCATGCTCTGTTTCTTCTTGTTCACCTTTGCTCTTTTCTTCTTCTGCAGTCCTTTCTTCCTCTGCTTCTTTTCTTACCGATTCTCTCTCTCCACTTCTTTGCTTGGACTCTTCTCTGTCTTGATCCTCTCTCTTCTCTATCTCTGAACAGAATGTTGTAGGTTTTTCAATGCAGGAGCGGAAATGGTGATATCTTCCTCATCTTCTTCATCCTCCAAGATGAGTGCTCTTCTTTTCTTGGATGGGGCAGTCAATGGTTCTTCCCTTTCCGTTTTGCAACTGAAGAAACTTGATGAGTCTTGATAAGGGGTTTTCTCCTTAAATCGATCCAAAGCTTTGTTCAGCTTCTTCAGATGCATTTTGGAAGCCATTTTCAATCCCACCATCATTTGATCACAGGTATGAACATATAGAATCTTGGGAGGATGAATATTCAAATGTCTGAATAACTTTGTAACAAGCGCTGAGTAAGGAAGTTGCCTCTTGTCTTTCACCACATTCTATACATGTGAAACATGATAGTGTGTGGCAAAGAGAACTTTTGCTAACGTTGATAGCATACATCAGCTTTGCTTATGAGTTGGATCTAAGATCACGATCTTATGAAGCAAAATATTTGAGGCATTCATCCTCAAGTACGAAATTCGTCCTTCCGCCATTCCATCTCGAACAAGCTTTACCATCGCACGACCAATAGACACACTAATTGATTGAAATGCCCCTCTTTCTACTCCAATCACATCCACCAATGTGTCCATATCAACGATATAGTCCTGATCTTGAACACTAAAATAAAATCTATTTGCATCCAAGAAACTTAGATTAGAATAGAGATACGCAGTAAGTTTTGGATGAGCCACCATTGTTTCAGAGCAAAATTGTTCAACTTGAAGTAGAGTGAATTTCTCTCGCAGCTTCACATTCAGAGAATCAAGAAAATCAAAGTCCACATTCTCTTGGGTTGATCACCTCTCGCTTTAGCAACTTAGAGTAAAGTCGCTTGTGTTCCTCCGAGCGAAACAAATTTGTCATTTTGCTCCGAATATTCGCCACAGCACCCATTCTAGGCTTAAAATGAGTGTACATTTTGTAATCATCATTCCCATCAGGTTCACTAAGACCTCCAACACATGGATCGCTTGGAATATTCGCAAATGCTCTTTTTGCCGACCCTGCAGGAGCAACTCCTAATCGTTCCATTGTTCACAAGAAGTGGATTTTATTTTGATATCCTTTCTCTTTCAAAAATTCATCAATAAAGTTCAAGGGAGTACCTCCTTTCTTCAAGGCAGAGTAAAGTTTAAAGATAAAAGTAGGCTTTTGAGTTCTTACGGGTTCTGCGTCTTCAATGATTTCTTCCTCCGTTCGATGATCAATATCTTGAGGTCTAGCTTGAGGAGATTGACATGGTTGAGAATGTTGTGGGCTCTGCTGCTGTCTTGGAGATTCTTCTTCCTCGGTGAGGTCAAAATGCAAAGAACCCTCACGCATGTGTTGTGGTCCCCTGTTTGCGATCCTTGAAGACTTTCTTTGGGAAGCCATTCTCACAGTCTTTGAGAGATTCCAAACTCGATTTGCGAGAAAGGTGAGAACTTTGAAGATTAAACTAAAGAGTAAAAATAAGAAAGTGATGTTCTGTGCTTTAGGGTTTGTGAAGAAGACGATCAATATATAAGGTAGTCGAAAAGAGGTATACGGAACGACGTAAAATGAAAAATAGAAAATGCATTTTCAAAAAATAATTGCCTTTTTGAAAAAATAGATAACCGTCATTTCAAAAGATAACTCCTTTTTCAAAAAGGAATGATTGCAATAATTACGAGAATTGGGGAAGATAACATCAATCAATTACAGATTAATAGATGAACGTACCTTTTCAAGATTTTATCCATGAGATAAATTTCTAAAACAGAAATAACTTACAGTCATGAATCTTGATCTTCTGAGTCTGAGTATCTTTAGACTTTTATCCCTGAGTTTGAACTTCTTTAGGCTTTAAGATATTGAGTTTGGAACGAATAAGCTTGAATTGACTTTTCTCTAGAGGCTTTGTAAAAATGTCCGCTAGTTGATTCTTTGAGTCAATGAATTTAATCAAGACTTCTCCATTTTGAACATGGTCTCTAATGAAATGATGTTGAATTTCTATGCTTTGCTCTTGAATGAAAAATTGGATTCTTGGTGAGATTAATTGCATTGGTGTTGTCACATTTGATCTTAGTGCATGAGTCTTCGATTCCAAAGTCTCTTAATTGTTACTTTATCCACAAAATTTGTGAACAACAACTTCCAAGAGCCACATACTCTGCTTCTGCTGTTGAAAGAGCTACAATACTTTGCTTTCTTGAAAATTAAGATACTGTCATGTTCCGAAGTAATTAACAAGTGTTCGAGGTGCTCTTTCTATCAACTCTGCATCCTGCTAGGTCTACATCTGAATATCCAAGAAGAGTAAAGTCTCATTCTTTAGGATACCAGAGACCCAAATTAGAGGTTGATGCAACGTATTTGATGATACATTTTACAGCACTTAAATGAGATTCTTTGAGATCTAATTGAAATCTAGCACAAATACAAACACTAAGCAAAATGTTAAGTCTAGAAGCAGTAAGATAAAGAAGTGACCCAATGATACTCCCCGTATAGCCT
The DNA here is from genome assembly GCA_014182385.1 of Eucalyptus viminalis. NCBI lineage: Eukaryota > Viridiplantae > Streptophyta > Magnoliopsida > Myrtales > Myrtaceae > Eucalyptus > Eucalyptus viminalis. The sequence goes on from CM024530.1 coordinate 46,132,979, forward strand.
CCGGTCAATTTTCTTTCCTCCTTCATCTTTGTCCAGCTTCAAGGAACTTGACATTGGTATATCAGTCTTTTTGCAACTTTCCAAGTCAAACTTTTTGACAAGTTCTTTAGCATATTTTTCTTGGTGAATGAAAGTTCATTTCTTCAATTATTTTACTTGAAGTCCGAAAAAGAAGAATAGTTCACCCATCATGCTCATTTCAAATTCATCCCGCATAGTCTTAGAGAATTTCTTGCACAGATTTTCATTAGGTGATCCAAAAATAATATCATTAACATAAATTTGAACAAGTAAAAAGTTTTTGCTTTCTTTTTTGATAAACAATGTAGTATCTACTTTACCTTTAATAAAGCAATTTTTGATTAAAAACTTACTTAATATGTCATACGAAGCTCGAGGTGATTGCTTTAAACCGTATAGCACATTTTTCAGTTTGAATACAAAGTCTGGTTTCCTTGGGTCTTCAAAACCGAGAGGTTGTTCCACATAAACTTTCTCTTGAATAAATCCATTTAGGAAAGTGCTTTTGACATCCATTTAGAATAACTTGAATTCTTATAACAAGTAAAAACAAGTAATAATCTAATTGCTTCTAATCTTGCTACCTGGGTGCGTAAGTCTCATCATAGTCTATCCCTTCTTCTTGCATATATCATTTGGCCACGAGTCTTGCTTTGTTCCCTATGACTTTTCCTTTCTCGTTCATCTTGTTCTTGAAAATCCATTTAGCTCCAATAACAGATTTACCTGTTGGTTTAGGAGTTAATTCCCAGACATCATTGATACCAAATTGCCTGAGTTCTTCTTGCATAGCTTTAATCCAACTTTTATCAGTTAAAGGTTCTTCTATGCTCTTAGGTTCTATTTCTGAAATAAGAGCCATAACACTAGACTCTTCACGCCTTTTGGATCTTGTATGAATCCCTTCATCAATATCACCAATAATGAGTTCTTTGGGATGACTAGTTTTGTGCTTCTAGTTGCTAATTGGTTTGTCGACTGTTGATTTTTTTATTCATTTGATTCTTCAACGATTATTCGTTGCTAGTCTTTTGAAGTCTCGAGCTACTTTTGGAGATTTAGACTTTGTAGAGTCTGGAGTAGGTTCAGATTCTTCAGGTTGTGTCTGAATTGATTGATTTTGTATAAAGTCTTGAAATTTGACATTCATCTATTCCTCCACAGATTGAGTCTTTTTGTTGTATACTCTGTAAGCTTTGTTGGTAGTTGAATATCCAAGGAAGATGCCTTCGTCTGATTTTTCTTCATATTTACAAATTCGATCATTTGCATTTTTTTTATAAAACATTTGCATCCAAACACATGAAAATAGGAAACAATTGGCTTCTTTCATTTGAACAATTCATAGGGATTTTTCTCCATAATAGATCTTAAGAAAACTCTATTAATAATATAACATACTTGTAGAAACCGCTTCAGCCCAAAAACGAGAGGAAATATTATTTCCAATTAAAAATGTTCTAGCCATTTCTTGCAACGATCTATTCTTCATTTCCACAACTCCATTCTACTCTTGAGTATATGATGAGGAGAACACATGCTGAAAGCCAGATTCATCACAGAATTTAGCAAAGTTTTGATTTTCACACTCACCTCCATGGTTTATCTCGTATACTTGAAATAACATACCCTTTTTCATTTTGAACTTTCTTAGCAAATTTTTATAAAATAAGAAAATGTTTCAGACTTACTTGCCAAGAAATATACCCAAGTAAATCGTGAATAATCATCCACTATTACTAGGCAATATTTCTTACGTCCAATACTCTGGGTTCTGGTTGGTCCAAAGAGATCCATATGCAAGAGCTGCAGCACACGATTAGTGGAAACTTGATTTTTGGTTTGAAAGAATTTCTAACCTGTTTTCCCAATACACACGGTGTGCATAATTTAGATTTTTGGTATGTCAGGTTGGGTAGTCCACGAATAAGTTTCTTTGTAGAGATCTTGGCTATTTGCTTCGTATTGATGTGGCCAAGTTTTCTATGCCAAAGATTAGCTTCCTCTTGAATTGAAATTAGACATTGGGATTTTTCTAGTTTGATATCCAAGAGATATATATTCTCATGTCTTCACCCCGTGAATGTTTGAGAGGAGTCTTTACTGGTTCCTGAACATATTCCTTCTTGAAAGTTGATTTTGTAACTTGTGTCGCACAGTTGGTTGATACTCAGTAAGTTGTAGTTAAGTCATTCCACTAAGGAAACATTACTGATTGTGAGACTTCCAATCTTTACGGTTTCGTATCCCACAATTCTTCCTTTGCTATTTCCTCTAAAAGAAACTTTTCCACCATTAACTTGCATAAGTTTTATGAAACAATTTGAGTCTCCTATCATATGTCTTGAGCATTTACTATCCAAGTACTATTTAACATTTTTCTTGATAGTGACCTGCATTTAAAAAAGGAACTGAAGCTTTCTTTGGTACTCATACTTTCTTGGGTCCAATGGAGTTAGTGTAATACACGGTATTTGCCCAAACCTTCTTAACATGTTTCCAAATCACAGAACATTCTTTCTCAAAATGTTCTGAGTTGTTGTACTTAGAATATTTGAGAACATTGCGGCCTACAGGTTTTATAAAGACTTTTTAGAAATGATTTCTATAAAAATCTTTTATAGGTCTTTGTTTAATTATTTCCTTTACTTTTGGAAAATCAATTAGAGGAATGGTTTCAGCAGTCATTCCCAAACCTGATTTGTTAAAGTAAGGTTTTTTGTGTTGAAAGAATCTTTTCTAATTTCTCAGATCCTATAGAAAACCTTTTGAAACACTTGAAATATCATTTTCAGAAGTGCATTTTCTTTTGAAAGAGAGTCTGCATTTTCTTTCAAAATAATAACACTTTTATTTAAATTTTCGACCTTTTCTTTCCAAACAATCTCTTGTTGCTTCAGTGCAGAATTTTCTCTTTTTAGTTTGGAAATCCTCTTGAGAGAGGTTTTGAGACTAAGACACAATTCATCAATATATTTAGAGACTTTAGTAGGAATTTTTAAATTACTTACCTTGATTTCACTGTCTGAATCTAAGTCTGAATCTGATTCTGATTATGCCATTAGACAAAATATTAGCATAATCATCATCACTCTCTTCACATTCGGTATCGCTCCAAGTTTCTATTTTGAGAACTTTTATGTATTTCTTAGCTTTTCCTTTCTTTTTCTTCAATAAGGGATAGTTGGGTCCGATGTGTCCCTTTTTCTTGCATTCAAAACAAATCACATCTTTATTGGATTCATCATCCTCAGTTGATTTATTTTGAAACTTTTGAGAACTTTTTTTCTTCCAATTGAATCTTCTTCTATTTTTGTTCAGATTTTTGAACCTTCTTATCATGAGAGCAAGCTCTTCATCATCCATAGCTTCTTCTGAATTTGTAACATCAGAATCATCATTAGATTTTAATGCAATAATTTTTTTAACTTTGGGATCCTTATCTTCATTGATTTGCTCTACTTCATAAGACTGAAGAGTGTCAACCAATTCGTCAATAGAGAGTGGCATGATCCTTTGTGTCTCCTTTATTGAGGTCTTTACGTGATTCAAATCTTTGGAAAGTCCACGCAATAACTTGTTAACCTTCATAGGTCTAGAGATTGGTCGACCTTGATACTCAAGACCATTCACGATTTCTGTAAAACGATTAAACATGTCAGTGATAGATTCTCCTGGTTTCATCTTGAATGCTTCATATTGACCTAGCAGAATATTGATTTTGGTTTCTTTCACTTGATCGGTTCCTTCATAGGTGATGTGCAATCTATCCCAGACTTATTTAACTATTTCATAAGAAGATATTCTGTTATATTTAGTAGGAGATAATGCACAATATAAAGAATAAATTGATTTTGAATCAAGAGCTTGTCTCTTGGTTATCTCTTCTTAAGTCATCTCGCTGGACTCAACAACTTCTTTTCCCCTTTCTGAGACTGTTGTAATTTTAGGAATAATTCCTTTGTCTACCACATCCTATTCAAGAGGGTCTTTCGATCTTAGGAATACCTTCATTTTGCTTTTCCATATATTGTATTCCTTCCCATCAAAGTAAGGCGGTTTGGTATTGCTTTGCTCTTCAACCAAACCTGGAGCCAACATACTAGCCATGGATCGTTAACTCTGAAGTAAAAACACTTTAATTTAAATGAGTACATAGGCTCTGATACCAATTGTGAATGCTAGTACGAGCACCTAGAGGGGGTGAATAGGTGCAAAAACAAACTTTTGAGAAGTATAGTGTTAAACTTTACTTTTAATCTGAGTCTGTTTAACAGTAGACTTTAAAATAGAAATGGGACTCTAACAATTAAATAAAGTTATGAGTAAAGTAAAAGAGTTTAGTGAAGAGAATACGAACACAAGATTTATAGTGGTTCGGCTTAATCCAAGCCTACGTCCACTCTCTCGCACTAACAGTCCACCGGTTGGATTTCACTATGAATCAAAAGAGTCGTTACAGTATTACGTCCTTGATTCCATAGTGTAGAGACTCTGCTACATTTCCTCAAGGCCTCACAAATGAATGAGCTCTCTTTTGAGTACAGGTTTACGCTTAGCAAATGAATTAGCAAAGAACAAAGAGTTTTAGACTTTGGAATTTCTCTATCGCGCACACACTCGAATAACTAGAACATCTTCCTTATATACTCCTTCATGCCTTCATAACCGTTGGCACTTTCCAAAGGAGCTCTTCCAATTTACCCGTTGAACAGAATTAATTAGGGAGATTTCGAATTATTTAAGGAATATAACAATAGCCCACCAATTCTGCTCGCCCATACAATCATGATCTAGGTTTCCATAAGTAAAACCTTCAAAGTATGCTTGCTAATTAACAGATCCAAAATACTCGAATTAATTTCAAGACGAATAATAGATTCTGAGATGTTATATCTAGCCGAGAGATCTTCTTTAGTCAATAGAATCAAATCCTTAAAGAAATACTCAATTCTGGATAAGTTTTCTTCAACGGTCTAGAAACTGTTAATGAGAGTAGACTTTGAATCTTGAGTCTGGTAGTCCGGCGGTCTTCAGACTTTGACGAAAGAGTCTGCAAGTCTTTAATTTAGACTGATGAAAACATTTTGTCAGCTTCAAAACATGCAAGGAAGTTTTCTCCAACAGGAATAACTAAAATTAGGTGAAAGGGAAATTGAAGCTGGCGGTAGAGAGGGAGGTGACGCATAAGAGACGGAGAGAGGGAAAGAAAGCCAAAAAGTCGAGTGAGTGACCAATGAGAAGCTTAGGGAATTATCTAAGCCACTCATCACATATTACTCCAAAGTCTTCATGCCCATAAGTCTTGTGTCCAACCAATGAAGAATTAGTCCTAATTTCCCCCAAAATCAGCCAAAATAGGGTAGAAAATTTCTATTTTTCAGCCCATCCGAATTTCCCTTTTCTTTTTCTTTTTGCCAAAAAACCGATTTTCCACAAAATTCTTTGACTCGACAAAAATTTGCTGAAAGATGAGACGACATCCAATAAATGAATTGTGACACGCTCGAATGTCTAATTCCGGAAACTGAATTCAATTTCGTGGTTAAAATCAATCGAACGCGATTTTAGTATGACCTAACCTATCGGGTAGCTTTTAGGGATTTTAGCGCATTCGACCCATGGTCGATAACTTTTGATTCACATTTGTGCATTTCTGAATCGTAAACGATTCTCGGTTGTCATAAAATCGCAAGAGTTCAATTACGTGTCTCGAGTATAATATTGATAGAAAATTGTGTAATTGCTGTTCGACACGAATATTGCAATCGTGCGGAACCACCCACAATTTGACTATGTACATCCATCGAATTGACCTATATCCGTTCGCTATTGATTTATAATGGTATCGTATTAACTCTTGCCGATTATTATGGTCGAGCAATCAATTTTTGATCGAATTCTCTAGTCTGTCGCGTTTATATCCCTTAACGGACTTACTTAATAGATTAGTTAACTCATGAATGATCAGCTTCGAGTAAAATAACCATAAGCACGTCGACAAAATTACCATTTCATATATCCGAATCAGGGGCCAAATTTCGGGATGTCACAAGGGAAACTTGACCAACAAAAGTCGAGATAACACGTAACTTCAAAATCTCAGTTTCAAATGATGGCAATGATGATGGAGAGCGCTTTGGACTAGGTTTACATGTACTTGTTGCCATGGAAACTATTTGAACTTTCCTTGATTTTACATTAGGAAATTTATTGGATCCAATTGGACAAGTTTGTTGACCAAGTACAGCTCCTTGTAGGCCACGGCTAATATCCCCTTCAGAGGTACACATTACTGCTACTTCACGTAATGCATTTGCGTGTGCATAAGTGATTTGCATGAAAAATTGCCCAACAACTTTTACAGGTACTTACCTCCTGATGCCAATGGAAATACTTGCAACACCAATTGAGTTAAGGATGTGAACTAGTTTGTTTGGCTCGGAAAAAGACTAATGAAAAATTAATGCAAAATGTGATGATGTTTTTACCCTACAATTAGCATGAAATTACAAAACACTCATGTGCAGGTTTTAGATTATCCGCCTTGAGGGACATAGAATTACTTCATCCTAGAGTAGCTCCCAGTCATTTACTATCCTTTTTTTAAGTATGTAGTAATTCGTAGACCAGCGTAGTGTAGAGGATCCCTAGGGGCATGAAGTTCTTTTACGAGTGACAGGAAAAAGTGACGGAAAAGTGCTCTAATAATTTGATTTTCAAATGGTTTCGTATATACAAGAAAATTCTTTTGGAAAAGTTATGCGGAGTCGAAAAAATATGATAATAATCAAGCTATTGATTGACAATTTACAAAATATGAGTCCCACAAGTGCGCTGTTACAAATATAGCATTTAGCATAATAGTACCAGTAGGCTAACATGCTCTTATTACAAAGAGTTCAGCAAAAGTACACTTCAAGTGCCAACTGTGGCACCCCTCGACGGCCCCCAGTCTGTTAGGGTCGCCATAGTACGCTTACCTTTCACTTTTCTTTATAACATGTCTCTCTGATACCTTTTCAATTGTAGCGGGTCTATACAACCGGGGGGTTTACATATTTTTTTTTTTTGATCGGTCCCTTGCGCAATTCATATAGCAGAAGCACATCCATTAACTCCCTTCCCTATATACAGAAAACGATGCACACCAACTAAACATTTATAGGTAAAAGCCGTATACTTTTATTCATTTAAACCATATGGACATCATTCATCGGTACATCAAAATGCCATAGTTTTCTATACTAGGCTATACTTCAAAAGATGACCGACTTCTCCTCCCATAATCGTATGCTTAAGGTTCATCAACCAGTGTCGGCATCCAAAAGTTCCCTCCTTTGCTATCCTCCTCCTCACGGTCATATCCAACCGCTCAATCCATCTACTAATCTGAAATGTTGGTCCCCGAAGGGGTGAGTACAGCCACTCAGCAGGTAAATGACCAAATAACCACTCAATGCATCATGCCACACAATCATCACAATCATAGCATCACATGTCATTAAGGCATCCATGCACAACTTACCTTGGCATCATGCACATGTCATCATACCTCATGTACATACATCATCATATAGTCATTACCATCATATCATACACTTACCATCATCATGTCACTTGTATCATCATCTTTACCATGCATCCATGCATATAACATCATCATCATATCACATGTACCATCATCATTGCCATGCATCCATGCACATATCATCATCATATCACATGCATATACCATCATGCATATTTCAATTTCAATTTCTCAATTTCATCCTTTCATATTGGACCGCCACATTTCTCTTTCCTGGGACCAATGTTTGCATCCCATATTTATCACTTGCGCCCAATCCTGACGTCGCGAGAACCTCCGGCATTCAGCCATTTAAGGACACTGGGCATCCGGCCCCCCATATTCCGGGCATCTCGTATCCCAACTGGCATCATGAGGCATCCCCTCGGGCAAAAACCTCCGAGGCTTCCGGCATTTACACTCCCTGGCCGGGCATCTCGCATCCCAACTAGCATCACGAGGCATCCCCTCGGGCACAAACCTCCAGGGCTTCCGGAATTACGTACCGACATACCACCAGGCCTCCCCTGGAATTACGTACCATATACCACCGAGCATCCCGACACTCTCGGGGCATCATCGGCTCACACCTCCGACGGTCTTCTCATTTATCTCAATTCACATCTTCAATTATAGTTCAATTTTAACATGGCATGTGATGTGATGGCAATCAAGATTATACTCATCATTGAATTCATACATGCATCTCAATTCATTATCATACATGCATGAAGACACCATCATCCATAACAACACAATTCATGGAGTCCATGCAATTTAAATGGTCCATATTTCATGCCCTTTTTACAAAATTCCAGCATGTACCATTTTTAGAAAATATTTAAATTGAATATCCATGTACTTTTCAAAAATCATGAAATCAAGGCATGTGATAGATAAGACAATAAGATAGCAATTTCATGAAAAGCACATGCCCAATAGAGTTCCACACAAGAAGATACAATTCACACAAAAACAGCATGCAATTTCGGATAGAAACAGAATGCACAGTTTCCGAAATAATTCGATTAAAATACACGAACGAGCTCCGAAAATTATGAAATTTTACCAGGTTATAGCCAAGACACTAAAGTAGATTTTTCATGAAGACTTCTAAGCCAGAATCGTTTTATATCATATTCTATAGTCGTACGAAGCTTCTGGTCCTCGCACCGAAATGTCCAGTGTAGTCATCTCCGAAATACCGAGTTTTCACCCACTTATTCTTCTTCTTTCCCTCTGAAATTTGGATATGTTTTACTTCAAGAGGTCCCCTAAAACTTTCATTAAGGTATATAAGTCAAGTTTCCAGAGTATAGTCATCATATAGGTCCCTGAAGTCTCGGGTGTCCAGTACCGCGTCTTCAGATTTACCGTCTTAAAGAGTAAGTCGATTCACTAGGCTATACTTGTTCATTTTACTTCAAATTTGAGTATGTTAGTCTTTAAGATGTTCTATACAAGTTTTATGAAGATGTTAAAGAGAGATTCTCGATAAAAAGCAACATGTAACCACAAATCTACCACAAGGTCAGCAAAACAGTTCCAGATTTAGTGTCTCCGTAGGATGAAAGTTTGACCCCTTAAATCTCCATAATTTTCCACCAAATTTTATTATGTTGTAGTTTAAGGTGTTGGATACAACTTTCATGAAGCAATCAAAGTCAAAATACAACTCAAAACATGCATGTAAGCTCTCACAAAATTTTGACTCAGGTGGTTCATGCGAAAACATTCCAGATCTAGTATCTCCGTAGGATGAGGGTTTGACCCCTTAAATATCCACCATTTTGTCCCAATTTTTAGTATGTTGTATTTTAATATGTTGGCTACAACTTTGATGAAGGAATAAAGGTCAAAATCAAACTCGAAACCTGCATGCAAGCTCTCGCGTGATTCTGGTTCAGGCGGTTCATACGAAAACAGCATGCATCTCCAAGAAAAAACCTCATGTACTTCGATTTCTAACCTCTAAACATCCAAAAATTCAACCACACATGCAAGGCACACATGCAAGGGGTGGAAATCAGTCCCAACTTGCCTCTAAGACCGAGCAAATACGAGCACACGGACGGCACACCGGCGACGGACGAACGGCGTGCGGGCGGCGACGGGCGGACAGCTCCTTCTCTCGGCTCCCCCTTCTCTCTCGCCACTCCCTCTCTCTCTCACTCTCTCAAAACCAGCCACTCTCTCTCTCTCTCTCTCTCTCTCTCTTTGGTTGCTATATAAATTGCATGCACCCTCAATTTGCATGGGGGACACTTATCCCTAAGAAGGAGACAAGTGTCTCCTTTGCTGAGGACACTTGGAGGCCATGTGGCTCCTCACTCCTCCCCTCCATGCGTCGGCAGCCCAATGGGCTTCATGGGCCGGGCCTCTTGGCCCACTTTAGGCCCATCTCACTTCGGCCTAAAGTCCAAGCTTAAATGGCCCAAAATTTTCTTAAATAAGTCCATCTTAACTTTTAATAATTTACCTTAAATTCCAACTTATATAAATACTAAATTACAATTTCATATGGCCATAAAACTTGAAATCATAAATCCATAAATTCCAATTTATAAAACACATGGCCAATGATAGGATTTTCTTTCCAATCAAATAATTATCCATTAAAAGCTCGGCCATAAATCTTATTGCAAATTATGGATTAAATGGCCATAACTTGGTGGTACTTCCATCACCTATTCATAGACTTTAATGTAACTAGAGGTCATTATGAATTTTGGGATGCCACAATTCTCCCCTCCTTAGAGAATTTCGTCCTCGAAATTAGACATTTCCTATGTCTCTTGAAATAAGTGAGGGTACCTTTCCCTCATCTCATTTTTACTCTCCCATGTGGCTTCCTCCACATCAGGATATCGTCATAATATCTTAACCAATGGTATTATCTTCGTCCGTAGGACTTGTTCCTTTCGATCCAACACTTGCACAGGCTCTTCAATGTACCTCACTTTCTCATCGACTTTGATGGCTTCATGATCGAGTATGTGTCCTAGATCGAGCTGATACTTCCTCTAAAGTTAAGGATGCAAGCTCTTAACATATCTTAATTTATCTCAACACCATAAACAGTTTTAAAACAACAACCACATCTGATTTTTTTTTTGAACGCTTGAAAATCTTCCTTCATGTAATCAAACAATACAAACTGAGGTTTTCAAAAGCATTCAACAACAACAGCAAGCTTTGAAATCATGTCATTTCCATGTCAAAACGTTTCTGAATCACCAATGTGGAGAATCCTTTGGGTTCTCGAAAATCCCACTTTATGATATCAAATAATGCGAAATAGGGATTTTAAAGACACAACAACATAACAATAATAGTCTTTGAAAATAGGTAAATCTCATATCGTTGAAACCAATTCATAAAATCAAAAGCATGATACCAAATCCATAATTCCATTTTCACGTTTAAATTCCAAATGTTTTTCGGAATCCACGTGTAAAGCCTTGAGTCGCACTTGCATCATGGCACGAAATAAAGTACTTTATCAAAACCCTTAGTAAATTTAAATCGGTACGTTGGCAAAAATTCCAATCTCAATCCCAACTCCAATGGGTTGGAATGTTTTCTATAAAAAGTTTAGAAATCTTTAAAATATAACATTTTTCTGAAAACATTTGGGCACGGTGTCACAGTATTCATAAATTTTTTTGATGGAATTCAAGAGATTTTCTAAAACAGTTCACAATCAAAATCTGCTTTTCAATTGAAGTTCAAAACTTGGAATGTACAGGTGACAATTTTCTCCAAAAAACCCATAAGCATTTCTTGAATTATTGAAAATCATAGTTCAGCGAGTCGATAATATTGGTCCCATCGTAAAGATTTTTGAAACTAAAAACTTTGAGATACCAAAATCCTAAGCCTTTCTTGAAATACTGAAATCAACGCATCGGTGAGTCATCAAACTCAGTCCCGACCTTAAGATTTTCAAAGTAGTTTGGATGTAAAATCCTTAGACCTTTGAAAACATCCAAACTCAAGTATTTCCAATCTAACTACACTACATCAGACAACAACGGCAATGCATTATATAGGTTAGTAGACTTTTACTTGCTGGCATGTTAAACACTAGGAAACGCGTTTAGCTACATCCGCCTTCATGCCATTCCACCAAAACTGTTGGCGTAATTTCTGTACATCTTTGTACTACCCGGATGAATACTATAATTACACCTATGTGCTTCCGACAGGATTTCCCTTTTTACTTCTTCATTGTCGGGAACATAGGGTCGTCCTTGACATCTTACTACTCCATCTTCAGAGACTTGGAACTCTGGTCTTTTCCCTAAAGACACAGCATTTCGTATCTTCACAATTTCCGAATCAGATTCTTGTAAAATCTTAACTTTCTGAATATTTTCGGGTTCAATCCTTAATGCAATAAGCATACCATTGAGGTGGTCTACTTCCAACTTAAAGCTTGAATCTGCTATTGACTTTAACAGATTTCACTCTGTTATCCTTAGATTAGCCATGTTCATAGCTGACTTTCAATTTAGGGCATCTGCCACCTTATTCACCTTTCATGAGGGGTACCGTAACAGTCAAAATCTTTTAATAATTCCATCCACCTCCTATGTCTCATATTCAATTCCTTTTGTGAAAACATATATTTCAAGCTCTATCCTAAGTGCAACTATCAATGAGATTCAAATTTAAAGAATTTCACCTTCTCGACTCAATCGAACACACCATTTAGCCGAATTATTCCTATACCTTCGTCACCACCAATTCAAGCCTAGAACCATCAAAATCAGCACCACTAATAACTCATCTGGTTAAGTCCAACAGAGATATTCACTATGCCTTTACTGCGACATGGATTCAAGCCTAAAATACAGCACCATTCATTCGATTCAAATATCGATAGTCCACCAAGACTTATTCAATTCAAAGATCGACAATCCACCAAAATAAAACTTGTCTAGTTTCCATCGAATATATCTCATGTCTCATCCTAAAGGATCATCACTTAGACTAATCATTCGTCAAATCCACAATTTGAACTTCCACCATCTCATCTTGGAAAGACTATAACCACAAATGATCATATCCACTAATTCCACAAAACCTTTTCAAACTGAGATCATCACCTAAAATTAAAAGTTGACCATCATTCATTAAAAATATTATTCCAACATATTAACCTCAAATAATTTCATGTCTCATATGACCACTCAAACTCATGACTTCCATGATCATTCTATTCATACTAAATGCTTCCATGTAATGCATCAAGACTTCCAATGAGATCCTCTAATAGGAAGTCACTACTTAGCTCAAATGATCATAACCTAATCCTCAAATTCATAATTCACTCTCCATAATTCACTTCTTAAGCCTTGCTTGAAACACCACGCTTAGATGCTACGCATGATCTTCAAGTCCTTTAGAATATATTAGGATATCATCAAATGAAGACAATCACAATTGATCCAAATAAGGCTTAAATATCCTATTCATTAAATCCATGAATGTAGCCAAGGCATTCGTCTATCCAAATAGCATAACTAGGAACTCATAGTATCCATAGCGAGTCCTAAATACGGTCTTAGAAATGTCTTCTTTCTTAATCCTTAACTGATATCCTGATCTCAAATCAACTTTTAGAAAAGACCGAACTTCCTTGCAGTTGGTCAAATAGGTCATCAATTTTAGGTAATGGGCACTTACTCTTAACAATTACATGATTCAATTGCCTATTATCAATGCACAAATGCATCGACCCATCATTCTCTTTCACAACAAGAGTTCTACAAGCTTAACCATGCTTCGCTGCGCCACTCTGATAAAATTATCCCAGAAACACTACCTTCCTAGTTCAGTTCATAGTTCGGTTCATTCCTGCCCCCTTTTGCCATCCTAGAAGCCTGCCAGGAGCCGCTCCTTGTTCAGGTCCTCTGACCTCGGCGTCCACTCCCCGCCCTCATCAAATCGAGACGTTACGGGTACACCAGCTTTCGCCTGGTTCGAACCCAAACTACACATCTACTGAAGGGTCTCGTTTCAATAGGGACTAACTTACAGAGATATTATCCGCTTTGGCTTATCCCATTCTTAGCCTCACAGTTTTATCCTTAGCGCATGGGTAAGTACTATCTCAGGAGATCATTCATTCTAGTCCATTGCTTACAGAGCTAGTTCATTCTTACAATGACATCAAAGTCATACATAACTATCACTATCAAGTCCATTTCCAGATCTCATTCCCCTAGGGTTATCTCACTCGTCTCACATGCCAATGTAGATAACAACATATCTTTCAGCGATGTAGAAATACGAAGAGGCATATCTAGAGATTTGTTCCTACTCCTCACAATCACCTATATTTTCGGACACAAATGAATGCATGTCACTCATATCAAATAACGCATATACCTTCTTATCCCTCTATCAAAATCATACTTGAGATAACACTTTTGGAAGCTCTTGCTTCCTCTTGAGTGACCGCATACACCCTTCCTTGTGGTGGCGGCCTCTGTGGATTCCTTGGTGGATTTGGTTCAACAAGTATTTGTTGTTGTAAATTGTCGCACCGAGCTAACATTCGGCTGCAACCTCTTTTGTGGACAGTCTTTCTTAAAGTGTCCTGTTTGCCCACATCCATTACACCTCAGTTGGCTATTACAAGATCCTGGCCCATGTTGTCTACCACATCTCTGGCAAAAATTACCCTGGTAGGGTGCTCTTCCTAAAATCGGGCCATTCCAAGCTTTTCTAAAATTTCCAAAGTTATTCTTTTTCTTAGATTCCCAGGGCTAACCTTGATCAGGATAAAGTCTCTTACCCCTTCGAACATCATTAAAGGTCATCTATTTCTTAGATTCTGATTGCTCTCTCACTAACTCTTGCTCCACCAACTGTGCCCTCTCATAAATCTCATTATAATCCCTTATATTCAAAGGCACCAGTTGTTTCCTAATATCAGTCCTTAATCCTTTCAGGAATCTCCTAGCCTTTTCCTCTCGATCCTCAACCAACCTAGGAGCATACCTAGACAATTCAGAAAATTTTGCCTCATACTGGTCTACTGTCAGCTCCATTTGTTCTAACTGAACAAATTCAGAAATCTTCCTATCCTTGGCACACCGAGAAATGCTTCCTATTGAAAGCCCTACAAACTCATCTCGGTTCACATCGTACACTGGTGGAAAGATCGTATCCTCGAAGCTCTCCACCAAAACTTTGCATTTCCCTCCACTGGTACTCTGCCAAAACTATTTTCTCAAAGCATCACTTTGCAGTCTAACAACCGGAAAATCCGTTCCATTCCATCAATCCAATGTTCCGCCTCCTCAGGACTCCCCATTCCACTAAACTTAAGTGGCTTCAATTTTAGGAATTGTTCCACCAGTCCTTGAGGGCGACGTTCCACTCCGAGTTGTTGCTACGCTTGTCTATCCATCAAATTTCCAATATTAGCCAACGCCTACAGGATATCTTCCATCCGGGGTTCAGCCCTCGATGGATGAGTACTTCCAGCTCGAACCATGATTTTCCTGCAGTTTCCAAGCATTGCCTCAGGAATAATCTGAGATTCACTGTCTCCTATTCAAAGCAACTACTACTACTACTACTACTACTACTACTACTACTACTACTACATAAGTAACATATACATGTTACTGGTACCTAAAGACAACTCAAGATAAACTACTAGGGATCTACGAGTGAATACTCATCACCCGTTATTCAATGTTAATCAAATTTTCCGTTTTATATCCTATGGTGTGCATCATTCTATCCTCATTTCCATCTGAGGCACCTTATCACTCCAAATAGACCATAGCTCTGATACCAAAACAGGCTGTGGCACCCCTTGACGGCTCCCGATCCGTTAGGGTCGCCACAGTACGCTTACCTTTCACTTTTCCTTATAACATATCTCTCTGATACCTTTTCAATTGCAGCGGGTCTATACAACCGGGGGGTTTACATTTTTTTTTTTGATTGGTCCCTTGCGCAATTCATATAGCAGAAGCACATCCATTAACTCCCTTCCCTATATACAGAAAACGATGCACATCAACTAAACATTTATAGGTAAAAGCCGTATACTTTTATTCATTTAAACCATATGGACATCATTCATCGGTACATCAAAATGCCATAGTTTTCTATACTAGGCTATACTTCAAAAGATGACCGACTTCTCCTCCCATAATCGTATGCTTAAGGTTCATCAACCAGTGTCCGCATCCAAAAGTTCCCTCCTTTGCTATCCTCCTCCTCACGGTCATATCCAACTGCTCAATCCATCTACTAATCTGAAATGTTGGTCCCTGAAGGGGTGAGTACAGCCACTCAGCAGGTAAATGACCAAATAACCACTCAATGCATCATGCCATACAATCATCACAATCATAGCATCACATGTCATTAAGGCATCCATGCACAACTTACCTTGGCATCATGCACATGTCATCATACCTCATGTACATACATCATCATATAGTCATTACCATCATATCATACACTTACCATCATCATGTCACTTGTATCATCATCTTTACCATGCATCCATGCATATAACATCATCATCATATCACATGCATATACCATCATGCATATTTCAATTTCAATTTCTCAATTTCATTCTTTTATATTGGACCGCCACATTTCTCTTTCCTGGGACCAATGTTTGCATCCCATATTCATCACTTGCGCCCAATCCTGGCGTCGCGAGAACCTCCGGCATTCAGCCATTTAAGGCCACCGGGCATCCGGCCCCCCACATTCCGGGTATCTCATATCCCAACTGGCATCACGAGGCATCCCCTCAGGCAAAAACCTCCGAGGCTTCCGGCATTTACACTCCCTGGCCGGGCATCTCGCATCCCAACTAGCATCACGAGGCATCCCCCCGGGCACAAACCTCCAGGGCTTCCGGAATTACGTACCGACATACCACCAGGCCTCCCCTGGAATTACGTACCGTATACCACCGGGCATCCCGACACTCCCGAGGCATCGTCGGCTCACACCTCTGACGGTCTTCTCATTTATCTCAATTCACATCTTCAATTATAGTTCAATTTTAACATGGCATGTGATGTGATGGCAATCAAGATCATACTCATCATTGAATTCATACATGCATCTTGCATCTCAATTCATTATCATACATGCATCAAGACACCATCATCCATAACAACACAAGTCATGGAGTCCATGCAATTTAAACGGTCCATATTTCATATCCTTTTTACAAAATTCCAGCATCTAAAAATTAAATATCCATGTGCTTTTCAAAAATCATGAAATCAAGGCATGTGATAGATAAGACAATAAGATAGCAATTTCATGAAAAGCACATGCCCAATAGAGTTCCACACAAGAAGATACAATTCACACAAAAACAGCATGCAATTTCGGATAGAAACAGAATGCACAGTTTCCGAAATAATTCGATTAAAATACCCGAAAGACCTCCGAAAATTATGAAATTTTACCAGGTTATATTCAAGACACTAAATTATATTTTTCATGAAGACTTCTAAGCCAGACTCGTTTTATATCATATTCTATAGTCGTACGAAGCTTCTGGTCCTCGCACCGAAACGTCCAGTGTAGTCAAGAGGTCCAGTACCGAGTTTTCACCCACTTATTCTTATTTGTTTCCTATGAAATTTGGATATCTTTTACTTCAAGAGGTCCCCTACAACTTTCATTAAGGAATATAAGTCAAGGTTCCAGAGTATAGTCATCATATAGGTTCATGAAGTCTCGGGTGTCCAGTACCGCGTCTCCAGATTTACCGTCTTCAAGAGTAAGTCGATTCACTATGCTATACTTGTTCATTTTACTTCAAATTTGAGTATGTTAGTATTTAAGATGTTCTCTACAATTTTCATGGAGATGTTAAAGAGATATTCTTGATAAAAATCAACATGTAACCACAAATCTACCACAAGGTCAGCAAAACAGTTCCAGATTTAGTGTCTCCGTAGGATGAGAGTTTGGCCCCTTAAATCTCCATCATTTTGCACCAAATTTTAGTATGTTGTATTTTAAGATTTTGGGTACAACTTTCATGAATAAATAAAAGTCAAAATCGAACTCAAAACATGCATGAAAGCTCCCACAAAATTCTGACTCAGGCGGTTCTTGCAAAAACATTCCAGATCTAGTATCTCCGTAGGATGAGGGTTTGACCCCTTAAATATCCACCATTTTGTCCCAATTTTTAGTATGTTGTATTTTAATATGTTGGCTACAACTTTCATGAAGGAATCAAGGTCAAAATCAAACTCGAAACATACATGCAAGCTCTCACGAGATTCTGGTTCAGGCGGTTCATACGAAAACAGCATGCATCTCCAAGAACAAACCTCATGTACTTCGATTTCTAACCTCTAAACATCCAAAAATTCAACCACACATGCAAGGCACACATGCAAGGGGTGGAAATCAGTCCCAACTTGCCTCTAAGACCGAGCAAATACGAGCACACGGACGGCACACCGGCGACGGATGAACGGCGTGCGGGCGGCGACGGGCGGACAGCTCCTTCTCTCGGCTCCCCCCTTCTCTCTCGCCACTCCCTCTCTCTCTCACTCTCTCAAAACCAGCCACTCTCTCTCTCTCTCTCTATGGGGGACACTTGTCCCTAAGAAGGAGACAAGTGTCTCATTTGCCGAGGGCACTTGGAGGCCATGCGGCTCCTCACTCCTCCCCTCCATGCGTCGGCAGCCCAATGGGCTTCATGGGCCAGGCCTCTTGGCCCACTTTAGGCCCATCTCACTTGGGCCTAAAGTCCAAGCTTAAATGGCCCAAAATTTTCTTAAATAAGTCCATTTTTACTTTTAATAATTTACCTTAAATCCCAACTTATATAAATGCTAAATTACAATTTCATATGGCCATAAAACTTGAAATCATAAATCCATAAATTCCAATTTATAAAACACATGGCCAAAGATAGGATTTTCTTTCCTATCAAATAATTATCCATTAAAAGCTCGGCCATAAATCTTATTGCAAATTATGGATTAAATGGCCATAACTTGATGGTACTTCCATCACCTATTCATAGACTTTAATGTAACTAGAGGTCATTATGAATTTTGGGATGCCACACCAACAGTTGGCACAAAGGAATACTTAAGTGCCAAAATAGAAGAGAAATGGATCACTTAGGTGCCAATATGGCCAAAATGCTGACGGGCGCAATTTCCGGCAAAGTAAGAGCAAAACAGCATTATTTTGCACGTTGACGTGGCCAAACAATGCAAAAATAACGTCTTTTGGTGCTAATGTGGTAAAAAATTAATATAAAAATTAATTAAATTTAATTTAAAATTAAAAAAATTAAAAAAAAAATTAAAAAGGGGAGCCACCTCCTTTTTATTCAATCATTGTTTTAGATTTTTTTTTAAAATTTTTTTTTTCTTTTTTTAATATTTTTATTTTTATTTTTAAACGTTTTAATAAATTTTAATTTTAATTTAATTTAATTAATTTTTATATTACTTTTTTACAACGTCAGCACCAAAACGACGTCGTTTTGCACTTGTTTTGCTGGAAAATTGACACGTCAACATTTTAGCCGAATTTTGGCCAGATTAGCACTTAAGTGGTTTATTTTGCTCCGATTTTGGCACTTACGTGTCACTTTCGCAACTTTTGGCACTTAAGTGTCCCTTTGTGCCAACTTTTGACACTTCAAGGGTCCGGGTGTCCAAAGAGTTCTCTTTTCTAATTTTCATCTTTAAGGAAAAATCTCAATGTAATGTGAAATAACTTTCAATTTTCGTTTATAACAAGGATATAGAAATCTCAGTATAAATGATGGACCAAAATTGTCACGCCCAGACCTTGGGCACGCGCACATCCCTTGGCGGTCGATTGAATTGCGACGTTCCGAGGATGTGTCACAAAGCGAAATTTAAACATATACCCGAACAATAACAAACATGGAATAGAAAAGCAGGACAACCAACTTTCATAAAAGTACACTTTATATACAAGCCAAGTCCGTCCTACAAGTCTGTACACTAAAAGTCTGCCCCCAAAAGAGCTATTGAACAACCTCTACTCCGGATCCTTTCGACTCTGGCTCGGGATCCTCCATGACACCCTTCGGTATCTCCAGACTAATGACCTAAAAATTTGTAAACCATGATGGGGTGAGATTAAATCTCGGTGTGTCAACACTTTAAACTCCAATTAGGATGAGAATTCACTCAAATGCGTCCTAAACATACACCACTCAGAACTTACCTCGCCTTTGCACCTTCCTGTACATAAGTGCATCTCATAAAACACATGCATATAGTAAATGCATTCAATAACCGAAACGCATCATATCACTCATCAAACAATTCATAGAGTTCATGATTATTTGGTCAAATTGTTATGACACGTCCCATTTCGTGCCACATAATTTTGTCCCATAATTAGGTGCAGATAACTCATATCGATGGTTCAATCCACACCCGATATTCACTCTCAATATCCAAACTCCATATTCAAACTCAAGGTTCTAGAGGTGACCCCCTCATGAAGTTTCGTTATCGTGTGACACTTAGTCATTGACCACAATCAGCAACAATACGAGGTTTTAAAGGTGACCCTCCACGAAGTTTCGTTATCATGTGACACTTAGTCCCTGACTACAATAAACAATAGCTCAAGGTTCTAAAGGTGACTCACACGAAGTTTCTTTGTCGTGTAGCACTTAGTCCTTTTCCACATATAGCAATAGTAAAAGGTTCTAGAGGTGGCTCTTATGAAGTCACACTATCGTGTAGCAGTTTGCCCTCGACTATGCAAGACAGTAGCGCAAAATTCTAGAGATGGCTCCCATGTGACTCAGTTCACCATGTAGCACTTAGCCCTTGACTATTATAAGTAACGGTACAAGATTCTAGAGGTGGCTCATACGAAGTTTTGTTATCATGTAGCACTTAGTCCTTTACCTGCTCACAATCCATTCGGTTTCCTCAACACATCTCATCCTCTTTCATTAGTCGCCACATAAAGCAATAATAATAAACCACGACCATGGCATAACTATTCGCGCATCATCACACATAACTTCTAAGCATATCACAAGTAAACCACATCACCAAATAGGCATGGTTCAGCAAGCATAGCATCAAAAACAATCACCAAAATCACTATCGGTCCTAAGCGGCGAAACGGTCCACTCGCGTGCCTCCAAGTTTAAACCTAGAAACCTAATCAAATGAGTTCAGAAAATCCTCAAATCTAAATATGTTAAAAAATATACATAAATGAACATTTATTTTATAAAGACACCTTAACCCAGATCTTTATAGATTAAGCCCAGTAAATTGTTCAATCCAGTACAAAAATTGGGTCCATTTCCAGAAAGTTTGTTTTCCAAAATCAGTTTGGTTTGAGGTCCAAAACTTGTCCATTTGGTCTGAAATTTGACAATGTTAAACTAAAAGATGTGAAAAAAAAAAACTTTTGGGAAGGAACCCTTTCAAAATTTGAATCCTAAGAGTTAATGAAAATCCATTGAATCCCAAAAGGTCACCAGTTCCAGCAAAAAAGGAGGTTCTTTTTTTTTTTTTTTGACAAACTTGAAATCATACTCTTTTAAATTCATAACATCTTGGGAAAAATATATGTTATAGTTGAAGATGTCTAAAATATTTTTCAAGAAGGAATTAACCTCAAAATCTCAACACATTTCGATTCACAAAAATGGCAAACAGCAAGGTTCAAAAACCAGGTTTAAGAAAAATCCACTGAATTAGACTAATCCCTCATTAGTGCTAATCTCACCAATTAGATCCACAATAATCCTTGTTAAGGCTAATCTAATCATTCTAGATTAGCACTAATCCATCTCAAGGCTAATCTCACTTAGTACTACTCTAACGAAGCTAATTAATACTAATCTAACCTCCTAAATACAATTAACAACCTAATCAAGGATTATGGAGTTAACTCACCGGATTAACGAATAAACAGGTTTACAGCGACGGTGGTGTGACAGCGGTGAGATCCCGTGTCTATGGCGACTCCAAGGGGGCCCGGAAGGGGTTGAAAACTAGTCAACAAGCTTCTTCTTATTGCTAGAACTTCGATTATGCTTTGATGGTTGTTGGTTGGGCTGGTTGTGGCAGAGTGAGCTAAAGACGGCTGCTAAGTGGAGCTGGGACGGCTATCTCGGGGACGGCAGCAGCTGGTCGGAGCTGGGACGGGCAGAGTTTGTGGACGATCGAGCTTGGGGATGGCATGGCATGAGCAGTGTGGACGCGGGGGACGACAGCTCGTGGGCTGTTCTGGTAATTGTGTTTGAGCTGGTTTGGTGCTGGCCTTGGCTGGTTGGTTTTGATGGTGCTTGCAACTTCAACAATTGAGGTTTAAGGGAGAAGCAAGAAGAAGAAGAAGCTAAAACAGTTTTGCTGAGAGTGGTGTACGCATGAAGGGGAAGAAGGGGGCAAACAAGCGGGAAGAGAGGGGGACAAAGGGGAGAGGAAGTCTTGGCTTGAGCCAATGGCCTTCCATGCATAATATCTTCCACTCATTACTGGTGCAACAAAGTCTTAAGCCACCCCAAAGTCAAGGTGGCAGCCAATGGCCATTTTTCTTCACAAACCAACACCAAAACAAGCCAAATAAAGGCCAAAAATCAGCAGCCAGCAGCCCCTACGAATTTCTTGAATTTCTTCTTCAATTTCACACCAATTGACTTCAATTTAATGGCCCCAAAAAGCCATGGCAGCAGCCCACACAATTTGCCTTCAAGCCTTCACGAAACAACTCAATTTGGTAGCCAAAAATGGCAGCCAATGTGCCCATACGAATTTCCAGCCCTTTTCTCTCAATTTCCTCACCAATTTATTCAAGTTGGTGACCAACTTACTCCCTTGAAGCTGCCGTACGAATTTCCACCATTTTCTCCATAAAACAAAACAATTTGGCGGCCAAGAATTCACTCAAAGATGCCCAAACAAATTCCATAATTTCCCTCACCAACTCATTCATTTTAGAGGCGAAAAATTCACTTAAAAATGCCCCTCTGAAATTCCTTCATTTAAATTTTCCAAATTTCAATTTCCGTAAAAATTCCCAGCTAGATGGAATTTCTTCAAAAGATGAGACGAGGTCCTAAAAATAAATCGTGACACGCTCGAATGTTTGATTCCTGAAACCGAATTTAATTTTATGGTTAAAATCAACTTGATGCGATTTTAATGCAATCCAACCTACCAAGTAGCTTTTAGGGATTTTACCGCGATTATATTCCTTAATGGCTTCACCTAATAGGTTAGTTAACTCATGAGTGATTAACTTAGAGAACCATAGGCGCGTCGGTGAAAAGCCCATTTCATTTTATTGAGACATGGTCGAAATTTAAGATGTCACAAAAATAAACAGGAAAACAAAATTATCTAATGATGTTTCTTGATAGGAATGTCTTGCTAACTTCTATGTCAATTGGAAATATAATACTTGAATCGGTAGTGCCACAATGAAAACAAATTTTCCAACGATTGTACGTGTTGACCAAATCAAATCAAAATTTGAAAAGTAATATGTTTTGACAAGTCAAAACCTCAACCCACAGAGTTAGATTTATTAAAATTAGGTTACAAAACTTCGACAAAAAAAGAAATTAGTTTACAAAACTATTTTCTAGGAGATATGTACAATTGTGAGTGATCCTCCAAATAATCTGTTGTATACAAGAATCAATAATGGCCCGATACCTCATTTAAAAATTTTATTGTATAAACTAATCTTAGTAAGTCTAATATTTTGCTAAAACAAAACCCGATAATGTTGGCTTAGTGGTTTAGAATTTGGAGATGTATAGAGCCAACTTGGTTCCCACAAGGGTTATTGATTTGCAAAATCAAAAGGGATCTTCTTGTCGTTAAAGAGGAAAATCTCAAAACCAAAGAATTAAAGATTCTACAAGGCTTAGACTAGTGTCACCAACTATGTATAAAATTGAATCTATCTTTAAAGCAAAATACTTGGCTGACTATACCATTAGCTTGGAAAAAGATGGTCAATCCTGAGCTCACACATTTTCCCCGAGAGGGAGAGAGATCTATCTTTACCTTCCCGTGCTTGTGTTTGAGAAAGGAAACTGTTGTGGGGAGAATTGTGGCATCCGGAATTTTGTGATGACCCTTAGATATACGGCGGTCCATGACTAAGTGACGGAAGCATCGCAGGTACTATATTTGACCCCATTGACTTGTGCACACTTGTTCCGATAATACTATACAATAACACCACCTAGGTATGTATGAAATAAGAGGGGCATTTGGACTTTAATGTACTGATTATTTAGTGAACCGAAGGAAGGGATCATCCACGTCCCAAGCTACCCCAATCTCTCTCCATGTTAGTCGACACATGGAGTCAACGAATCATGGGTGTTGACCGAGAGAAGCCTAGCAACAGCCACGTTGCTTCTCCTTCGGTGGCCAGCACATGGAGAGGAACCGAGCAAGGGAGAGCCATGCCTCCACCAACTGTCTTCAGCCTTGGTTGCCACCGAAAATTCCCATGCAATTGACTCTCAAAGTTAACAAACCAAAGAACAAAAGGGTTCGGAATTGAGAGGAGGAGAGCGAAGAACCGAACAGAATTTTGAGTGAGTGAAAGAGAGAATTTGAGTGAGCAGGACCATGAACAGAGAGAGAGTTCGAGTGAGAGAAGTGGGCGCGCGAGTGTGAGCCGTGAGGAAGGAAGAGAAGGACCGCCTTCCATCCATGCTCGAGCTGCCACTGTCGACGCCGCTTGTCTTCGCCGCCGTCGAGCCGCAATGCCGAACCAAACCCCTAGCCGTTGAACCATAGGATTTGAGGCAAGTGAAAGTCCATTAACCTATATCATGTTGTGCTATTGTTGTCCAGTGTAGTGCAATAGACTTGGAGATGTTTGGGTTGTGGATGTTGGATGCTGGATTTTGGATAAGTAGAGTGGAAATGGATTGTGGAATTGAGAAATCTCTAGTATGATTTTGGTCTTGATTTCTTCATGAAAGCTATAGAGAATTGTCTAAACTATAACATGTATTTTAGTTAGATTTTTCGAAATCCATATATAGTGGTATAAGTCCATTTCAATGTTCGGCACTCTACTGTTGAAGTGTAAAATCTGGAATAAATTCTGGGCTGAGTTATGCGACCTGTTGTGATTCATACATAACTATTTTGACTTAGTGTTCTTCATAAAACTTTTTCCTTTAGGTCTTATGAATAACATATCAAAATTTCATAATTTTCTGAGTTCATTTAAGGGTTATTCCGAAATTGTTACTAAAACTGTGCATTGTGAGGTTTGAGCTGTTTTGTTCCGAATTTGCTCAATTTGTCCCAAAGGTGAATGCATCTTGAGTTGTTATTTGACATGATGATATTAACATTCAGCATATCATGCAATATTGAGATTTGATGAAGACTCATGGGACATCTTGTCATTGCATTGAAAAGTGTTTTTGATATTAAGATGTTAATTGTTACCGTTGGACCCTCGGGTCAACGATGCCCCGGGAGTCGAGAGGCCCAAAGGATCGAATGAGTTGATGCCTTGTGGATGCTTGGGGTCCATAGTGCCCCAGAGGTTTTCCCCGGGAGCATTGGGATGCCCGGTGGTATGTCGGTAGATAAATCCGGATGGCAGGGGTAACCATTTTCATGGCAAACCTCGGAGGTTTCTTGTGACGCCAGGTGGGGTGCGAGATGCTTGGAGGTGTGACATAACACGCTTTGGATTCCCAGTGGCCTTGGGCCAGATGCCGGAGGCTTTCGCGACGCTAGGTTGGGTGCGAAATCCCAAAAGGACGCAAACATTGGTCCTCTAGGGGGATAAAACCCTTTTGAATGTTAAAACTGATGATTATACTAAGTGTGAGTGTGATTTGGTTATGGGACTAAATTGTATGGCATGTAATGAGGTGTGTCATAACAGTTTAGCCCTATGATTGGGACTTATGCGACTGAACATGATGCATCTTATTTGTTGAAACTGCACTGGTCATTGCATTGAAGAGTTATAGGCTTTAGATGCACACTCATTCCTTGATGAACTGTCTTGTCTATCTTGCATAAAACTGGATCATGATGGCTTGCATAGTATAGTTTAATGGATCTTTTGCTGTTGAGTGGTTGTACTCACCCCGTTTGGGAACTAACATTCCAGACTAGAAGATATGCCTTTGCTACCAATCACCCCCGGCACATTCTATGGTATACTGGTCGACCTTGAGTGTGAGTGTATGGAGCACCATCATCCTGAGATACGAGGGTTGGTTTTTGTTTGGGTGCGGGTATTGATCATGTATGACATCAGTTTTCCCGCCGGCCCAGTGATCTAGGAGTTTTAGACTGTGTTCATCCGCCGTGATGGGAGTATGCTAGGGCCGTTGCCGCCGCTGTCAGCTGATGGACTAGACTGGGTGTGACCGAGAGTGATGGTTAGTAGATGAAGCATCTTTGGACCACCAACACTGACTGATGGGCCTATGTCCACAGTTGTTATAAAGTCGAGTACTTTTTGAGAATAGCCAAGTTTAGAAAGATATTGGCATTTTGATGTACCGACCTGTGATGTCCATCAAGTTATGTAAATAAAAGTGTTCGGCTTTAACTTATAAAATATTTAGTTGGTGTGCATTGTTTCTAAATATGGAATAGGGTGATGTTGGATATGCTTCTGCTATATGAATTGCGCAGGGACCTATAGAAAGAATATAAACCTCCAGGATTCATGGATTTATTAATTTCCCATGGTATCAAAGTAATGGATTATCATGTTAAGAGAAAGCAAAGGCGAGAGATATCTGTGGCGACCCCAACGGATTGGGGGCCGTTCAGGGGGTGCCACATATAAAAATATGTATTAATATACAATGTGTCCCAACGTGTCGGGTTCTATTTTTTTGAGAAATGATGTATCGGCGTGTCGTGTCGTGTCGTGTCGTGTATGTCATGTCACGTGTTGCGTGTTAGTGTCAGTGCTACTTAGCCTAAAAGTCCTTGGGGCTCTTCGGCTTCAAGCTGCCCAAAAAACTGACTGTCATCACCAGTGGTAGTCATACCACGTTACTTTTAATGTTTGAATACCTGAATGTTTTGTCAAGTGGGTGCTAGGAAATTCAAAAACAAATAGCTTATTAAATTAATGGATACTGGGGGAAGATTACTGTATTTGATGTAAATTGATTCCCAACAATATTATGCTTGAACAAGTTATGTACCAACACTCGAACACAACAGGTGAACAACATGAGTCAACTTGCTTCACCATCTTCCTTTTGAAATCTTTCTAAAAAAAAGGTATTGTTGTAGTTATGTGATTGAGCCAACAGTAATAGAAGAAACCGCTAGGTGATGGACAAAACTAACAAAAAAGGAGAGCCAAAATAGGTTTGAAACTCTCATTATAGATGGCTTGTAGATCAGTGGCCATCGTTGGTGAGGGTTTTGCAAAACCCATCAGCCAAAAATCATTGGAGAAAGATAACAATAAATGCTTATCCAGGTCAACTCCATGATATTGATAGAGCTAATATAATTTAAATACAGTGAAAATTAACTAAAAAGTTACATCAGTTGATCAAAGAACTCAGAAGACACGATTGCAATAAATTTATTCCTGATTTCGTTAGAGAAAGTGCATTCACAAAGCAAATAGATAATCTTTTTCTTTGTCTTGAACTATAAACACTATCAAAGAATACAAAGACTTTTGGTTTTTTTTTTTTTTCTTCAGGGGGGTGTGGTGGGGACGGATCGCTTTCATTTCTTCAACCAAGGATTTCCAAACAACAAAGAAAGCTTATGAAAGAAGGATTGCTTAAAAGGGTTGATGTGGGGTAGGCAACTAATTACAAGGGAGCGCTTCAAGTCTACTAACTAACTGGCCTCATGGTAATGGTGAACAACTTTGATTTCATGGAGATGGGCCAGAACATATTAGCATTTTACAATAAGGGCCAGCAAATCCCACCCAAGATATGATCACTGCCCAAGAAAAAACCTATTCGAGATGGGACACCTACTGCCTACGGATATAGTTTTAACAACACCAAAACCCAACTAGTTTCACAAGGGAAGAAATGTACAGTCTAGTGGGTCAGTCAACGAACACTTCATTATTTAGTCTAGACAAGAGTAGTATTAAGCCTTATAGAAGCACAATAACATACAAATGTAGAAGATTACTGTGGCATCCCAAAATTCATAACGACCTCTAGTTACATTAAAGTCTATGAATAGGTGATGGAAGTACCATCAAGTTATTTTATGGCCATTTAATCCATAATTTGCAATAAGATATATGGCCAAGCTTTTAAGGGATAATTATGTGATAGGAAAGAAAATTCTATCATTGGCCATGTGCATCATAAATTGGAATTTATGGATTTGTGACTATAAGTTTAATGGCCTTATTATTTATGCAATTAGATAATTATTTAAATGATGATTAAAATATATTATAAAAATAAAATAAAATAAACTTGGGCCATTTAAGTTTGGACCTAGGGCCCAAGTGAGATGGGCCTAAAGTGGGCCATAAGCCTGGCCCATTGTCGCATGGAGGGGGAAGGAGGAGCCGCATGGCTTCCTCCAAGTGTCTTCAACCAAGGAGACACTTGTCTCCTTCTTAGCGACAAGTGTTCCCCATGCAAAGAGGGGGTGCATGCAAATATATAAGCATCCAAAAGAGAGAGAGAGAGAGGGAGAGAGAGAGAGAGTGGCTGGTGGAGGATTCGGCCAAAGGGAGAGAGAGGAGGTTGCGAGAGAGAGGGAGTGGCGAGAGAGAAGGGGAGCCGAGAGAAGGAGCTTGCCCGTCGCTGCTGCACGCCGCCGTGATCACCGCCGTGTGCTGTCGTCCGTCCAGTCTAGAGGCAAGTTGGAGTCCTCTAGCTGCTCTTGCATGTGTGTGTGTTACATGTATGTCGAATTTTGGGTGATTAAAAGAGGAAAACCGAAGCTTGGATGGCTTGTTCTTGAGTGGTGTTGCTGTTTTCGCTTGAACAGTTTGAGTCAGAATGTTGTGAGAGCTTGCATGCATGTTTAGAGTTCTATTTTGGCTTTGATCTCTTCATGAAAGTTGTAGCTAACATCTTAAAATACAACATAATAAAATTTGGTGGAAAATGATGGAGATTTGAGGGGTCAAACTCTCATCTTACGGAGATGTCAGATCTGGAATGTTTTCGCATGAATCCGCTCGAGTCAGAATGTTGTGAGAGCTTGCATGCATGTTTAGAGTTCGATTTTGTCTTTTATCTCTTCATTAAAGTTATAGATAACATCTTAAACTACAGCCTACTAAAATTTGGTGGACAATTTTGGATATGTAAGGGGCTAAACTTTCATTCTACGGAGACCTCAGATCTGGAACGATTTCACTGACCTCTTGATGAATTTGTGGTTGCATGTTGATTTGTGCTAAGCATCTCTCTTCGATTTCTTCATGAACGTTGTAGGGGACATCTTAAAATACAACATACTCAAATTTTAAGTGAAATGAACAAGTGTAACCTAGTAAATCTACTAGATCTTCAAGACGGTAGTTCTGGAGATGTATTACAGGACACCCGAGACTTCATGGACCTAAATGACGCCTATAATCTGGATATTTGACTTGGATATCTTCACAAAACTTGTATAGAACATCTTGATCTATAACATATCCAAATTTTAGAGGAAATGAAGAAGGATAGGTAGGTGAAAACTCAGTATTTCGGAGAAGCATGCACTGGACGTTTCGGTGATGGATCCAGAAGCTTCGTGAGACTGTAGAAATTAATCTAGAAATAATCTGACTTCAAAGTCTTCATGAAAGATGTACGTAAATGTCTTGGCTATAACTTGGAAAAATTTCGTAATTTTTGGAGGTCATATGGATATTTTAATCGAATTTCTTCGGAGACTGTGCATTCTGATTTCATCCGAAAATTACATGCTGTTTTGTGTGAATAATGGATTTGTGTGGAATTCTCATTGGCCGTGTATTTTGCATGAAATCATTATCCTATTGTCTTATTTATTACTTGCCTTAATTTTATGATTTTTGAGATTTTATAAATAATTAAATTTAATATTTTTTGAAAATGACATAAGCTGGAATTTAAATAAATGAAAAATGGCATGATAAATGGATTATTTTAATTGGCATAAATTCCATGAATTATAATTTATAAATAATTTCACCATGTAGTATGTGTGATGGGGTCTTGATGTATGCATTGAGATGCATGTGTGAATTCAATGTTGATCATGATTTTTGGTTGCCATTGCATGATATGCCATGCTAAATTGAGACCGAAATTGGTGAACATGAATAATGTTAAATGAGGAAATTGATGTGGTGGATGATAATGCCGCGGGAGTGTCGGGATGCCCGGTGGTATACGGTACGTAATTCCAGGGGAGGCCTGGTGGTATGTTGGTACATAATTCCGGAAGCCTTGTCGGAGGTCTTTGCCCGAAAGGAATGCCTCACGATGCCAGGATTGGGGTGCGGGATGCCCGGCCAGGGAGTGTAAATGCCGGAAGCCCTGTCGGAGGTCTTTGCCCGAGGGGAATGTCTCGTGATACCAGTTGGGATGCGAGATGCCGAGAATGTGGGGGGCCGGATGCTCGGTGACCTGGAATGGCTGAATGCCGGAGGTTTTTTTCGCATGGGATGCGAGTGTAATATATGAGATGAAAATGATGATCCGAGAAAGGGTAATGTGGTGATCAAATTGAAAGTTAAAAGTGGAAATTTAACCATGCATGATATGCATGACATGATGATCACCCATGGCATGATGATATGCATGATGATGATGATGTATGATGTGATATGATGATGATCACCCATGGCATGATGATATGCATGATGATGATGATGTATGATGTGATATGATGATGATCACCCATGGCATAATGATATGCATGATGATGATGCTAATGATATATGACATGGCATAATGATATGATGATGATGATGATGATGATGATGATGATATATGACATGGCATAATGATATGCATGATGATTATGATGATGATATATGATATGGCATGATGACATGCATATATGTTGTGATATGATGATGTCATGATGATGATGACATGTGTATAATATGATGATGACGACAAGTGTGATATGATGATGCCATGATGATGATGACATGTGTATGGTATGATGGTGTCATGTATATGATGATGATGACATATGTGTAATATAATAATGTCATGATGACGACAATATGAGTATGACATGATGATACACATGTATGTGTTATGATTGTGGTGATGATGCATGATGATATACGCATGGCTCCAAGGTAAGTATTGCCTGAAATGTATGTATGACTTGTATGATGCATTGAGTGGTTATTGGATTCCTTTACCTGCTGAGTGGTTGTACTCACCCCTTTTGGGGACCAACATTTCAGACTAGATAAGATACCTCTGCTGCTACTACTACCACTAGACGGATCAAGTGATTGGCTATGACCGTGAGGAGGAGGATAGCAAAGGAAGGAGCTTTTAGAAGCTGACACTGATCGATGGACTTTAAGTATTCAATTGTTGGAGAAGATGTCGGTCATCCTTTGAAGTGTAGCCGAGTATAGAAAACTACGGCATTTTGATGTATCGACTAAAGATGTCCATCTG
The DNA here is from genome assembly GCA_014182385.1 of Eucalyptus viminalis. Taxonomy (NCBI): domain Eukaryota; kingdom Viridiplantae; phylum Streptophyta; class Magnoliopsida; order Myrtales; family Myrtaceae; genus Eucalyptus; species Eucalyptus viminalis. The sequence goes on from CM024530.1 coordinate 46,164,208, forward strand.
CTCTATGTAAATAAACGTGTTCGGCTTTAACTTATATAAGATGTTTAGTAGGTGTGCATCGTTTTCTGAATATAGGGAAGGGAGTTGTTGGATGTGCTTCCGTATATAAATGGCGCAATGGACCGATCTAAAAGATGTAAACCCCCAGGTTGTATGGACCCGGTGCAATTAAAATGGTATCAGAGTGACATGTTAATAAGGAAAGTTTGAAAGGAAAGCGAACTGTGGCGACCCTAATCGGATCGGGGGCCGTCGAGGGGTGCCACAATTACAGTGGATTGAATTATGATTTAGCTTCAAATAGTAACAAAAACTTAGAAGAATCATAATAACTATGATGGATAACATGTGTAGGGTCTTTATTTAAATTCACACAACCTCATTTGATTAATTAAGAGCTTATTCTCCAAATACATAGTCTTTTGCTTATGGTTCATTAAAAATCATGGTGCAAGGCCACACAATCTCACCATGAGACCACCCATGAAGAAAGATTTCGCTTATGCCGCCATTACTAGGGGTACAATGCAGTAACTAACATGCCATTGGTTGATGAAGGCATTGTCGTATTGGCGAATTCCTCCAATTCAAGCTCTCATTGGGATGCTCAATCTATGCTATCTACTTCAAATGAAGAAAGCTGGATATCGAGGTGATAGGTGGGTGCATAGTAAGCAAATATGTAGGCATTGAAGAACTTGATCTCTTGAATATGAATCCATGATAGCTAGGTCCACTACTTCCAAGGGCATGCCTTCTCTCCATTAATTCCACGCTTGCAAGAATAAGTTTGGAAAATCTTCATAGAATCGCGGCATTCATTCAATGACTGATCATGTAAGACATCTGACTACAGTTTAGAAACATATATGACCAAGGAACAAAAATAATCATAAGTGTTCTATAGGCTAAGGAAGCACATGACAAAATTTATGGAACAAAAATCAATTTATATTCCTTAGACAAGTTTATGAGTAAAGAAACATGTTTGATAGCAATTCAAAAATTTTGTTTTTGGAATAAAGATTCATTTGATAAAAATAAAATTTCTATTTCTACGGGTGGAGGTGCCGGCAATCGGCAGCAATCGACCAGCATCCAGTGTCCAGTGGTTGACAACAAGCATCCTGTGGTGGGTGGTAGGCATCCAACATTGTGGAGATTGACGTCTATCGGCCGGTGTCCTACGGCAGGCAGCCAAGATCCGGTGATCAGCAACGAGTGTCTGGCCTCCTTGGGCGACGAGCAGTAATGAGAGTGAACGATGAAAAGAGTTTTCATTTATTACTTTTATTCCAAAAATAGAATAGTTAAAAATTTTAACTAATGATTTCTATTCCAAATATATTTCTAGGACAGAAATCTGTTCCAGAAATAAAAAAATAAAATTACATTACCAAACAGATTTTTATTCCAAACTTATCTTGGGGAATAGAGAAACAAAGAAGAGAGAAACATAAATTTTGTCATGCGCACCGTGAAACTTACATAACTAGCAAGATATTTACCCCCTTGTAGAAGTTATTATTCTTTCCGCAAATGATCTCTAGAAGTAGTACTCCAAAACTATAAACATCATATTTCACTAAGAACTCTCCATGCATTGGATATTCTGGAGACATATAACCACCACAAAAACGAACATTAGCCACATGTATATTGCAAATTCAGATTCAAATCACACAGCATCCTTGAATAGATAAAATGAACAAGTCTGGCATCTAATCACAAGGTCATCTATTCAAAGACTAAGACTTACAAAGTCCTCACAATTTTATTTGTGTTGGCCCGAGTTTGATCACTTCCAAAAATTCTTGCCATGCCAAAATCCGAAATCTTCGCATTCATTTCACTATCTAACAAGATATTGCTACATTTTAGGTCACGATGAATGATTTATAGACGAGAATCTTCATGTAAATAGAGCATCCCTTGAGTGATTCTAGAAACTATTTTATAACGTAGAGGCTAATCCAATTGTCCCCGTTTTTCGAGATCTACATCACTGTACCAAAATTCATTAATGTGATAGGATGTGACACCTACTCAAAAACTTAAGGTGAAGCTCATCACACAATACCAAAATATATTTACTCTCATTCATCAAAGATAGTTCAAGAAAATCCTATAATCAATTAAAAGAACAAAACCCAAAATTTTCAAGGTTCCCACAACTAGTGAAAGCTTGACCATTTGATTTCAAGCAAACGGTACATTTTGCAAATAAGAAGGTTAAAGTGCAACATACCAAATAAGAAGTAATCCAGGCTTTTATTTGGCACAAACTTGTAGGCAAGTAGCTTTTTGACTCCCTCCAAGAAAAATCTAAGCAGTCATACAAGGTTTCTGTGTTGAAGCTTCACAACTAATAGACCTTCATTCTTAAATTGTTCATCATCCTATCTTGAGCTTTGAGATAGCGTCTTCACAGCAATTCGTTGTCCATTAGGAAGTCTACCTTATAGGGTTTCGTATCTATCATTTAATTCCTTATCACAACTACTTAGAAGCTACCATAAAAAGCTTTACATGTTTATTTTTCTTCAACGTCATCATGTTCAATTCAATTAATATATAAAGCAATTTTGGATTATTTCTAACTAATATGTAATATGTAATTGGAAAACTTCACCAAACCCACCTTCACCCAACTTGTTTTTAGGAGAGAAATCATTTGTCATGGCTTGTATTGTAGCCAAGTCCAATTGTGAGGACTCCATGGTAGTAAGTTTATTTGCACCTACGTTACCAAACAAATCAATTTGATTATCAAATTACATCAACAATTGCTCCTAGTTGCACTTGTAGGGTTGCCAATGCTTGGGAAATTATTATAATGAAAAGCATCGGATTAGACTAGCATGGTTGTGTCCCCCTACCCCAAAGAAATATTTCCTCTCTTGATTGGTCATGAAAAAAAAAACAATATCATCAATACTATAGGAAATAAAATAATGAGATGAATCTCATATAATGATCACTTCTTCATGCTGAGATAGTGTTAGGTCTATTAAATGCGGTGTAGATGCTAACTATGCTTGAAGAGAATTGCTATAGGTTAGGACCATTTCGAGGCCTCATTATCTCGTTGGTCATGTCAACTCTCTTTCCCTCTAGCATGACTCATGCATCCCAAAAAGAGTAGTTTAAGACGTTGCTCTTCTTTGAAGTGCAAAAGCAACTGATTTAAGGCCCAATGCAGTTTAAAGACTCGATATCAATCTAGGCAACTGTTTGAGTAGTAATTTGTTGAAATTCTCCTTTGGAAAACCAAGATACTAGCACTTCTTCTTCTAGCAACACTCTTACCTCTGCTTCAACTTGAAAGGTTGACAGGAAAAAAAGCATAAGAGTTGAATAGTATTGGCTAATTTGATTTTCACCTATTTGTCGAGGTTTGGATTCATATCATGTTTGGCCGTACAAGATAAGCTACTTATATTTCTAGGGAGATAGTTTTCCAATCATGGCAAAACTCTCTGTTTTCTGTGTCATGAAAGCACCGAGATTAGATCCCATTTACTCTTTGGATGCAGTTTCTCTAAGCAAGTCTGAAAAGTGCCTTTAGCTCTATTTTTCTTAATAATGATATTGGTAATTTGGGAGTTTGAATTGTCCAAATGCAGCGGGCTATGAAAGGGAGACATTTTCATAGGTGTTTGGTGAAATTTTTGTGGAATGGTTGCAACTATATCATCAAGAAGGCCAGAAATGAGTTGTTACATTCCCGAACCCTTCTTCCGTCAATGGCATTATATGTGCTTGTACATAGTTTTGAAGTTTTTTGTTTTTTTTATCTTTTATTTTTTTTTATTTTTTCAGTCAAAAATAGTTATGGAGGTTGAAAGAGCACAAAGAATCAGATCTTTCCATTACGGAATGTTATCTTTGACTCTTGATTATTGGTGAGTGTCATATGGTGGTGGTTGTTGTATAAAGAGGTGATTAGTCTAGGCATGGACCGGTTCCCAATCTAGAATTGGAAACCAAATTTGTCATTTCCAAACTTGCTTGTTCCACTGTCACGCCCCAAACCTTGAGTACGTGAACATTCCTCAGAGGTCGATTAAAAATGCGACACCCCAAGACACATCGCCGACCCATTCTTTTTATCTTTCGATTATATGCATGTAGAAACGAATTAAATTAAATACCCAATCAATCAATAACAGTAGGATAGTAAAAGCACCACAACAATTTCTCACAAACTACGATTTATTTATTAACAGGTTAACCCGAGAAGTTTAATATATACAAGCCTACTACAAAAGGGACTCCTAAGCGACTTACTAACAAAAAGGGTCAAGGTCGGGGTTAACTTCCAACTACACCAGCTCCTACAACATGAGCTCTAGTACCCAAGCCCAGCCATGAAGTCGGGCACGATGTTAGGTGAGCATGGCTCCTCGGGCCCTTTCGGCTCGGAATCTGGATCTACTACGACACCGTTAGGGATGTTGATATCCATGGAGTTAGTGTCTTGCTCAACTTTATTTCCTACGGGCGACCCATCAAAATCGTGCAGGGGACCCTCCCGACCACCATTTGGCTCTGTAATAAACCACACTTTGAAGCGATGGGGTACCACATTCACAAAACCCTCATCTACCCAAACCGTCCTGACTACCAACTCACGAAATCGGTTGGTCTTGGGGATAGGATAGAGAGTAGTCTCTACCTCCATGTCCCAAGGAACCCTGAAATGGACTGGGTGAATCACCATTCTACGAAACTGAAAGTATTTTGACAACGATGGGGTGAGATAAAAATCTCAACGAGTTAAAATTCCTAAGCCTCGATTAGGACGCAAATTTGCCTTGAAGGCGGCCTAAGCATGCGCCAAACAAAAACTCACCTCACCTCGATATATCCTTGCATATTAGCACGTCTCGCATAGTAATAATAGTATAACGTGCATAAATAATAATCAAAACACACACAAGTATTCCACATGCAATGTCGACACACGCGTTCCAATTATTAGGACCCCTCAAGACACGGCCAACACAAGTGTCTGCAATCTTCTGGCATAACTGGGCATCGTCCTGCCCTGTTGGGCACGACATCCCACCTAAACGGCATTCCATAAAGGAGCTTCGATCCAGCCTCAACTGCAACTCGGCATCCGAACCCCCGCCGGGCATCCGATAAACTCGAGCATCGTCCCCAAACTCTCGTTGGGTAACGGGTTCAATTAAGTGACCACTCATACACATCATCAATCAAGCCCACTTTAATGCCACAATATAACCAAGAACACGACAATTTTTTCATATTTAAAAATCCCGGTAATATAATCATTGCATGGTCACGTATTCAAAATCGAACCGTCAAACTTAGCACACTCCCATATTAAAACTCCACGGTTTTATCTAGCATGTAAGATTTGGCGTTCAAACCCGACACCTCACATTTTTCCATTTAATTGCCTACGAAACCGAGTTTTACAATAATAATCGATATCTACCATCAAGCAATCAACCACATAATATTGGACGTGCAAACAATGAAAATCACACATAATTCATCCAAGAAAATGAGTGTAAAATTCTACGTAACAACTAATCCGTCACTAATTACGCTAATTGTGATTAATTAAATAAATGATGATTAAATTAAGTAAATTACGATTAATTAAACTAAACCCAATTAATTAATCTAAGCATGATTAATTAACCTAATAGTAATTACTTAAACTAATCTCAATTAAAATTAAACAAAACCATTCTTAATCTCAATTAAACTAAACTAAGCTTAATTAAGACTAACCACTATTAACACTAATCTAACCACCCCTAAATACAATTAACGGCCTAATTAAAGATAGGAAGTTAACTCACGATTTTCGACAGCCGCAAGCTCACGGCAACAGTGACGTGACGGTGTTGAGGGCATGACACACACGGCTCGAACGGGGCTCGACGATGGCGGTGGTAGCCTTACAAACTTTCGGCCGAAAGGGGGGAGCTTCACTTGGGGGCTAGTCTTGGTGGAGGTGGCAGACGGCGTAGGTGCTGGTGGCCGGTAGCGGCAGTGGACAACTAGACATGCAAGAGCTAAAGTTTTGGCGGTGATGGAGCTGGCGGGTAAGGGCGGAGTGGTGGCGGGATGCGGAGGAGCTGGACATCGGTGGTGTTGGTGATGGTGAGGCGGTGATGGGGTTGTGTTGGCGAGAGGTGAGGCTGCTGGTGGGTGGAGCTGCTGGGCTGGTGATAGGGGCCGGTGGTGCTGCTGCTGGGCGTGGAGTTGAGGTTGGTAGCTGGCGGTAGTTGGCGATCATGGCGTGAAGGTGATGATGCCGGTGTGATGATGGTGGAGGCGTGCGGCAGCAAGAATGAAAGAAACCAGTGGAAGAGAGAATGGGGCTGGCGTGAGTAAGGGTGAAGAAGTGAGAAGGTTGAGGAAGAATGGGAGTAAAAGAGAAGAAAGTGGCTGTCTGTAGAAGGAGGGGAGGGGCTTCATGCGTGCGAGAAACGAAGAAGAGTGGGGGAGAGAGAGAAAAAAAGAAAGGCCAACCAATCTAACTCTTAGGAAAAGTATCTAAATCCATCATCACCTATGCCTCAAAGTCTTCTATGCTCATCCTTGGTCACCCTATCAAATTTTAACTCTAATTTCCCAAATAATTTCCCAAAATTAAAGTCTTTTAGGGTAGAAAAACTCTTATTTTCTTCCCCATCCGAATTTCATTTCCTCTTTCTTTTGGTCCGAAAATCATTTTTCCGCAAAATTTCAGACTCATTGAAAATTCGATGAAAGATAAGATGACATCCAATAAATAAATCCTGACATGCTCGAACGTTCGATTTCCGAAACTGAATTAAATTTCATGATTAAAATCGCTCGAACGCGACTTTAATACGACCTAATCTATCAGGTAGCTTTTAGGGGTTTTAGCATGTTTGACCCGTGGTCGATAATTTTTTATCCACATTTGTGCATCTTCGAATCGTAGACGACCCTTGGTTGTCATGTAATCGTGAGGGTTCAATTACGTATCATAAATACAATATCGATAGAAAATCGATTTATTGTCATTTGACGCGAATATTGTAATCATGCGGAACCACCCACAATTTAACTACGTACTTCCATTGAATCAGCTTATATCCGTTCGCTAATTAATTTATAATAGTGTCATATTGACCCTTGTTGATTATTATGGTTGAGTGGTCGATTTCTAATCAAATTCTCTAGTCTATCGCGTTTATATCCCTTAACGGCCTCACCTAATAGATTAGTTAACTCGTGAGTGATCAATTCTGAGTAAAATAACTACAAGCACATCGCTAAAAAATCATTTCATATATTTGAAACAGGGGCCAAATTTCAAGATATCACAACTCTTCCCCTTTTATAAAAATTTCGTCCTCGAAATTTAAACCACTACAATCCTTTTACAAAAAGGTAAGGGTATTGGTGTCTCATCAACTCTTTGCTTTCTCACGTGGCTCCCTCCATTCCATGGTGTTGCTATACCACTTTAACCAAAGGGATCGTCTTGCTGTGTAGTACTTGTTATTTTCAATCCACTATCCGAACCGGTCTCTCCACGTATGACACTCTCTCGTCCCTATCTATTTCCTCAAAATTTGGATTGGATCAAGTTCATACTTCCTTAACATCAACACGTGGAAGATGTTATGCACTTGTGCAAGTCTCGGCGGCAATGCAAGATGATACACCAAACTCTCAATTCACTCTAAAATTTCAAAAGGACCAACGTACCTCGGGCTTAGCTTTCCTTTCTTGCCAAAGCGCAAAGTACCTCTCATTGGTGACACTTTGAGGAATACGTGTTCACCTACTTGGAAATCCAATGGTCTACGTCGCTTATCTGCATAACTCTTCTCACGACTTTGGGCGGTCTTGAGTCTATCTCGAATGACCTTGACGGCATCGATTAACTATTGAACCAACTTAAGGCCTGTAATCTTACATTCTCCAAATTCATCCCAATAGACAGGAGTCCTGTAGGCTCTGCCATACAACGCTTCAAACGGTGCCATCTTGATACTCTGCTAATAGCTGTTGTTGTAGGCGAACTTAACTAGATGAAGCTGTTCCTCCCAGCTTCCTTTGAAGTTCAATATGCAAGCTTGCAGCATGTCCTTGAGGGTTTGAATAGTCCTCTCAAACTGACCATCCGTCTGTGGATGATAGGTTGTGTTGTACTGCAACTTCGTTCCCAAGGCCATTTGTAAACTTTTCCAAAAAGCTATCGTAAACTTTGGGTCTCAATTTGATGTGATCGTCACTGGCACTCCATGAAGACAAACTATCTGTTGCACATACAATTCAGCATACTTGTCCAATGTAAAATTCTTCCGTATAGCGAAGAAGTGAGCAGACTTTGTCAACCTGTTGACTACAGCCCATATGGAATTGTTATCTTGCTGACTGCTCAGTAATCCCATCACAAAATCCATTGTGATATGTTCCCATTTCCACTCAGGAATCTCAAGAGGTTGCAAGAGTCCTCCAAGCTTGCAATGTTGCTCTTTCACTTGTTGGCACGTCAGACACTTGGCAACATGTCTGGCGGTATCTGCCTTCATACCGTTTCACCAATAGTGTTGACACAAATTCTGATACATCTTTATGCTGCCTGGATAAATGATGTAACTACTATGATGGGCTTCTGATAAAATTTATTCCTTAAGTTCCACATCGTCAGGTACGCACAATCGCCCATGAAACTTTAGTGTTCCATCCTCATTAATCCTTGTCCTAGATGCGGGCTCTTCTAAGTCCATACTTCAAGTGAGTTGGGATATTTAAATTGACACTATAAGGATTTTCTAAAATAAGGAGTCGACACTAGTTATTGGGATTGGCTAAGAAAAGGGTTAAGGCACGGGAGCAAACCTTATATCCTACAAAACCAAAGAATTTATGATCGGAGACTTGATTACATCAATAAATCAACTAGTGCCTTTCGACACCTAATGTTTGTCAGGTAGTTTGGATTGATTTTTAATCTATTCACTAATATGCGTGGTAATCATGTGAATGTACAAACATTAAAATAATAATTAGCAACTAATGAAAGCATTACAAAAATTGAAAAGTAAAAGTGAGAATCTAACGCTAATAAATAAGAAAAATGCTAATTTTAACTAGGTCAAGGGGAAACCTTAGGAGTGTGCAGTCTTATAACAATCTAAATAGAAATGCACAAACGACGATCTAGCATTTGTCTCTAAGAATACTCAAGCCCTATAGTAAAGCCCTAAGAGCTTATTCAATTTTGCGCTCAATTTTATCAACGATTTTCACTCATTTTAAGAGAGAAATTACTTAAAAACCAATTTAAAAGATTTTTCATGACTCTTATAAAAAAAATTCTGGAAATTTTTAATTTTTAATGATTTTTATAAAAGTATATAATTATTTAATTTTTAATAAAAATATTTTATTTAATTTTTAAGAAAAAAGATCCGGGTCGTGCTGGGCCCAGACTCGCTGGCCAGGGTTTGCAGGTTGGGCCGCGATGGCATTTGTGCTCAAGAGCCCAATCCTTTCAATGCCTAGACTCCTATATAAGGCATACGGGCCCACAAGTTCACCTTTCTAATTGCCTTTTCTTTAATCCAGCCCAACCAGCGAGCCCAATTATAGTTACCTAGCCTAAAATATGACCGGCTCAGCTCCCTACTTGGCTGAACTAAGCCCAATGTCTCCTAAACAAAAGCCCTAAGCCCAACTCCAAGTCCCCTTCTCCCTAACGTCCGCACAAGGCATACTCTCCAGCCTTTTTTTTTCCTTTTATTTTGTTTTACTATTTTTTTATTTCTTTCCCACTCTCATCCTTCTTCACCGAGAACCCAATATTCTCATCCTTCTCCTTCTTTTTTTTTTTTTTCTTTAATAATAATTTTTAAATAATAAAGTATAATAATAATAAACTTCAAAATTATTTTTCTAAATTTTATTATTAGTAGTGTAAACATTACTAATGTCCAAATGCCTAGTTTTGTTAGGGGCTAAAAATTAATCCATAATTTTTTATGCGATTAATGAATGGTTAAATGAGTCGTTAAAATTTAAGTGTCGGCATAACTCAATTTACAAGTGGCAATATTTGACAGAAAATTTCTAGCACAACATAGTTACAATTATGTTAAACAAACTCTTAATTTGTGCAATTTATATATCTAATTCCTTGCAAAAAAATAAAGAAGTATCATAATATGATGAATTCTATGCTATAGATAATTTGCAAAAAAAAAAAAAAAAATAAAGGCAAATTATCAATTTACCACTTTTTCCTTTGTGACTTCATATGTCACCTTTCCTCTTCTTCGAAGCAAAAAAGTGAGAAAGATAAGTATCATTACACCTCCAGTAGGAACGACAATGACAATAGTTATCACGGTGAATTTGTTGCTTTTTCCTGCACACGTATCATTACATAAGATTGATTGCCAAACTAATCAAAAAGCCTTTTAGATGAAGGCATGGTTAAAATTTAAACATTCTAACACCCTGCTTAACTATATTGGAATTAGACCTAAGATTGAAGTGTGAGGATTGGTAATTTGACACACATGAAGGGCCTTGGGATACTTGAATGGAGAGGCTTAATCAAGAAACTCTAAACTTCTGTTGCAATTCTAGCATCTGTAAGTATTTGGTTATGGTAAAATGATGGGGTTGAAGGAAAAATAAATTCTAGGATGGACAAATCCCGTTTGATAACCTACCAATATGTAAATTAAATTTGAAGGAAGAGCATATGAACTATCATTTGTTATGATAACTACATTATCATCACCTCATACTCCACCTTAACTCATTTGCCCTTGCACTTTGAACTGTCATTCCTATAGTTCCTCACCTCGTTGCAACAACAACATGGACGATTCTTGATTTTGGACCTTTATTTAGAATGGCTCTTCCATTTGCTACATCAAAATTCTCTTTGTTTTTCTGTTCCTTAGATAGCCAAACCTTGCATCATATCATATGCCATGTGTCGTGACCTAATTTTCGGGTGCAACACCTAAAACTAGATTAATGGATTACTAAGTCTTTAAATTTAGCTTGGGCTCTCCCAAGCCCATACAATTCGCGACTTAAGGTTCAAATATTTAACATGCGAATGATTATTATCTAGGAGTCGTCACAAATCGGTTTATGGTAGGTCGATTAGATACCTAAGTAAAATAATAGGAGAATTATTTTACTCCTACGAACCAGAAATTATGGGTACGGGGACTTGATTACACTAGATTGCTCTAATGCCCTTTCGGTACGATTTCTTTTTAATTTTTAAAAATGTTTTTTTGTAGGCAACTGATTTATTTTAACCTAAATTACTATCATGCAAATATGGTGACCACACAGATGCTCATCCACTATTAAGCATTCAAATAAAAAAATAAATAAAAAAATAAAGCAAATCACACAAAACCAAACAATTTTTTTGGGTTTTCTCAGATTTTATTTTTAAATGCATTTTTAACTACATGTCCTAATCTTATTAATATGCAAATTCTAATTAAATGAGCCTATTATGCAAACGAGTTATTATGCACCTCATGACCTAACTTCACTAATGAACAAACTCTGATTAACTGATCCTATTATGCAAACTAGTTATTATACACCTCATGACCTAACTTTACTAATGAACAAATTCTGATCAAATGATCCTATTATGTGAAATCGTTAACATGCGCCTAGTATTTTTGTATTTTTTTTTATTGAAAATCAGAATTAATAAAAATCCCTAATTAAACTATCTAAAAATAGATAATTTTCTAATTTATTCTAGGGATTTATTTGACTTAAACCCTATCCTATCTTAGAAACAATTTTTTTGAAAAATGAGATAATTAAAATGTGCGAACATTATCTAAAAAATTAATTTAGGTCCAACCCTAACCTATTTCTAAAAATGCAACCCTAAAAATGTAATCCTAAGAAAATTCTAATTTACTAAACCTACATGTCTGATTTACTAAACCTATATTCTCATGCAGAATTTTGATTTTTTTAATTTTTTTAGTTTTTTAAAAATAAGTAATTATTAAATAAATATTAAATCTAAACTATCAACAAAATAAAGGATTAAAATAATGGAAAAAAATAACATGTTGTCTCACAAGTCAAATTAATGATTATCATAACCCTAATTATAATGACAAAGGGATCAAAATAATTAAAAATCTGATCCGAAGTCTTACGGATCAAATTAATAATTGCAATGATTTAAAATTCTACAAAAAAGGCCAAAAATTAATATAATTAAAAAAATAATCCATGTCTCTCGGATTAAATTAATAATTACAATAATTCCGGACAAAATCCAAGCGGATAATGCTTACAAAATGCACAAATATTAACATTGACAAACCATATTCTAACTTAAACAATAATAACAAAATTTAAAATAAATAAATAAATGACAATAAAAAATGAAAAATAAACTACCTAATGGGGGAGAGCAGCAGCGTCGACACGGGCACAGGACAACCAACAGAACTGGGCATGGGATTCGGGCAAATGGGTTGGTCAGCGTCGGGCGAAGGGTGGCGTAGCGTCGGCGACTGGCGAGCAGCAGCTGGATTGCGGGTCTCTACAGTGGTAGTGAGCAGTGATGTCGGGGTGAGCTCGCGGATGGAAGTGCAACGGGCAAGATCGTCAGGGAACAGAGACGCGGAGGTGCTGTTGTGGGTTCTCTCAAAGGAAGTGAGGCAGACACGGCGACGATTGGAGCAAGGAGAGCGGCAGAGGTGGCGCGGGTTGCTACAAACGTTGGCTGGGCTTTGGCCACCAGGCGAGCAAGGCCAGGGGTGACGTTCAGTAGCGGCGGAGGCGCTCAGGTGCTCGCGGCTGTGGAGACACCGTTGTCAGAATTCAAGGGCATTCGGTTTCACTAGTGCAAGCGCGGCAGAGGTGGCACGACAACTGAGTAGGGCTCGGATGGAGGTACAGACGGAGGCAAGCGATGTCTACAGAAGCGGATGCCCAGGCAGAGGCGCTGTGACCGGCAAGCAAGTTGCTGCGGGTGTGATGCTCGCGAGTCACCGAGGCGCGGCGTTGGGTGGAGCCTAGCTCAGATCCGTAGGTGTAGGCACTCAAGGGGCGAGATTAGGTTCAGCAGCAGTCGAGCGGTGAGGAAGCAACTGCGGCATTAGCAACGGTGCTTTACGGTGAAGGTGCAGGCACGGGCGTCGGGTCAAGCAGCAAGGGGGGTTCGCAGGGCTGGCTGCTGTTGGCGTCGCAGGGGAGGTCAAGCGGCGGTGACGAAGGCGCGGTGGCTGATGCGAGGCAATGTGGGCTGTGTCAACAGCAGCGGAGTGACATGCGGCTTCACGGAGAAGGAACCCACGAAGAAGAAGCACGGTGCATGTCTCTTTTTCTTTTCTTTTTTTCTCTCTCTCTCTCTCACTTCACGTCTACTCTTTGTATGAATTCTTTCTTCCCCTCCTGTTTCTTTTTTTGCTTTTTCCATAGAAGGAAAAAGCTGACTTTTTTCTTTTTTCTCTCAAAGCTTTTTTGTACGAACTTGTCTCTGAAACTTTTTTAGTCTCAATTTCTTCGAAAATTCCCCTCTGCTGTCATGAAAAATGAGCCTCTCTTTTATAGTGATTCGAAATTGTCTCTTTATATGGCATTTCCCGAGTTACCATTTCTTGTCACATTAAATCAAATCTGTATGATTTGGCAATCAGCTCAATTCTTGCCCATTTTTCACTTCATTTCAAAATTGTTGCTGCATTTAACAAAATCCAAACATCCATCAGAATTCCATATTTCCTTGCATAATTCAATCAAATCAATTTCTCCCATTTTCATTTTTTTTCTTTTTATTTGTTCAAAATGTAATTTTATTTTTCCAAATTTAGGTATCAACAGTTGCCCTTCTTTGAAGGAGAGCTCGTAAAGGTTGCCTTTAAAGAAAAATTGAGACCTAATTTATATGATGCATGGAAATGGTAATGCAAATGATAAATGAACTTACCTGGAATTACTTACCTTCAAGGAGGGTATAATGATTTAAGATAGTTGGCAATACATGTCCAAGACTCATACAATTCTATGGTTGCCCAGAATAGTTACATGGCTTCACAATGAGACTGCTTTCACAGGACCCGTACCATTCTACGGTCACCCGGTATGACAGTGTTTGGTTGTGTTTAGAACCCATACCATTCTACGGTTGCCTAAATGGGGATTCATTTTCCAAGACCCGTACCATTCTACGGTCGCCTAAACTGGGATTCATTTCCAGGACCCATACCATTCTACAGTCGCCTAAATAGGTGTCGTCTAGGACCCGTACCATTCTACGATCACCTAAACTAGAATTCGTTTTCAAGACTCGTACCATTCTACGGTTGCCTGAATAGGTGTCGTCTAGGACCAGTACCATTCTACGGTCGCCTAAACTGGGATTCATTTTTCAGGACCCGTACCATTCTACGGTCGCCTGGGTAAGTGCGGTCTAGGAGCCGTATCATTCTACAGTCGTCTAAACTAGGATTCATTTCTAGGACCCGTACCATTCTACGGTCGCCTGAGTAGCTGCTATCTAGGACCCATACCATTCTACGGTCGCCTAAACTAGGATTCATTTCCAGGACCCGTACCATTCTACGGTCACCTGAGTAGATGTTGTCTAGGACCCGTACCATTCTACGGCCGCCTAAACTAGGATTCATTTCTAGGAGCCGTACCATTTTACGGTCGCTTGAATAGGTGTCATTTAGGACCCGTACCATTCTACGGTCGCCTAAATTGGGATTCATTTTTCAGGACCCGTACCATTCTACGGTCGCCTGAGTAAGTGCGGTCTAGGACCCGTATCATTCTACAGTCGCCTAAACTAGGATTCATTTCTAGGACCCGTACCATTCTATGGTCGCCTAAACTAGGATTCATTTTTCAGGACCCGTACCATTCTACGGTCGCCTGAGTAAGTGCGTTCTAGGACCCGTATCATTCTACAGTCATGTAAACTAGGATTCATTTCTAGAACCCGTACCATTCTACGGTCGCTTAAATTGGGATTCATTTTTCAAGACCCATACCATTCTACGGTCGCCTGAGTAGGTGTTGTCTAGGACCCACACCATTCTATGGTCGCTTAAACTAGGATTCATTTCCAAGACTCGTACCATTCTACGGTCGCCTGAGTAGATGTTGTCTAGGACCCGTACCATTCTACGATCGCCTAAACTGTGATTCATTTCCAAGACCCGTACCATTCTACGGTCGCCTGAATAGGTGTCGTCTAGGACCCGTACCATTCTACGGTTGCCTAAATTGGGATTCATTTTCCAGGACCTGTACCATTCTACGATCGCCTGATGAATTTGGGAAAAAAATTTGGGGGGCGACTCCATCAAACACCAGTGCTTGAAAAGGAATACCTATACAATGACAAGTATTTAATAGATGGATAGAAATAGACTTACCTAGTGACATCTCTGTTCCTTAGGGGTACGTTTCCTGCAAAACACAATTGTAGGAAAGGCAATATGCATTCACAGACATGCATTAATTCAAATGGGATTCATGCGTGATGATTTATATCAATCTTGCATCGCCTAATTTCCATTGAGAGATATCTCAAAAGAATATTCCAATATGAACACATGAGTGTCATGAATGCGTCAAATGTGGGATCTTTTGGTCTGAAAGGACTTTTCTCTCATCCTTATCAAAAAGGGTTGTTTCATCCTGACCTTTGACGCAGCATTTTGGTGATCACTCTATCTCACTGTCGTCATGCTAAACAAGGTTTTGTGCAATCTCGCAAGTGGTACCAATCTGAGAGGTCTTTAACATAGACCGTAATGCGGACCTGGTCAACGGCTTGATAAAAGGGACTCTTTGAGTTGAGGCTTTTGAAAGAATGAGTGATATTCTGTAATCATCTCTGGGTTTACAAGTTAAGTGTGAAAGCTAGTATGTGCACCTAGAGGGGGGTGAATAGGTGTAGAAACAATTTTGCGAAATAAGTTCAGCACAAATCAACAATGGATTATGAAAAGGAAATTCCTCTCTTTTCGAATAAACAAGTTATGATCAAAGTAAAAGAGTGTAGGGAAGAGAATTTGAACACAAAGTTTATAGTGGTTCGGCTTAATCCAAGCCTACGTCCACTCTTCCGCACTGACAGCCCACCGGCTGGATTTTACTATGAAGAAAAGAGTTGGTACAGTAAAACTCTCCCTTGATTCCATAGTGTAGAGATTTTACTACACCTCCACAAGGTTTCTCAAATATATAGACTCTATTTTACGTACAAGATTTCGCTCAACAAATGAATAACTAAGAACAAGGAGTTTCAGACTTTGGGATTCTTCTATCGCGCACACTCTTGAACAATTGGAACGACTTCCTTATATACTCATTTATGCCATTATACCCGTTGGCACTTACCAAATGAATTCTTCCAATCTACCCGTTGGACAGAATCAATTAGGAAGATCTTCGAGCTATTTAAGGAACATGACGATAGCCCATCAATCCTGCTCGCCCATACAATTAGGATCTTGGTTTCCATAAGTAGAACCTTCCAAGTATATTTCGCCAATCAACAGATTCACGATTCCCAAATCAATCTTGATTTGAATAATGGATTCCAACATGCTATATCCAGCTAGAAGATCTACTCCAGTCGATAGATCAAATCCTTAACAAAACATCCAATCTTGGATAAGCCTTCTTCGACGGACTAGAAACTGTCAATGAGGATAGACTTCGAGTCTTGAGTCTGGTAGTCCGGAAATCTTCAAACTTTGATGGAAGAGTTTGCAAGTCTTTAGACTAGACTGATGGAAACGTTTTGTCAGCTTCAAAACACTCAAGGAAGTTTTCTCCAACAATCTCCCCCTTTTTGATGGTGACAAAATTTTCCTGCAGATTTGGATAACTTTGACATGCAAAACATTACTCAAGCAAATATGGATATCTCACAAAGATAAATGGCTTAGTAATAACACTAGAATCTGCATCCACAGAAAGTAGGTTAGTCTTATGAACAAGGTCATGAGATATCAATAAAACTTAAGATAAACAGATGTTCAAACAGTCAATTCCAAATCCAATCCAAATCCAAATAGCCAAGCACAAACATCAAGTCAATCAAAAAGGTTTTAAATCCAAACAGTCAAATCTGCATATCTCTCCCCCTTTTTGTCATCATTAAAAAGGTAGAGATGAAAAGAGAATGAAATTAAGATGGCTTGAAAACACGAACAAGCTGGAAATCTCCCATTGACTGGACAATGCCTTCCAGCTTTTTCAAGTCCTCCTTTAGTTGCGCTACTTCTTCACCCTTAGCATTTGCCTGAACTTGAAGAGCAAGGGCTTGGAGTTGATTATTCAAAGAAACTGAAGAAGCTTGTCCTGCATTCTGCATATTTTGAAGTTCGCATCCCAAAGCATAGATTTGACCTTTCATCTCCAAAAGAACTTCAAGAATTCTGCGAAAGTCTGCTGAATTATCAATCTGAGTACTTGCTTCTACACGATCAGACGGTGTATAAGCAGATGATGGCAAATCAGCATTGTCACGCAGATTGGGTGATGAAACATCGTGTCCCTCCTCAAGAAATTGTGAGGCATAGATGTCCTCTGGATCTACTAGAGAGCGACTTACTCCTTCATTAGTAGCAGGGATTGAGGATGTTCCTCTTTTCTCAGGATCTCCCCATGTTTCCATGCCTTCGGGTGGAGAAGAGTGTTCTTCATTTTCTTTTGCTACTCTCTCCTCTTCTTCTTTTTCTTCTTCAATTCTTTCCTCCTCTGCATCTCTCTCCTCTGCTTCTTTCTCAAAATCTTCACTTTCTCCAGTCCTCTGTTCTGTTTCAACCGTGTCTTTTTCCTGTCTCTCCGTTGATTCTGGTGCAGAACGACTCAAGTTCTTCAATGCCATTGCAGAAATGGTGATATCATCCTCATCCTCTTCATCCTCAATGATGAGAGCTCTTCTTTTCTTGGATGGAGCAATCATGGGCTCATTTCCTTTTCTCTTTGCAGCCGAAGAGATTTATGAGTCTTGGCAGGGGTTTTCTCCTTAAACTTCTCCAATTCCTTGTTGAGTTCCTTCAGAAGTATTTTAGAGACCATTTTCAGTCCCACCACCATTTGATCACACGCTCGACCACAAAGAGTTCGGGGAGGCTGAATATTCAAATGTCTGAATAACTTAGTCACAAGAGCTGGATAAGGAAGTTGACCCTTGTCCTTCACCACTGCCCTGTACATGTGGAACATAATAGTGTGTGGAAGAGAAAAATTTTTCCCAGCATTGATGGCATACATCAACTTTGCCTCCGAGTTTGAAACATCGGTCTTTGAAGTAGATTTTGGTCTGAGGCAGTTAATCACAATCTCGTGAAGCGGAATGTTGGTTGCATTCATCCTCAAATAGGAAATCTTTTCTTCCGTTCTTCGATCCTTAACAAATTCCAACGTTGCACGAGCAATAGACACACTAATAGGTTGATATCTCCCTCTTTCAACCCCAATCACATTAGCCAAAGTATTCATGTCAACCACATAGTCCTGATCTCGAACACTAAAAGAGAATCTATTCGCATTCAAGAAACTAAGATTCGAATAGAAATAAGCAGTAAGTTTAGCATAGGCTTCTGTACTTTCAAAACAAAACTGTTCGAGTTGAAGAAGACTGAATTTCTCCCACAGATTGACATTCATAGAGTCAAGAAAATCAAAATACACACTTCTAGGGTTTATCAGCCCACGCTTCAGCAACTTAGAGTAAAGTTGCTTGTGTTCCTCCGATCGAAACAAGTCTGTCCTTTTGCTTCGGATTTTTGCCGCAACACCCATTCTTGGTTTAAACTGACTGTACATCCTATCATCATTATTCCCATCTGGCTGATTTAGCCCTCCAACACGTGGATCAGTTGGGATATTTGCCAATGCCTCTTCCGCCGATCCAGCAGGGGCAATTCCCAATCGTTCCATTGTGCGTAGAAAATAGGTTTCATTTCGATACCCTTTTTCTTTCAAAAATTCGTCAATGTAGTTCAAAGGAGTACCACCTCTCTTCAAAGCACGGTAAAGCTTATAAGTAAAGCCAGGCTTAAGAGTTCTTATGGGTTCTGCGTCTTCGATGATTTCTTCCTCTTCTTGATGTGCAACATCTTGAGGTCTAGACAGAGGAGATAGACTGCTGAGAATATTGTGGGCTCTGTTGCTGATTAGGAGATTCTTCTTCCTCAGTGAGATCAAAATGCGTAGGTCCCTCACGCATCTGCTGTGGTCCCTTGTTCGCGATCCTCGAAGACTTTCTTTGGGAAGACATTTTTCACAGTATTTTTTTAGAGATTCCAAGCTTGTTTTCCCAAGAAAGATGAAACTTTTCGAAGATTAAACAAGAGAAGAGGACATAAATGGAAGATCGGTGCTCTCTTAGGGTTTTTGTGAGTAAAATGAAGAAGAACCGACAATATATAAGACAGTCGAAGAGAAGCATACGGAACGTCGTAAAAAGGAAATATAAAGATGCCTTTTAAAAATAACTGCCTTTTCAAAACTTAGATAACTGTCATTTTTAAAAAAAATTCTTTTTCGAAAAGGAAAGATTGCAATAATCACGGAAATTAAAAATAGCAACAATCAATTACGGGTTGATGATCGTACCTTTTCAAGATTTGATTGAGAGATAATAAAATAAAATAACTTACAAAAAAAACTTGATTGTCCGAGTCTAAGTGCCTTTAGACTTTCAGTCCTAGGTCTAAACTTCCTCAGACTTTAAGATATTGAGTCTGGAACGAATAGCTTCAATTGATTTTTCTCCAAATGCTTTGTAAATATATCTGCCAGTTGATTCTTTGAGTCAATAAACTGAATCGAAACTTCTCCATTTTGAACATGATCTCTAATGAAGTGATGTCGAATCTCTATATGTTTTGCTCTTGAGTGAAGAATCGGATTCTTGGTGAGATTGATTGCACAGGTGTTGTCACATTTTATTTCAGTGCATGAATCTTCAATTCCAAAGTCTCTTAACTGTTGTTTTATTCACAAAATTTGTGAACAACAACTTCCAAGAGCTACATATTCTGCTTCTGCTGTAGAAAGAGCTACTGTACTTTGCTTCCTTGAAAACCAAGACACTATCCTACTTCAAAGTAGTTGACAGGTACCCGAGGTGCTCTTTCTATCAACTCTGCATCCGGTTAGGTCTGCGTCTGAGTATCTAAGAAGAGTAAAGTCTCATTCTTTAGGATACCAGAGACCCAAAGTTGAAGTTGAAGCAATGTATTTGATCATACGTTTTGCAGCACTTAAGGGAGATTCTCTAGGGTCTGATTGAAACTTGGCACAAATGCAAACACTAAACAAAATATCAGGTCTAGAAGTAGTAAGGTAAAGAAGTAAACCAATAATACTCCTGTATAGCTTCTGGTCGACTTTCTTTCCTCCTTCATCTTTGTCCAATTTCAAGGAATTTGACATTGGTATATCAGTCTTTTTGCAATTCTCCAGTCCAAACTTTTTGACAAGATCTTTAGCATACTTTTCTTGATGAATAAAGGTTCCTTCCTTAAGTTGTTTTACTTGGAGCCCGAGAAAGAAGGTCAGTTCACCCATCATGCTCATTTCAAATTCATCCTACATAGACTTAGAGAATTTCTTGCACAGACTTTCATTAGAAGATCCAAAAATAATATCATCAACATAAATTTGAACAAGTAGAAAGATTTTGCTTTCTCTTTTGATAAATAATGTAGTATCTACTTTACCTTTGACAAAGCCATTTTGGATTAAAAACTTAATTAGTCTATCGTACTAAGCTCAAGGTGCTTGTTTAAACCATATAAAGCCTTTTTCAGTCTGAAAACAGAGTCTGGTTTCCTTGGGTCTTCAAAGCCGGGTGGTTGTTCCACATAGACTTTCTCTTGGATAAATCCATTTAGGAAAGCACTTTTGACATCCGTTTGAAATAACCTAAAATTCTTCTGACAAGCAAAAGCAAGTAATAATCTAATTGCTTCTAACCTTGCTACTGGTGCGTAAGTCTCATCATAGTCTATCCCATCTTCTTGCGTATATCCCTTGGCCACGAGTCTTCCTTTGTTTCTTACAACCTTTCCTTTCTTGTTCATCTTGTTTCTGAAAACCCATTTAGCTCCAATGATGGATTTACCTTTCGGTTTAGGAGTCAATTCCCAGACATCATTAATATTGAATTGCCTGAGTTCTTCTTGCATGGCTTCAATCAAGCTTTCATCAGATAGAGCTTCTTCTATACTTTTGGGTTCTATTTCAGAAATAAGAGCCACAGTACTAGATTCTTCGCGCCTTTTGGATCTTGTGCGAATTCCTTCATTAATATCACTGATAGTGAGATCTATGGAATGACTGGACTTATGCTTCCAGTTGCTGGTTGATTTGTCAAATTGTTGATCTTTTTCCTCATTTGATTCTTTGACTATCATTTGTTGCTGGTCTTCAAGTCTAAGCTGTTTCTGGAGATTTAGACTTTGTAGAGTCTAGAGCAGGTTCGGATTCTTCAAGTTGAGTCTAAATCGATTCATTTTGCATAGAGTCTTGAAATTTAACATTCATTGATTCATCCATAGATTGAGTCTTTTTGTTGTATACTTTGTAAGCTTTGTTTGTGGTCGAATATCCAAGGAAGATCCATTCGTCTAATTTTTCTTCAAACTTCCCAACTCGATCATTTACATTTTTCAAAATTAAACATTTGCATCCAAACACATGAAAATATGAAACAATGGGCTTCTTACCTTTGAATAACTCGTAGGGAGTTTTCTCCAGAATAGGCCTTAGAAAAACTCTATTAATAATATAACATGCTGTATAAACAGCTTCAGCCCAAAAACGTGAAGAGATGTTACTTTCAATTAAAAGAGTTCTAGTCATTTCTTGCAATGATCTATTCTTCCTTTCCACGACGCCATTTTGCTTTGGAGTATATGGAGAGGAGAACACATGCTAGAAACCAGATTCATCGCAGAATATTGTAAAGTCTTGATTTTCAAATTCACCTCCATGGTCAGTTCGTATACTTGAAATAATATACCATTTTTTTTTTCATTTTGAACCTTTTTAGCAAACTTTTTGAAGTAAGAAAATGTTTCAGACTTACTTACCAAGAAATATACCCAAGTGAATCGTGAGTACTCATCCACAATTACTAGGCAATATTTCTTACCTCCAATGCTCTGAGTTCTGGTTGGTCCAAAGAGATCCATATGCAAAAGCTGCAGTACATGATTAGTGAAAACTTGATTTATTGGTTTGAATGAGTTTCTTACCTATTTTCCCAACACGTATGGTGTACATAGATTAGTCTTTTGGTATGACAGATTGGGTAGATCACGAACAAGCTTCTTTGCTAAAATTTTGACTATTTGCTTCATGTTGATGTGCCCAAGTTTTCTATGCCATAAGTTTGCTTCTTCTTGAATCGAGATTAGACATTGGGCTTCATCTGGTTTGACATCCAAGAGGTAGATATTTCCATGTCTTTGACCCGTGAAAGACTGAGAGGAACCTTTACTGGTTCCTGAACATATTCCCTCTTGAAAGTTGATTTTGAAACCGGTGTCACATAGCTGACTGACACTAAGCAAATTGTAGTTGAGTCCTTCCACTAAAGAAACATTGTTGATCGTGAGACTTCCAATCTTTACAGTTTTGAATCCCACAATTCTTCATTTGCTGTTTCCTCCAAATGAAACTTTTCCACCGTTAACTTGGACAAGTTTTATGAAGCAATTTGAATCTCCTGTCATTTGCCTTGAGCATCCACTATCTAGGTACCATTTAATCTTTCTCTTGATAGTGACCTGCATTTAGAAAAGAGACTCAAGCTTTCTTTGGTACCCATATTTTCTTGGGTCCATTGGTGTTAGTATGATATACTGTCTTTGCCCAAACCATCTTAATAGGTTTCCAAACCATAGAACATTCTTTTTCAAAATGATCTGAATTATTGCACTTAGAACATTTAAGAGCACTTTGTGACCTACTGATTTTACAAACACTTTTTGGAAATGATTTTTGTAAGCATTTCTCGTAGGTCTTTGCTTAATTCTTTCTTTTACTTTAGAAAAATCAATTAGAGGAATGGTTTCAGCAGTCATTCCTAAGCCTGATTTGTTGAAGTAAGGTCTTTGTGCTGAAAGAATTTTCTCAAGTTTCTCAGATCCTATAGAAAATCTTTTAGAAATATTTGAAATGTCATTTTTCAAGAATGCATTTTCTTTTGAAAGATTGTCTTCATTTTCTTTCAAGGTGGAAATACTTTTGTCTAAACTTTTGACATTTTCTTTCAAAACATTTTCCTGTTGTTTTAGTGCAGAATTTTCCCTTTTAAGTTCGGAAATCCTTTTAAAAGAAGTTTTAAGACTAAGACATAATTCATCAATGTATCTAGAGACTTTAGTAGGGATTTTCAAATTACTTACCTCGATTTCACTATCTGAATCTAAGTCTGATTGTGCCATGAGACAAATATTGGCATAATCATCATCACTTTCTTCACATTCTGTATCACTCCATGTTTATGCTTTGAGTGCCTTTCAAAACTTCTCAGCTTTTCCTTTCTTTTTCCTCGAAGGGGACAGTTGGGTCTAATGTGTCCCTTTTTTCTTACATTAAAAGCAGACTACATCTCTATTGGATTCATCATCCTCAATAGACTTACTATGTTGCTTTTGAAAACTCTGTTTCTTTGGATTGAATCTTCTTCCCTTTCTGTTTAGCTTTCTGAATCTTCTTAACATGAGAGCAAGCTCTTCGTCATCCATATCGTCTTTAGAATCTGTAATATCATAATCATCAATAGATTTTAATGCAATGGATTTCTTACCTTTAGGATCTTCATTTTCGTTGATTCGCTCCACTTCATAAGACTGAAGAGTCCCAACCAACTCATCAACAGAGAGTGGCATGATTCTTTGTGTCTCTCTTATTGAGGTCTTTATGTGATTCCAGTCCTTAGAGAGTCCACGCAAAAGCTTGATTACTTTCATGGGATCAGAAATTGGTTGCCCTTGATTTTCAAGGCCATTCACGATCTCTGTAAAACGACTAAACATGTCACTGATAGATTCTCCAAATTTCATTTTGAATGCTTCGTATTGTCCAAGTAGAATGTTGATTCTGGTTTCTTTCACTCGGTCAGTTCCTTCATAGGTGACGTGTAATCTATCCCAGACTTCTTTAGCTGTAATACAAGAAGATGTTTTGTTATATTCAGTAGGTGATAATGCACAATATAAAGAATAAATAGCCTTTACATCAAGAGCTTATCTCTTGGTTATCTCTTTTTGAGTCATTTCACTAGACTCAATGGTTTCTTTTCCTCTTTCTGAGACTGATGCAGCTTTAGGAATGATTCCTTTTTCTACCACGTCCCATTCTCAAGGATCCTTTGATCTTAGAAATGCCTTCATCTTGTTTTTCCATATGTTGTATTCATTTCCATCAAAGTAAGGCGGTCTGGTATTGCTTTGCCCTTCAACCAGTCTTGGAGCCAACATACTAGCCATGGATCTTTAACTCTAAAGTAAAACACTTCAATTCAAGTGAGTACACAAGCTCTCATACCAATTGTGAAAGCTAGTATGTGCACCTAGAGGGGGGTGAATAGGTGCAAAAACAATTTTTCGAAATAAGTTCAACACAAATCAATAATGGATTATGAAAAGGAAATTCCTCTCTTTTCGAATAAACAAGTTATGATCAAAGTAAAAGAGTGTAGGGAAGAGAATTTGAACACAAAGTTTATAGTGGTTTGGCTTAATTCAAGCCTACGTCCACTCTTCCGCACTGACAACCCACTGGCTGGATTTTACTATGAACAAAAGAGTTGTTACAGTAAAGCTCTCCCTTGATTCCACAATGTAGAGATTTTACTACACCTCCACAAGGTTTCTCAAAGATATAGACTCTCTTTTGCGTACAAGATTTCGCTCAATAAATGAATTGACTAAGAACAAGGAGCTTCAGACTTTGGAATTCTTCTATCGCGCACACTCATGAACAACTGGAACAACTTCCTTATATACTCCTTTATGCCATCATACCTGTTGGCACTTACCATAGGAATTCTTCCAATCTATCCATTGAACAGAATCAATTAGGAAGATCTTCGAGCTATTTAAGGAACATGACGATAGCCCATCAATCTTGCTCACCCATACAATCAGGATCTTGGTTTCTATAAGTAAAACCTTCCAAGTATATTTCGCCAATCAACAGATCCACGATTCCCAAATCAATTTGATTTGAATAATGGATTCCAACATGCTATATCCAGCAAGAAGATCTACTCCAGTCGATAAGATCAAATCCTTAACGAAACATCCAATCCTGGATAAGTCTTCTTCGACGGACTAGAAACTGTCAATGAGGATAGACTTTAAGTCTTGAGTCTGGCAGTCCGGAAATCTTCAGACTTTGATGGAAAAGTCTGCAAGTCTTCAGACTAGACTGATGGAAACGTTTTGTCAGCTTCAAAACACTCAAGGAAGTTTTCTCCAACATCAAGAACCCTACAGAATGAGAAAGGAATAATCTTGCTCGCGCTTCTTCGAGCGATGCTTAAAATATGTGAACCCCTAGGTTAATTCAAGTGTCCTAATCTGAAGAAACTTTGCAAGGGACGTAACGTAGGCTTGGCTCATGGGTTGAGAAATGAAAGGATCATTAGGCTCAAAAAGTGTTTAGGGGGGTCAAAGTTGGTGATCATCTTGACATTTCCACCACTTTCTTTCTCCATTATCGAAGATTTTTTTTTAATATCACGACTCACTTGATTGCAACAGCATTTGAGTTTTTAGTATCGCCTTGTTGGGGATATGACTCACTATATCAAGAGTTTGATTTTGATTTTTTTCTGGACATTGGCCTTACTTTTACCAAGCACACTACTTTTTCATGCCCCATTTTTTTTTTTGCACTTTTTTTCTTTGGACAAAGTCAGCATTCTAAGCCATGTTACTTGAATGGTTCTTTTTGCCTTGCCCCAATGTGGGGGATGATCAACAACTGGGTTCAACATGGAACGAATTCATATGCTCAAGTGGGTTGTGCAATGGATGAAAGTGTATAGGATAAAGAAAGAACTGCTCTTCATCATCTTAAAGCACTTTAAATTACCGTACAAGTTACACCGTGAAAGCAATACTCGAAAATTAATGCAAGTGCGAGCAACAAGATTCCTCCCATTCATTACGAATTTGTCCCAATGCGGGATGATCCTTGACAAGGAAATTTAAAAAGAATCTCCATAAGCATATGGGGCTCAACGGGTTAAGTAATGGATCACCTGTAGTGTTTGGGATAGAGAAAATAATGCCTCTCATCACTTCAGTTGACGTACCCTTTGCGAGATCAACTTTTCCTTGCAAGCACGGAATTTTTCACATGACTTACTAGGGATTGGTGTATGAAATAGTGCATGGAACAAGGCCTGCCTTTCATCATTCCAAAGTATTCCATTTAACACATTCAATTTATTTCACACAATTCATGATGGAAGAAAAATGCAAGATTTACAATAAATTTGAACAATTGAACTCATTGAAGGAATTTATTCATCATTGAAATGCTTACAGTTCAAAACATGACATGGAAAATTCTATCATGGGTAATACTTCTTGACAGCATCTGAATTAACAAGAGTGGAAAACTCACGACCATCCATTTCTGCCAATATCAAGGCATCGCCAGGAAGTACCTTCTTTACCACATATGGGCCGCTGTAATTTGGAGCAAACTTGCCTCCAGGATCCAGAAAGATCAGTAACAGCTTCCTTAAGACTAGGTCATTTACCTTGAAATGTCTTGGCCGCACCTTCCATTGAAAGATCTGGCTACTCTCTGTTGATATGTTTGGCCATGGCAAAGAGCCTTCAGTCTTTTCTCGTCGATCAAGTTCAACTGCTTGAATCTTTGTTATGACCATTTCGCCTCAGACAACTCCACTTGGGATAAAACTCTCGAGAGAAGGAATCTCCACTTCTATAATCAGAACTACCTCCATGCCGTACACCAAAGCAAACAAGATTACCCCAGTGGAAGTGCGGATTGATGTCCAGTATGCCATCAGTGCGAAGGGTAGCCTGTCATGCCAATCTCAATAATTCTCGGTTGTCTTTGCCAAAATCTTCTTAATGTTCTTATTGGCTGCTTCAATAGCCCTATTCATTTGAGGGCGGTAAGGAGACGAATTCAGATGCTTGATTTTGAACTCTCTGAACAACTCATTAACAAGTTTGTTGTTCAAATTGGTCCCGTTATCAGTGATGATTGCTTCAGGGACACCATAGTGAGCAATTATGTCACGTTTGACAAACTTCACAACATTACGAGCAATGACATTTGCAAAGGATGTAGCTTCAATCCATTTGGAGAAATAGTCTATCGCCACCAAAATGAATCGATGCCCATTTGAAGCCTTAGGATTGATTGGGCCAATCACATCAATACCCCACATCAAGAAAAGCCATGGCTCGGAAAACTGATGCAGCTCAGTTGGAGGAACATTTATCTTATTTCCATGAATCTGGCAGCGGTGACAACTCTGAACATGTCGGATGCAGTCACTTTCCAGTGTGAGCTAGTAGTAGCCTAATCTCATAATCTTCTTGGCTAACATGTGTCCATTCATATGGGGGCCACATACTCCCTCGTGCACTTCTTGCATGATTTAGGTGGCTTCAACTGCATCTATACATCTCAACAAGACAAAATCGTAAGATCTCTTGTACAAATTCTCACCACTAACAAAAAATTTCAAGGCCATCTTCATGATGTACTTCCTATCAGCCTGAGTGCTTCCTTCGGGAAATTCCTATTTTTTAATGTAATTCATGATATCATAATACCATAGTTTTCCATCAGGTTCTTCAATCACAATCATACAATAAGCTGGCTTCAGCAAAACTTCTATCTTCAGAGGCTCGACCTCCAACCCATCAGTGATTTGCAGCATAGAGGACAACGTCGCAAGTGCATCTACAAATTGATTATGAGACCTCGGCAAGTATTCAAACGAAACTTCCTCGAACTCTTTCACCAGATTTTCTAAATACTTGTGGTATGGGAGTAATTTGGCATCCTTGGTCTTCCATTCTCCCACGGTCTGTAGTATGATTAGTGCAGAATCTCTGAACACTTTTAACTTAGCCACACCCATCTCAATTGCGGCCTGAAGTCCGAGGATGCAAGCTTCATACTCGACCACATTGTTAGTGCACGGAAATATTAATTTTGCAGCTACCAGATGGTGTTGTCCATCTGGAGATATCAGAACTACCCCAGTACCCGAACCAGATAAGTTTACAGCTCCGTCAAAGAACATCTTCCATGAGTCTTCATTTACACTCAAGACACGGTCATCAAAGAAACTGTCATCATCATTAAGGACTCCTGAATTCTCGGCCAAAAGATCAGTGATCGCTCAGCCCTTAACCGACTTTTGTGGCATGAATTGCACATCAAATTTGAAAATCAAGATTCGCCATTTGGCCAACTTACCCACCAAAGTTGGCCGATCAAGTAAGTACTTGATAGGGTCGTTCTCAGTCACGAGGAATGTCTGATAATGTAGTGTGTATTGTTGCAACCTATGCAACACCCACACCAATGCCACACAAGTCTTTTCAACATTAGAAGACTTCAACTTTGATACAGTGAACTTCTTACTCAGGTAATAAATGGCCTATTCTTTTCTATCAACGGGACTTTCTTGAGCCAACATTGCACCCAATGACTCACTATGAATAGTGAGGTAGAGAATCAAAGGATGCCCCGGTGAGGGTGGGACAAGAACCGGTGGATTCATCAAGTATTGCTTTAGCTTGTTGAACACTTCTCAACACTCATCATCCTAGTTGACTTGTGCATTCTTCTTCAGAAGCTTGAAGAATGGCTTGGCAGTTTCAGAGAGTTGGGAAATGAATCTTGCTATGTAATTCAATCTTCCTAAAAGGCTCCAGACTTCTTTCACTGTTGATGGAGGTTGCAATTCACATATGGCCTTAGCCTTGGAAGGGTCGATTTCAATCCCTTTACTGCTCATAATGAATACGAGTAATTTACCGGATGTTGCTCCAAACAAGCATTTAGCGGGATTTAGACGAAGCTTGAACTCATGGAGTCAATTGAACAACTTCTTCAAGGTTTCGATATGGCTTCTTCCTGGTCGGGTCTTTGCAATCATATCATCAACATATACTTCAATCTCCTGGTGCATCATGTCATGAAATAATGCGACCATGGCTCGCTGGTAGGTTGCTCTTGCATTCTTGAGTTCGAATGACATGACCTTATAATGAAAGGTTCCCCACGAGGTAATAAATGCAGTCTTCTCCTTGTCTTCCTCCTTCATCCTTGTCTGATTGTACCCAGAAAAACCATCCATAAATAAGAATAGTTCAAAGCCAGCAGTACTATCCACAAGGACATCTATGTGTGGTAATGGAAAATCATCCTTTGAACTAGCCTTGTTCAGATCCCGATAGTCAACACATACTCAAACTCAACCGTCCTTCTTCATCACCGACACGATATTAGCCACCCATTCGGGGTACTGTGAGACTTCAATAAATCCCACATTCAAAAGTTTCATCACCTCTTCCTCTATCTTCTTCGAGAGCTCGGGCTTAGTCTTCCGCAGCCTTTGTTTCTTAGGTGGCACGTCCGGATTAGTAGGTAGGCAATGTTCCACGATTGACGGGTCTAGTCCAGGCATGTTAGCGTAGGTCCATGCAAAGATGTCTTGATATTCCTTCAGTAATTGAATTAGGCACTCAGCCTTATCTTTGGGGAGACTCGCCCCAATTTTCACCTCTTTGGCTTCTTCAATGTCACTCAAATTAATAGTGACGGTTTGCTTAGATGTGAGAGCCTTAACTTTTTCATGTTGTTCCCAGCTACGTTGCACTTCAATGGAGTCTTCGATCGAGTCTTCAGGATCATTATTATCAATACTTGTTGCACTGGATTGGACCATTTCCACACCGTTGCATGCCATAAGAGTGTTCCTGAAACATGAGGTTGATAAATTAGAAAGACAAACGAGTAATCTACATTTTTGCTTTTGTTTTCTTTTTTTTTTTCTTTTTTTAATCTTTGACAAAAACATTTTTTGAAACATTTTGACACGAGGAAACATGATGAAGCCTAGGCCTCAGAGTTCTCCTTGGATTTTTCTTTTTTTTTTTATCGATTGGATATCATCACCGGGCTGGTTTGGTGTACCTCATCATGCCCTCAAAATAAAATTTGTAATTTCATTGAAATTCATCAATCAATTACATTTATTGAATGGAAAAAGTGCAACACTCAATCACTAAAAGATAAGGAAATTGAAAATATCTCTTAGAAAACAATAAAAATTCCCACAT
This sequence comes from Eucalyptus viminalis, assembly GCA_014182385.1. Taxonomy (NCBI): domain Eukaryota; kingdom Viridiplantae; phylum Streptophyta; class Magnoliopsida; order Myrtales; family Myrtaceae; genus Eucalyptus; species Eucalyptus viminalis. The sequence continues at coordinate 46,194,594 of CM024530.1, forward strand.
AGGGGAATGTGCAAAAGCAGTGAAAGAGTTACTCTTGTGGGCCAAGGCCCATTTCTTCAGAGTCCTTCATCAATAGCTCCTATGATGAGGTCATCAAACAAGTTTGTAACTCCTTCCGGCACATCATCAGGGTTCTTTGTCTTCGGCGGTGTCGAATCATCCATGCCACTCCATCCATCTGGGACTATCTCGTGGGGATCAATATAAAAGCTAGGAGGGGCCAAATATTTCACCATGTAATCGAACTTGCCACTAGGCTGCCCCAGAGTGTCTATCACTTCCGCTTCATCTTGCATCATTCTTGGAGGACCGGGGAATGTCTCATGAATGCTCGGGGGTAGTGGGCTTTGTCTCCTTTGCCCTTAGTTAGGTAGCGGGTTCTGCCTTTCTTGTCTTCGTCCTCCAAAACTTTCATCACCTCTTCCATGGTACCCTAAACCAGAAGAATGGGACCTCTGAGGGGCTTCAATGGGGCTTCGAATGCCCTGACCATTTCTCCCGAGACCATTGCCAAGGGCAAAGCCATTCCCAACCATTATTCTTCCTACCATGAGAGCAGCATCTGATACTTCAGGGGTAGGCGGTGATGAACCCTGAGAAGCATGTATAGTGGACACCAACTCAAATGAGTGGTAACTTGATTCAAACTGGGAATCCGGCTCTACATAAGGGATAGCCGTCTCATGATAGATCCGGTGGTCTTCCTCACCATACACGGTGACCAACTTTCTTTCAATCACAAATTTCACAGCTTGATGTAGACTTGAAGGCACTATTCCAGCAGTATGTATCCAGGGACGACCTAACAAGAAATTGAATGCGGTAGGAATGTCCAGCACTTGGAAGGGAATGTTGAAGACGATTGGCCCTATTTGTACATCGAGATGGATTTCCCTAATCACTTCCTTTTTTGTTCCATTAAAAGCTCGCACCGAAGTCTTCGCGGCGTGTATCCTCAACGGGTTTACCTTGAGGCAATGAAGAGTGGCCAATGGACAAATGTTCAGAGCGGACCCATTATCAATGAGCACTCGAGACACATGGGAAGACTTGTGCTTAACGAATATATAGAGTGCTTTGTTATGTCCCCTGCCTTCGAGAGGGAATTCCTCATCAGAGAAGGCAATCAAATCCTTGAGAAGGACCGATCCCACGAATTCTTCCAGCTTGTCTGTTTCCACAGTCTCTAGCACATGAATTTCACTCAACACCTTCATTATCGACTTTTGATGCACGGGGGACGTCATCAGGAGCTCGAGTAAGGAAATCTGAGCGGGCATCTTTCGTAGCTAGTCAATCACGTTATACTCGCTTGCTTTGATTACGGTCAGAAACTCCTTAGCCTCTTCATTGGTGACTGACTTTGCAAGTTGAGCACTAGCTTGACCATAGGTCCGACCAGACCTTGTAGCAAGGTCCACATCCAGATCATAGGACCAAGGCACTGCCTTGTCATTGACATACTCATACGGCTAAGGCACATCTATCACTATCTCTTCGTCAGATGCATCCTCCAATGGGGGCATGTCCACTAGTGAAGGATCAAACTCTTTCTTGTCAACATCAAGTGCAGCCTGCTCCTCCTCCCAATCAATGATGAGGTGGGAGATAGTAGAAACTATGCAGTTACGATCAGCATACATAATGATGCCGTCATCCACCATTTCGGCAACTCTTTCTCTCATCACCGGTAGAGGGACATCTTCTTGACCTCGGTAATACCCAGCTCTCACTAGCCTGTTGTAGGCATCTGCCACGTGCACCTTTAAGTTCCTGATCCGTCCGACTTTAGGTTCCGGGATAGCATTCACCGTACCCTCATGCTCTAGTAGCGGATTTTTCTAGATGTTCGGCCGAGTAGCTTGGAGTGAAAAGGCTTTTGTATCCAGGAGATTTTTTATCTTGTGCTTGAGGGTGAAACATTCATCAGTTGAATGCCCCAGTTCACCATTATGGTAGTCACATTTCTTCGTCGGATCGTAACCGCGAATGCCTTCACGGTTAGGGCGCTTTAGTTCACTGGTAAGCAAATCCTTCTTTCGGAGGACTGTCAACAGTTAGGATAGAGACCCAAGGAGAGGGGAGAAATACCTTCTATTATTTGCTTGGGCGAATGATTGACGACCAGCGAGTTATTGCTGTCTTGGTTTCACCTGGATAGTCGGAGCACGTTTGGCACTTTCTTGGCTATAAGCCATGTTCACATCCACGGCCGCTTCCTTTTCATTCTTGGCAGAGAACCTTTTAGTAGATGGCTCAAAAAACCATCATTCCCTTATCCCCATCTCGATCCGTTCTCCTACAAGAATAAGCTGATTGAAGCTCTCGACATATATACTGGCCATTCGGTTACGGAACTCAGATGGAAGGGTCTTCACGAACAACTTCATCAACTCCTTGTTGGTAGGCTCAAGAGTAATTTGGGCCGCCAAGTTTCTCCATCTCATAGCATACTCTTTAAATGATTCGCTCATTTTCTTTTCCATATGCTCCAAGTCTTCTCGGGAAGGTGCGATGTCCATGTTGAACTTGTACTGTTTGAGGAACGCATCCACCACCTCGTTCCAAGTTTCGAGGAGGTTTATGTTCTTCATCACGTACCAGTTTAGTGCGAGCCTAGTCAAACTCGCATAAAACGATTGGATCATAAGAGGCTCATTTTTTATGTGCTGGGTCATGTGAACGTGGTACATCTGCAAATGAGATTTCGAACAAGATGTCCCGTCATACTTCTCAAACTCCGACATTTTGAACTTGCTCGGCATTTTGACCTTCTCATAGACAGAGAGGTCGAACGAGAGTGAGCTTTGTGACTCCTGCAACTATCTTACTTTCTATTCCAGCTTTGCAACGCGCTCATCCTGATCTGTCTTGGGAACACTGTCTAGCTTGGCATTTTCAATAAGGGCCATGTCATCTTCCAGCCCAGGCATTTCGTCATCACTCATTTGGGGCCTGTTTGCCGGCCTCAAGGCTACGATCTCAGGGAGAGCGGGTGGAGGATTCGGGTTCACCTGGAGGGATTAAAGTTGAGCTATTATAAGCTACATAGAGTCAGCTAACTGTTGGAGTTGATTTTCCATGGTGGACATATGATCGCGCATCTCATTTTGATCGGCCATTTTGGCCCTAGAACGTGTAATGATAGGTGAGCGCGGTGGGTCCGTTGTTACCTAAGGAAAATAGGTACTGTAAGAACCAATGACAAGATAGAAAATGGCCCATGACAATAGTCTAATCGCCTGATTTTATTCAAAATTCACTTGAAATATTAAACCAAACAATGAACTAAAAATTGAAATTCAAGTCCCTAAACATTGAACTAAAAACATTGAATTGAAAATTGAAATCAAGCTCCCTAGACATTGAACTAAAAACATTGAATTGAAAATCGAAATCAAGCTCCCTAGACATTGAACTAAGAATCAAAATTCAAAAGATCTCATTTTATATGCTTTTGGGATTCCAACGCCTTGCGAAGCTTCTTATTTTCAGCTTCAATCATTTCCACTTTCTGCTTAAGATGCTCAATTTGTGCTTGCTGAGTAAGCTTCTCAGTCACATTAGGGACCACTAGACATAAGGGAGCAAGAATCCGGTGTTGTTGAATGTAGAATGTCAACGAATGGTGGATTTCCTCTTCGCCTTTCAGTCTCTTGGGCACCAAAATCTTATCTAGATGGCATTCATTACATGTGGCAATGATCATCTGGATCTCGTTGAAGTAGTTATAGTCTATTCGAATAAAATGAAATTGGAACAACTCTATCTTGAGTGGTGGAGGAACTTCCTGAAGAGCTTTGTACTGAGGGGCCACCCTATATGGGTAATAAGAAGTCGCACCAGAAAGGCCCAGCAACGGGATTGACTCATCATGCTTGTGTGAGAAACGAGCCTCCTCAACTCGGAACCATTTAGTATGCCATAGGAATGCCTTAGGATTAGGACCTTTCAAAAAATTAATCCAACGAGCGTACTATTTATTTGTAGAAAAACGTTCTAGAACCGTAAATTTTTGTATGGGGTGCCTAAAATCATCAATCTTAAATTGTTTCATGAGGTGCCCAAAACCCCTTATGTGTGAGAAAAACCATATTTGTAAAAGTTCAAGGAGGGTACGCATGATCTTTTCTTCATTTTGTTTGAAACGGTTTAATGACAAAAATGTTTCAACTAAAACCATATTGACATAATTTAAGCCGTGACAAACATGATTGACCACCCATGAAATTGAAGGATTAATGGCATTTCTTCGATAAGGAAAAACAATTAGCCCGAAAAAATGCTAACATGAAGATCCTAGTTTTTGAAATCATTAATTGATTTGCAAAATAGTCTTCCAAAAACGAAAAATGGGCATGCAAAACAATTGGCTTTGACAACTTTCCTTACTCTATCGGCTTCGATTTCTAAAAACTGTGATAATTCAAAAATAAAATATATACCGATAGGCAGTCTAACAAGTTCCTTTTCCAGGGGCATTCCAATGGCAACACTACATTCTTCAAGTGTTAGAGTCAATTCGTACTCACCAAATATGAAGATGGAAGTTTGTGGACACCAGAAGTGAGGGAGTGCTTGTATCACACTAGAGTGGATGTTGATCTCCAATAGTGGGAGAAGTCGGGCAATCCTAGTCTTCACATACCTCTGGCCCTCTTGATCTAACTGATCCAGCCACATCTTGAGCTCTTTTTTGGGAGTGGAAATGAATTGTACGTCGGTCCTCCCCATAGCATATAAAACAAGATCGGCGAAGAAACCTATTGTCATGGACCAATGAAATTGTAATAAAGTAAGTAAATTGTGAAGTAAGAATTTAGACAACTTACTTTCACCAGAAGGGATGACAAGCACATAGACACACGCATAAAATGTGAGACTCGATTTCTATCTAAATGGCTTAACAAAGTGGAGCTAAGAGGATGATCTGACCATTGCAGTCTCACATTAACGTGTTAGGTCCCCCTAACACTTGCTCAGTCGAATGGAATGTCCAATAGTCACACAATCTCGCGGATATGAACAAACACATTTGACACCATGAAAAGATTTTCGGGGAAGAGAAGGTCAACCTCTACATAGCGGTCTCGCTTTGGAGGAAGTGTCCTTCTCAACACCATCCTAGAAATCCTACCACAGCCCAAGTCCGACCACAGGTTGTGTGTGCAATAGTGTAGTGGTAAAAACAATAAAACATGCACAACAATTTAAATGCAAACAACACTTCTAATAATGGAAAAATAAATCATTAATCCCACACTCCAACCTGCAAGACAAAGGTTAGCAAAGACTACTCCCCTTATACCTCCCATCTGCAAAACATTTAACACCTTAGATATGTTAAGTACATACCTGGTGTCCTCGCTACCAAACAAAAACATTTTTAAAAGAAAAATAAAAATTGGCCGTCCACTAAGTGTTTTAATACAAGTCCCCAGCGGAGTCGCCAAGCTATCGCGACCTAATTTTTGGGTGCACCGCCTAAAACTAGATTAATGGATTACTAAGTCTTTAAACTTAGCTCGGGCTCTCCCAAGCCCATACCAATTCGCGACTTAAGGTTCAAATATTTAACATGCGAATGATTATTATCTAGGAGTCGCAACTAATCGATTTATGGCAGGTTGATTAGATACCTAAGTAAAATAATATGAGAATTATTTTACTCCTACGAACCAAAGATTATGGGTACGGGGACTTGATTACACTAGATTGCTCTAATGCCCTTTCGGTACCATTTCTTTTTAATTTTTTTTTAAAAAATATGCAGGCAGCTGATTTATTTTAGCCTAAATTACTATCATGCAAGTATGGTGACCACACGGATGCTCATCCACTATTAAGCATTCAAATAAATAAATAAATAAAGCAAATCACACAAAATCAAACAATTTTTTTGGGTTTTCTCAGATTTTATTTTTAAATGCATTTTTAACTACATGTCCTAATCTTATTAATATGCAAATTCTAATTAAATGAGCCTATTATGCAAACTATTTATTATGCACCTCATAACCTAACTTCACTAATGAACAAACTCTAATTAATTGATCCTTTTATGCAAACTAGTTATTACGCACCTCATGACCTAACTTTACTAATGAACAAATTCTAATTAAATGATCCTATTATGAGAACTAGTTAACATGCACCTAGTATTTTTGTATTTTTTATTGAAAATCAAAATTAATAAAAATCCTAATTAAACTATCTAAAATGGATAATTTTTTAATTTATTATAGGGATTAATTTGACTTAAACCCTATCCTATCTTAGAAAACTATTTTTTTGAAAATTGAGATAATTAAAATGTGCGAACATTATCTAAAAAATTAATTTAGGTCCAACCCTAACCTATTTCTAAAAATGCAACCCTAAAAATGTAATCCTAAGAAAATTCTAATTTACTAAACCTACCATTCTGATTTACTAAACCTATATTCTCATGCAGAATTTTGATTTTGTTTGATTTTGTGATTTTTATTTTTATTTTTTTAAAGATAAGTAATTATTAAATAAATATTAAATCTAAACTATCAACAAAATAAAGGATTAAAATAATCGAAAAAATAACCCATTGTCTCATAGGTCAAATTAATGATTATCCTAACCCTAATTATAACGACAAAGGGATAAAAATAATTAAAAATATGATCCGAAGTCTTACGGATCAAATTAATAATTGCAATGATTTAAAATTCTACCAGAAAGACCAAAAAATAATATAATTAAAAAAATAATCCAATGTCTCTCGGATTAAATTAATAATTACAATAATTCCAGACAAAATCCTAGCGGATAGTGCCTACAAAATGCACAAATATTAACATTGACAAACCATATTCTAACTTAAACAATAATAACAAAATTTAAAATGAATAAATAAATGACAATAAAAAAATGAAAAATAAACTACCTAACGGGGGAGAGCAGCAGCGTCGACACGGGTGCGGGACAACCAACAGAGCTTGGCGTGGGATTCGGGTAGCGGGTTGGTCGGCATCGAGCAGAGGGTGGTGCGGCGTCGGCGACCGACGAGCAATAGCTGGATCGCGGGTCGCTGCAGTGGTAGTGAGCAGTGACGTCGGGGTGAGCTTGCGGATGGAAGTGCAGTGGGCAAGATCGTCGAGGAACAGAGACGTAGAGGTGCTGCTGTGGGTTCTCCGGAAGGAAGTGAGGCAGACACGGCGACGATCGGAGCAAGGAGAGCGGCAGAGGTGGCACAAGCTGAGGCACGAGTTGCTGCAGATGTTGGCTAGGCTTCGGCTGCCAGGTGAGCAAGGGCAGGGGCGACGTTCAACGGCGGCAGAGGCGCTCGGGTGCTTGCAGCTGTGGAGACACCATCGTCGGAATTCAAGGGCATTTGGTTTCACTAGTGCAGGCGCGGCAGAGGTGGCACGGCGACTGAGTGCGGCTCGAACGAAGGTATAGGCAGAGGCGAGTGACATCTGCAGAAGCGGATGTGCAAGCAAAGGCGCTGTGACCGGCGGGCGAGTTGCTGCAAGTATGATGCTCGCGAGTCGCCGAGGCATGGCGTCAGGTGGAGGCGAGCTCGAATCTGCAAGTGTAGGCACTCAAGTGGCGAGATCATGTTCAGTAGCAGCCGAGCGGTGAGGGAGCAACTGTGGCATTGGCGACGGTGCTTTGTGGTGGAGGTGCAAGCACGGGTGTCGGGTTGAGCAACAAGGGAGGGTTCATGGGGCTGGCTGCTATTGGCGTCGCAAGGGAGGTTGAGCGGTGGTGACGGAGGCGCGGTGGCCGGCACGAGGCAGTGTGGGCGCAGTCAGCAGCGGCCCTCTCTCTCTCTCTCTCTCTCTCTCTCTCTCTCTCTCTCTCTCTCTCTCTCTCTCTCTCTCTCTCTCTCTCTCTCTCTCTCTCTCTCTCTCTCTCTCTCTCTCTCTGTAGGAATTCTTTCTTCCCCTCCTGTTTCTTTTTCTGCTTTTTCCACATAAGGAAAAAGCTAACTTTTTTCTTTTTTCTCTCAAAGCTTTTTTGTACGAACTTCTCTCTGAAACTTTTTTACTCTCAATTTCTTCGAAAATTCCCCTCTACTATCATGAAAAATGAGCCTCTCTTATATAGTGATTCGAAACGGTCTCTTTACATGGCATTTTCCGAGTTATCATTTCTTGTCACATTAAATCAAATCTGTATGATTTGGCAATCAGCTCAATTCTTGCCCATTTTTCACTTGATTTCAAATATGTTGTTGCATTTAACAAAATCCGGACATCCATCAGAATTCCATATTTCCTTGCATAATTCAATCAAATCAATTTCTCCCATTTTCATTTTTTTTCTTTTTATTTGTTCAAAATGCAATTTTATTTTTCCAAAATTAGGTGTCAACACCATGTTATATTATCGCTACTTCTTTATCACTCCATAGAGAGCAAGACAGACTTTATCATTTCTAGAAACTTATTGTGTGCCCGATTAGAAGAGTATTAATGAACTTCTCAAAAGAATCCATCTACAGCATTATGCCTTGTTTCTCATTGGAAAAGGCTTTTTTGACATTTTCCAAGTCCATCTTGAATTTGTTAAACTCGTCCCAATTGGGCTTTGATTGATATACCTTCGACCATGCTAAATTGAAACATCATTTTGAGTATATATATAAATAATTATTCAAACCCTTCATCAGTGAAGTGACTCGAGTTTTTCCCATAATGCCATCACAACCTTTTCTTCGACCACTTCAATCAATACCTTATCTCACATAATCAACAAGATTATGTTCTTTTCCTTCTTCATCAATTGTACTTCATCAACATCTTTCATTTCATTCAATAACTCATCCTTACTATCCAACTCCTCCACTGATTTTTGGATCGTTGAGAGCACACATCTTAATGCTCCATTACTTTCTCCTCTAATTGGCCTTCTCACTCTTAACTCTTGCTCCGAACATGATCCCAAATACGTTATTCCATACAATGATCAGACAACAAAGATGCTATTTCTAGAAATACTAAACTTAGGTTTGATATCAATTGTCATGAAATAACACTGAAGCCAACGAAAATTACAATTAAATACTCGCTAGTTACTAAGACATTAAAATTTTTAGAGAAATCAACCAAATAATAAAAACACCAAATACTTACATGACTCAATATGATCGTCGGTATTTATTTTATAGGGAGAACAAACGTTAAAGAAATTCACCATGAATTTATAGAATTAAAGAGTTTCAATTATTGAACTACTCAAGTGTTTCCAAGCTTAGATTACACTAAGGTATTGACAATTGTATTTACTCTCAACCTCCCATGGTCTCACTAAGAAAATTCAAAAAGGAATTAACTAGACACTTCGAGCTCTATCCGTAATTAAATTGATGAACTCCACTTGTAATTATGGCCGCTGCCGGAGCACATGGGCTTAAATCCCTCTGAAAAACCCAGCTCACATTAGCTCTTGCTCCGAACATGATCCCAAATACGTTATTCCATACAATGATCAGACAACAATGATGCTATTTCTAGAAATACTAAACTTAGGTTTGATATCAATTGTCATGAAATAACACTGAAGCCAACGAAAATTACAATTAAATACTCGCCAGTTACTAAGACATTAAAATTTTTCTAGAAATCAACCAAATAATAAAAACACCAAATACTTACATGACTCAATCTGATCGTCGGTATTTATTTTATAGGGAGAACAAACGTTAAAGAATTTCACCATGAATTTATAGAATTAAAGAGTTTCAATTATTGAACTACTCAAGTGTTTCCAAGCTTAGATTACACTAAGGTATTGACAATTGTGTTTACTCTCAACCTCCCATGGTCTCACTAAGAAAATTCAAAAAGGAAATAACTAGACACTTCGAGCTCTATCCGTAATTAAATTGATGAACTCCACCTGTAATTATGGCCGCTGCCAGAGAACATGGGCTTAAATCCCTCTGAAAAATCCAGCTCACATTAACTCCATGAGCCGCACGGTGAGTTGGACTTGCTGGAATTCCTTAGCCAGACTTAAACATGGACTTTGACTCCAACTGGAATATGGTGTTCATTTTGCCTTTCAATTCGATCCAGACTTAAGTCCGCAACCAAGTTCTAATCGCTAGAAAATTTGTATTTTCACACAATATGGGCTGGACTTCAATTGGGTAAGGTTTTCAATCAATGGGTTCGAGCTCAACACTTAATTTTGAGATTTCAATCACATGTTCAAACTCGAGAAATAATTTAACATGCACATTCTATCTCTCAGCAGGCTCTATCATGCATGATCAAGCTTTGCACTTGGGGACAAATCAAGCCCCACCATAGGCCTTCCTCGATTAACAGCTAGATGGCTATCTGGTTACCTCTTTCTTCGTTGAAAAAGCCCCAAGTGTCCAAACTTATATATCTTCATATTAATATTGAATAAACTTAAATCTAACAAGAATAAAGTTCAAAATAACTAAAGGGAAAAAAAAAAACAAGCGCTCACAATGGATAACGTGGTTTTATCGATGATAATTCCTCATATGCATATGTAACTAGGGGCAAATCTATTCACCATTTGCAAACTTTTTGATATAGTAAAAAGATACTTGATTATGGACCCCCAAAATTTAAAAAATAAAATAAAATAAACAACAGAGACTTGATTTTCTATTAAGACAAAAAAGAATAACAAATAACAAATTTACCACAAAAAAAGTGAATCTTTGAGATAAAAGTGACCAAATAATGGGCAGGTAGCTATAAGAGCCAAATGGAAATAGGACTAGTTTTTACTCTCAAAATAGCAATAAATTTAAATTTGAAGGAAGTAGGAAGAAAAGTAACGGCATGTTTGGTAATATTTTTATTCCGGAAAATAATCTTTTAAAAAATAATTTTTTTCTATTTCTATTTCTTGAAACAATTTCTGATTAAAATAATACATTCAATAAACACAAAGAATATATATTCTTGGAATAGAAAAAGAACATGAATGTATTTGGTATGGTCCACAATTTGTAACGTAGAATTTCTTTCAATTTTTTAGATTTTTATTCTTTTTTATTCTTTTTCTTTTCTTCTCGTGGCAACAAGCGGCGGACAGCGACGATGGAGGGCGATGAGCAATGAGGAAGAAGAAGAAAATAAAAAGAAAAGAAAAAAATATTTATTTCTAGAAATTATTCTTAGAAATAAGAAACTATTTTTTTCTATTTTTTTGTTTTTATTTTAAATCTACTCCTTGGCCACTTTTCTATTAATAAAAAAAAATTGATATTAATAAATGGATTTTTGTTCATTTTCCTACTTCGAGGAGCAAAAGAACAACAACAACAACAAAAAAAAAAACAGAAGTGACGTCATCCGTGCCCTAAATAAATCGAACGAAACTACAATAACATGGAAATTGTCAAGGGCAATATTGTCAATTTAGTGAAAAGGTGCAGATTTTTATTTTTTCCTCTCTTTTTGGGTCGGCAAAAGGTGCAGATTCAGCCGGCGGATAGAGTCACACCCTTTCTACAATCTGCAGACTTCTATGCAACAACTATTTTCATACCTTGACAAGCTTCAGATCGTACGGTCGACGAGGCCATGCACAAAGCCACGGGAGGACAGACTCAGCTTAAAATTGATTATATCCCGGATTTTGACGTTTCAAAAGTTAAAGACTCGTCCCTTCTGTGTCCCATCCGAAGAAAGGCGAGAGGAAACTTCCACATACCTTCAGGTGTTGTCACGGGAGGAGGAAGGGGAGGCGGAAGGGGGCCTTCAGATGTCGTAAGCGGAGGAGGAGGTGGTGCCCGCACGGCGGTGACGTTGTAAAAGGGGTACAACTCGTACCTCACGTTGCAGCTCGGGGTCAATGTCCTCGCTCCTTGCTTCCCCTCGAGAATATCAATCGCTGACAGGAGGCATCTGTTACACTCCCACTCCATCAAGTCCAGCGTGCACTGCGCCATCATGTACAGCGTCTGCGAGCTCGTGAACTTCATCTCTGCCTCCGCGAATTTCTTCCCCGACGCGCTGCCTGAAGCCCTATAGGCGATGTCCCTGATGCTCTTTCCAAGTGCTTGCCTGAACCTGGCCCGTTCAGAGATGTTCCAGAGGTTGAGCAGCGTGAAGGAAGGCGTCACTTCCATGACGGAGAAGATGGACTTGTTCGAGTACCTCAGCATGCACTTTTCGTACCAGATCACTGAGACTCGCTGGTTGGGGCATACCTGGCGGATATCCCGTTTTCCAGTGGCGACGCAGTCGCTGCACGTGGCGGTGCTGACGTCGCTGCGGCAGAGGAAGAGCCCGTAGGCCTGGTCAGGAGGGTTTTGGCCGGCAGTGGCGTTGGCAAAGCCATCGGTGTTGTTGGTGGCGGCGGAGGAGAGGGAAGAGAGGAGGGTGTTGAGGTTGGACTGGTAGGTGGAGTTGGGAGTGAAGAGGGTGGTGTTTGGGCATTCATAATCCAGCAATTCGGGCGACAGTCCAGTACTGAAAGTTTTGAAGAAGAAGAAGAAGTAGAGAGAGAGGGAGACCGCGAAGCAAGATTTCATGGTTGGATCGATGATTGCATTGGCTATGGCTAGATCGGCATGAAATTATAGGAACAACAATGTTTGCATTGTCGATTCTATTCGTTCCATGCACTTGCACGCCACGAGTCCATTGGCAAGTCTTGTATAACTTTATGATGGATGTGAAGTTTGTAGACCCCTCATATTCTAGTTAATTTGATATATAGAAAGCAAAAGATCTAAGATCACTTGTGGTGCGCAGGGACCGGTCCCCCCCTGCTCCTGACTGAAATCTTTGCCCCGCTAGTGGAACAGGGCAATGAGCCAACCATGGAGGATCAAGGTGGGATTTTACTTTAGGGCGCGACTTCGCAAATAGTCTAATCTTGGCAATTCTCGCTTTTGCAAGCTCTTGTTTTAAATGATGTTTCGGTTCCTTTTTGAGTTTATAATATATTAGACTGGCGAAAAATAAAAGATAAATCAGATTGATAAAATGAAGATAGTGTGAATTTTTATTGAGAAAACAATTGATTTGAATTCGTGGAAAATTTCAAGCAAAAAAACAAAAATAGATAGAGAGTCTGTTGATAATTTTCTCCTTTGTTCCAACTAGGCTCTTTCTCTAAATATATGGACTGAATGTCAAGAGAGTGGTGAAATCCAGCCCCATCAATGGCATAACCACTCAGATCCATCTTCATTTATAAGTATAAGTTAATGAGCTATGTCGTCTTTGAATTAATTAAGATAATATAAATTTTGTCGAGGAAACAAAATGATCAAATAGTAAGATAAACTAAACAAGAAAATAAATTGAAAACCAGATTTATATAATTCGATCGATTTGACCTATTTGTAAAGGGAGAGTAATAAAGAATTTTACCATACATCAAGCGACACAATGAAAATCACAACTACACTCAAGTTACTCAAATATTGTCAATATTTCTCAAGTCTCAATTATACCCAAAACTTAGACAGTGTTTAATCTCACAATTTTTCACGAAATAATCTCTCAATCGTACAAAGAAACTATATAATTTTTTTGTATGAGGGAAAGTATATTCCTTGTTCGAAGTTGTCAAAGTTGTGGACAAATAGCGGGGAGCAAAAAAAAAAATCCCTCTCTCTCTTATCTCTCTTTTCCCACCATCTTCTTCAATCTTAAGCCATGGGAAGGGTTTGAGCTAGTCTCACCTTACTTTCTCTCTCTTGTTGATTTTGTTTGCATTTTATTGTTCTTTTTTACATTTTCTTCTCACCCGATTTAGATTTGGGAGCTCTCTTCTCCTAATCCAATTCTAGATTTTGGTGTTATCCTCTCCCGATCTAAATTCGGGAGTTCAATAAATATACTTGTTGGGATTCAATGCCCCTCTACTCTGTTTGTGTATAGGTTTTGCCTCTAGTCTCAATGATGATTGCAAGATTTTTGGCATCTCGTTGAATTATGAAGATTTTCTTTCCATGTGTTAAAGTTGAGTTTGTTTAACCTATTATGTTCTAAGCGCGTAAACTTCTTTCACCAACTCAACAAGCCCACACTTTCCTTTAGAAAACAAACACTTTTGGACTTAAACATGGAAATAAGAAGCCAACTCTAATTTGTGAAAACAAAGTGACACGTGTTGCACATAGTTGCACTAGTCCATTCAACGAGCGACACATGTCACTCAAGGGCCAACTTGCCAAAAAACATACAACCTGTTGGAGAAATCTTTCTGGAATATTTTGAAGCTAACAAAACGTTTCTATCAATCTAGTCTGAAGTTTTGCAGACTCTTCTATTTAAAGTCTGAAGACCTCCGGACTGCCAGACTCAAGACTCAAAGACTATTCTCATTGACAGTTTCTAATCTGTTGAAGAAAGGCTATCCAGAATTGAGTGCTTTATTAAGGATTTGGCCTTATCGATTGGAGAAGATCTCTTGGCTGGATATGACATAACGGATTCTTTTATTCGAAATCAAGATTGACTGAAGATCCGATGATTGGTGAAGTATTCTTGGAAGGTTCTACTTTTGGAAACCAAGATCCTGATTGTATGGGCGAGCAGGATTAATGGGCTATCGACATGTTCCTTTAATAGCTTGAATGATCTTCCTAATTGATTCTGTCCAACGGGAAGATTGGAAGAATTCATTTGGTAAGTGCCAACGGGTATGATGGCATAAAGGAGTATAAAAGGAAGACGTTCCAGTTGTTCGAGTGGGTGCACGATAGAAGAATTCCAGAGTTTGAAGCTCCTTGATTTTTAGTCAATTCATTTACTGATTTACTGAGCGAAATCTTATACACAAAAAAGAGTATATATTTAGTGATACCTTGAGGAAGTGGGGTAGAATATCTACACTGGAATCAAGGGAAAGTATTGCTGTAACATCTTCTTTGTTCATAGTGAAATCCAGCCAGTGGGCTGTCAGTGCAGAAGAGTGGACGTAGGCTTGAAATAAGCCGAACCACTATAATCCTTATGTTCAATTTTCTCTTCTCTACTCTCTGTTTTACTTTGATCATCGTTTGCTCTGTTAACTAAATGAGAGCTTTCTCTCTATTGTCTGCCTAGTATTGCTTTCATATCTCGAGAAATTATTTTTACACATATTCATCCCCCTCTAGGTGCTTATACTAGCTATATCACAACCCTCTCTCTTCTCTCTTCACATGTCGCTTGATCCTTCTCCTCCCATCCTCTCGCACATTCTCTTCCTCTTGATCTTCTTCGCGCTCTTCTTCCTTGCCAAGTACCTCCTCTCAATCATGTATAACACTTGGATGAGTGCAAGCGCTAGCAAGTTCATTACCCCATAGGGGCAACAACAACACATCACCATGCAACACACGACCACACCGGCTGTGCACAACTTGCACTGCTTGCTAGAGCACTCGTTTTTAGAAATTTTTAGAAATTTGTAATTTTCTTTATTTTCTTTTTTTAATTCATCTTCTGATTTCCTACTGAGAAGGTCATTGGGTCTTGGCGAATGGCCACCAAAGAAGATAAATAGCAGAATAGGAAAAAAGGAAGAAAGTAAAAGGAAAGGAAAGATCAGGGAAAAAAAATAAGTATAGAAATTACAAAATGACATTGTTTTCAATCTCATCGAACACATTCCACGTAGGATAATTAGCATTGACTACACCACCATATCAGCGATCTCCAACCTAAATTGGCCGGAATGACTATATTGGGAAACATAAAAAAAAGTTTAGTACTACAATGATCAAATTGAAAAGCTTATCACTAACTTGGCAGTTATACAATAGGCTTACAACTTTCTGAATAATTTTTCCACTTTTCCACTTCTTTCGTATTGTTGACCATTTTTTTACATTGTTAGTTTATAGGACTTATATGCTGTCAATATACATGGGGTATCTTTCCATCTATTGACTTTAAGTTTTTTTTGAATTGGTTATTCTAATGGAATCATTCTACTTTAGTTTATTTTGTGTGTGTAGCCCATTTGTCGATTATTTGCCCATAATTATCTTAGACATGATGAATTTCGTCACAATCTTTGATCTTCACTTTTGCGTTAACACGTTGATCTTTGTCTATATGATTGGTACATAGGTAAAGGATGATAGAGATCGGAGTAGGAAAAGGAAATGGTAGGGTATTCTTTTTATATTCTAAGAATATATTTCAAAGTGATTTTGTCCAACGAGACTGAACCGCGTGCTGGAGCTTTTTTTCATACTCCAAACCCCTACCGTTTCAAAGTGCTTTTGTCCGACGCGATTGGACCGTGTGCAGGGGTTTCTTTTTATATTCACCCACCAATCGGTGTCCGGATTGGACGGATGACCATAAAGTCTCCACAGCAACAATTAAACATAAAATAAAAGGAAAAGACTTAAGATTGAATGATTGCTAATGAATAATGGATCAACCGTACTTTGACCTCTAAAGTCTAACATTGACCATTAATGATAAAAGTCCAAAAATTGTCCAAAAAATCTTAAATATATAGTATTTTTGTAAATTTAATCATAAATCTTTTTACATTTTGCTAATTGAGTTCATTCGGCCAATTTTGATCGAAAATTGTTGACGTGGACAGCCATCGTTGACATGGCATTTTGTAAATAATATCTTAGTGATATTTTGAATATTTAATGATTTTTTTTTTAATTTTCATTGCCTTTTTTTTTCCTGTTTTTCGATTAGGGCTGACAACCTTTGCCACCTACAAGCGAGGGCTAGCCAACCCTCACTAGCCCTAGGTGAGAGCGTCGTGCCCCTCGCTAACTTTGGGTGAAAGCCGCTACGCCCTCGCTGACTAAAGTGAGGGCTCGCGAGCCCTCACCCAAAATTGGTGAGGGTTGTGGTGAAGGTTCGTAAGCCCTCACCGACCCTCACCCAAAAAAAGCAACCAAAAAAAAAAAGCAAAGAAAAGTGAAAAGAAAAATCAAAATAACATTAAAATATTGTTAGAAAAGTGTCATATCAGTGCTAGCTATCCATGTTAGCAATTTTCGGTCAGAAGTGTCCAGATTGATTCAATTGGCAAAATGTGTAAAAGTTATGACTAAATTGACAAAATTAAAAAGTTTAGAATTGAATTGGTAAAATCGAAAGATTTAAAATTAAATTGACAAAAGTGTAATAAGTTTATGACTTTTTTAATAATTTCCCGATAAAATTGTAGGGTTATGCCACGGCTATATACGTTGTATTTCCAATGTTTTCAATATAAGCATTTTACAAATGTCAAAAATTTTGTACAATAATCATTTAAGTGTTATAACTTTTTATTCGATCATTTGAGTATCATAATTTTAAAGAAAAAACACTTATATAAGTGTTATAACTTTTTATTCGATCATTTGAGTATCATAATTTTAAAGAAAAAACACTTATATAAGTGTTATAACTTTCAATTGATGAATGTTATCAAAAAGTTATATCACTCAAATGATTGATTGAAAAGTTAAACAACATTTAAATGGTCAAAAAAATTATGACATTCAAATTATCGAAAAAAGTTGTACTACTTGAATAAACACCGTATGGAAGTTATGACACTTATGGTATCATTTTTTCCAACATTTTCCCATACATGGCTAATAAGCTAGCTTAGAAAGCTTTATTTGGAGAAAGTTACTAATGCGAAAAACTTAGTTTTTAAGATATATTGAAACTTTCTATTGTATGTCAAAAGTTAGAAACCCTGTGGATAGTGATTGAATTCGGTTCATAGAGAGTTGTTGTGACCTACCCCTCAGTAGGGAAGAAAATAGGTTTAGAGGTACTTGCTTATGAGATGAGTTGAATGATTAATTCAAATGACAATCTCGAATGGACCATCATTTGCTAACACCATAAAACAATTGTCGATCACAAACCCATATCTTGAGTTACATTGGACATTTGATTTTCATTCAATTAATCCTATACGAATTTCTACATAAGGAGTTGCCACTAACCTATTGGGATTAGTTGAAAACCAAGTGAAGTATGGGAGTATACTTTACTTTTTACGTAACCAGGAAATTTAGGGTCGGAGACTTAATTACACTAATAATCAATTAGTGCCTTTTTTGTATTTAATCTTGTTCATTTCAAGAAGATTTTAGTTAGACAGTTTGGATGATTTTATATCTATTTACTAACATATGCGATGATCATACGAGTGCGCAGTTATTAAAATAGTAATTAGCAACTAAATAAAGCATTAAATAAATTATGAGGGAAAGCAAGCATTTAACACTAAGAAATAAATAATGTCAATCCTAACTAGGTAAAAGAGAAGCCATAATCATCATATATAAAGTATGCAATTAAGAGCATTCTTCGTTTGGACAATTCAAACTCTATGGTAAAGTCATAAGAGCTTGTTCAATTTTTTAGCGCAACTTTTTATATTAATGATTTTCCCATAACTTTAAGAGAAGGCTACCCAAAAGGACTATCTTTAAGCATTCTGGAGGGGTTCTAATTTTTTGGAATTTTTAAAGTTTTCTGGAATTTTCTAAATATTTTTTAATGAATTTTTGAATTTTCCAAAGTGTTTTAATGGCTTTCTGAATTTTTTTTTTTTTATCTTTCTGTATTTTCTAAATTTATAATATTTTCTGATTTTTAATATTTTTTTTTTTTAATTTTAAAAAATTGATTCCTACACCAGATGGTAACTCTATTTTGCAAGTCAAAATTCCTTTCGCAGGTAATCGAAGTAGAAGCTAAATCAGGAGCTTGGTTACTCTGATACCATGAAAGGAAGCAAGAACGAGCTAGGAAAGGAAGACAAAACTTGAGAGGAGATAGATAGTTTAGGGAAAAAATCGTATTTTTCATTTGTATTTCCCTAATGTACAAGCCTATGTAATTATAGTACTAAAAAGGTACAATAAATGCAATGATATATCCTATAAAATCTTAATCTCAATCTAATCCCTAATTGATTTTGTCATGATTATAATAAAAATGGATTCTCGAACATATCTTCATAATCTCAAGCGTATCTTCCAACATAGATAATATCATAAGCACAGATATTCAATACGTTCTCACCCCCCTCAAAGTGATAGGCCACAACGGTCAATAACCGCACTGAGTGTAAATTGACGTTTTAAGTTTACTACACTGAGAGGAGGACATATTAACATAAAAAGAAAGGTCTGAACGTGATCTTCCCATTTATACCCTTTTTTTTTTTTTTTACTTCTTTTCCTTTTCTCTCCCATTCGTATTTTCCTTTGCTTCTTCCTCAGTTCCACGGTAATATCACCGCCCTCCTCCTTTGTGATAGAGAGGCGAGCTCAAGGAAGGATGGGTCGATCCAATGGGCAAGCGATTGCCGCTAGTGCGAGGCATGACAATGAGGTGGGGGCCGTGTGAGCCACGGTGGAGGTGGAGAGAGAGATGGGGATCTAAGATTTTGTGTTGATTTGCTGCATTCATTGATTGAAAAATACTTTGGAAGACAAAATGACACTTTTTGAAATCTAGGACGCAAAATTATGAATACACTTTGGATGTTGGTCTATGCTCACACCTTATTGGATTCTCCAAAAAATTGTGAATAAATTGTTGTTGGTTAGGCCATCAATAGCTAGGTGGGAGAAGGAAAAGAAGATGAAGATGAATGGTGAGGATGATCACCTTTTTGGCCTCGTGCAAGGGTCACTGACAAGGTCAATTGCGGGGGCGAGCCTCGCCCAGCGACGGCGAGGCCGCCATCGCCTAGCCAAAGCGAGGCTTGACCTCGCCCAGCCATGGCAAGGTCAAGCCTCGTCAGTGGTCGGCGAGGCCACTATCACTAGGCGATCTCGCCAGCCATTGGCGAGGCTGCCGTCGCCAGATCTAGTGAGGCTCGACCTCGCCATGGCTAGGCGAGACCGAGCCTCGCCCTGGCTAGGTGACGGCGGCCTCGTCGTCGCTAGGCAAGGCTCGCCTTCGCCAGTGGCCGGTGGGGGCAAGCCTCGCCCTCGTCGGCCCTCACCTATGGCCGGCGCTGGCCAGCCAGAGGAAGAAGAAGGTGGGAAAAAAAATAAAAAAAAATACGAAAAAAATAAAAAAATAAAATATTAAAAAATTGTTCGCCAGCTAGTTGTCCTCGGCCGGCTTCCACATCAGTACCGGCCGGCCAATTTTGGTTGGATGGACTGAATTGGCATAATTGTAAAAGGTTAAGAACTAAATTTGCAAAAAAAAAAAAAAGTTTAGGACTGAATTGGCACAATTGCAATAGGTTTATGACTTTTTTGGTAATTCTCCCGTCAATTGTGTGATTTGCATTCTCTTGTTGAGTGGGGAGACTTGACCAACAAAAGTCGAGATAACATGTAACTCCAATTTCCCAGTTTAAAGTGACGGCGATGGCGACGAAGAGTGCTTTGGACTAGGTTCATATATACTCGTTACCATAGGAACTACTCGAAATGTATTGGTACCAATTGGATAAGTTTGTTGACCTAGTACAACTCCGTGTAGGCCATGGCTAAAATCTCCGACAGAGGGAGATATCAATGCATTTGTGTCTATAAGTGATTTGCACGAAAATTTGCCAAACAACTTTCGCAAGTAGTCCCCTCCCGATGCCAATGGAAACACTTGTAACATCAATTGACTTAAGGATGTGAACTAGTTTGTTCAGCTTCGAAAAGGACATAATGAAAATTACTACAAAATGTTATGATGTTTTTACCTTACAATTAGCACGAAATGACTGAACACTCATGTGCAGGTTTCAGATTATCCGCTCTGAGGGACATAGAATTACATCATCATAGAGTAGCTCCCAGTCATTTACGATCCTTTTCTAAGTAGATAGTAATTCGTAGACCAGGGTGGCAAATGAGAACAATGGTGTAATTTAGGTGAATGACCCAACGTAGTGTAGATGATCCCCAGGGGAGAGTGTTAAATTATAACTGAGAAGAGGAAAGGTTGCAACCAAGCAGCCCATTTTAAAAGGCCCAGGGCATTCCGATATGCAGACATAATTCGGATTCTCTAGTGAAACAGCAAAGAAAACACGACGACGCAGAAAGAAACAAAGGCATACATAAACGAATATGGCTTATTTTCAGAGAATTGTGGCCGCTATTATCGGTCTTCATTGCATATGGCAGATCGGGAGAGACATGCCAGACGAGACTGTGGTGCAGCAAATATGCAGCAGAGACAAAAACGACGAGGGAGATGGTTACTGTTTTTATTTATACGGAATCCTGAGAGATTTTCACATCACCGCCGCCGGATCTGGGTATAACTATTATGGACATAATAGAGCTTTCCATATCCTGTGCTATGGTCATGCGGCTTGCAATGATGCCCTTGCAACATCATGCTCACGACGTGCTCCCAACGGAATGCTTAGGAATTGGGGTTCAGCTCCATCTCGAAGATTGTGGAATGAGACAAGAGGTGTACATGATTAAACTCTTCCCTCCCTTAAAAAATTGCTCTGTGCGTGGTTATTATTATACGAGAATCCTCCAATCTTCACGGTATTACTATTAGAAACTATGTGAAGACTTAAAGCGACATGAAAATGTTAGTGTGAGGAACGTACAATGAAAAACTCATACAAAAACGTTCGGAAACTAAAAGCATACTATATTTCATTAAATGAATAAAGGCGATATATTCTTGCAAATCCAGGAATTTCTTATTGCTCCATCATCAGAATTTATTGAGTACTTGATTAAACTCTTGCTGCATAAGACCAAGGATCACAATATTAGAAAGGCATGCTATTCTTTCATCATGCAACACCTCCACTACATGAGCTGACTTGCTTCGTCGTTTTCCCTTCTGTATCTTCCAAAAATCATGCTATTCCTAGCGTTCCATAAACTTGCTAACACCACTAGATAATCGATAGGTGATGGGCAAAACTGTACGCACAAGTAAAATTGGTCCTAGACTCTCATTAGTGACGACTCATAGACCATCGGCTACCGTCGGTGAAGGTTTCTTGAAACCTGTCGCCAAAATTTTTAGGGATGCTTAATTTTCTGTCCCCGAATGATAACAATGATACACTCATCCTGTCAAGTCCATGATGAGAGGATTGATAGAGTTAGTAATTTAATTACCGTAACAACTAACTGAAAAGATACACCAATCAATCAAAGAAATGAGAAGATAAACAAATTTGTAAGTATTAGAATAATGGAAAACATATAGATGTCACCATAGTCATATAAGTAGCGACCCAAATCCGAAAAACATTTCATGGCAAGACATCTCTGAATGTTGAATGAGTAGCATGGAAAGAAGTAGATGGTCTATAATCAACACCGTCAAAGGAATTCCCAATGTTAAGATCGGGAACTTCTTTAACCTCGGAAAGAAAATTAGATGTCTACAAAAGGAGAATAGAAGTTGGTTGAAACAGTGAAGAAAACACCATAGCAACCTCTGTGAAATTGTCCGATTGAAAAGAAATAATAAAAATTAGATATAATGTTTGAAAGACAAGGGCTGTAACCTTCGAGTAAAAGTTAAGTTCTTACGTTATAAAATTATGAAGGGCATTTTTGGAAATGAAAAGCGGAGAAACACTTATACTCTTTCTGACAGTAATGTACTTTTCAGAAGAGCAAAAAATGCGTAATTCTGAGCACAGAATAAATGAATTCTGCTAGACTTGAGATATTCTTTTGTGCCAAAATATCAGACACAACCGGAACAAATTTGTCCATGATTTCACAAGAGAAATTGCGTTGACGATACAAATAGATAATCTTTGTCTCGGGCTATACTATTGAGAAAGAATATAAAGACTCAAAATACTTTGATTTATTAACAACATCAGAACCCAACTAGTTTCAATGGTAAAGAAATGTATAGTCTACTAGGTCAGCTAACGAACACTTGAATTTGATTATTTAGTCTACACAAGAGAAGTAGTTGGATTGAGTCGTATAGAAGCACAATGATGTACAAATGCGCTACATTACAAAGGATCGGCGTATGATTTAGCCTTGAATAGTAACAAAATCTTAGACGAATCATAATAATATGTATAGACTCTTCTTTTAGCACTCCACTCCCCAGAGCAATTAAAATCTAATTATGTAATTACATAGATTTTTGCTTATTGTTAATAAATAATCTTGGTGGAAAGCCAAGCAATCTCACTGGAAGACCATCCATGAAGAAAGATTTCACTCACACCACCATTCATCGGGGGTAGAATTCGGTAACTGACATACCATTGGTTGACAGAGGCATAGTACTACTAGTGGATTGGTTTGACTGAAGCTCTTTCATTGGGATGCTTAGCCCTCGAGATCGACTTCGGACAAAGAAGGCTGGATGTCGAGGTGATGGCGGGTTAAAGTAATTGCTGCTAAGCATGAGAACTACAGTTGCCATGGTGGGTCTAATAGCCGGATCTTCCTGGATGCATAGTAAGCAAATGTGTAGGCATCGAAGTACTTCATCTTTTGAATTTGAATCCATGCTAGCCATGTCCAACACTTTCAAGGGTGTGCCGTCTCTCCATTGATTCCATGCCTACAAGAATAATATCGGAAAATCTTCACAAAATTGCAGCACTAATTCAACGACTCATCATGCGAGACATATGAATCTTGCAAAAGATCATATGTGGCTAAGGAATTGAATCGGAAGTGTTTTGGCAGGCTAAATGATTAAGTTTTTACGAAAGAATTTCAATTTCACTTTACTAAAATTACAAGGAGTGCAATGTAAAGAGTACCACGGTTAAACTTACATAACTAGCAAGGTATTCACCCCCATCCAATTGGTGGTAGAAGTTATTTTTCTTGCCGCAAATGATCTCCAAAAGTAGTATGCCAAAACTATAAACATCAGATTTAACTGAGAACTCTCCATGCATTGCATACTCTGGAGACATGTAACCACTGCAAAATTGAACATTAGCCATATGTATATTGCATAAATAGATAAAATGAGCAAGTATGGCATCCAATTAGAAAGTCATCCATTCTAAAACTAAGACTTACTAAGTCCCCACGATTTTATTTGTGCTAGCTTGAGTTTGATCACCTCCAAAAATCCTTGCCATGCCAAAATCCGAAATCTTTGGGTTCATTTCACTGTCTAACAAGATATTGCTACATTTTAAGTCACGATGGATGATTCGGAGACGAGAATCTTCATGTAGGTAGAGCAATCCTCGAGCAATCCCAGATATTATTTTATATCGTAATGGCCAATTCAATTGACCCTTTTTTGGGGATCTGCATCATTGCACCCAAACTCATTATGTGCTAGCATGTGTCACCTATCGAAAACTCAAAGCGAATATATTTACTCTCATCAATCATAGGCAACTTAAGAAAAAAACTATAATCAGTTGAAAGAACATAAAACCTTTTAATTTATGGTTTCCAGAGCTACTGAAAGCTCGAACATTTGCTGTCAAGCAAATTATGCATTCTTAAGATAAGAAGATTAAGTTGCAACATACCAAATAAGAAGAAATCAAGGCTTTTATTTGGCACAAACTCGTATGCTAGTAGCTTTTCGCTTCCCTCCAAGCAAAATCCAAGCAGTCGTACAAGATTTCTGTGTTGAAGCTTTGCAACTAATAGAACTTCATTCTTGAATTCCTCATCACCCTGTCTTGAGCTTTGAGATAGCCTCTTTACCGCGGTTTGTTGTCCATTAGGAAGTCTACCCTAAAGTGTTTAGTATTTATCGTTTAATTTCGTATTACCACTCCTTGAAAAATAACATAAAAAACCGCTACATGTTTCTTTTTATTTTTTAATTCTTTTTTCTGGCACCATTATGTTCAATTCATATATAAAGAATTCTTGATTGTTTATAACTAAAATATAATACCTACCTGGAAAACTTCACCAAATCCACCTTCACCCAACTTGTTTTCAGGAGATAAATCATTTGTCGCGGCTTGTATTGTAGTGAAGTCAAATTGCAAAGACTCCACAGTGGTAAGTTCACTTGCACCTACATTACAAAAAATTAAAAAAAGGCAGATTGATTGTCAATTATATTGACATTGGCTCTTAATGGTGTTTATATAACTATTGGTGCTTGGGAACGTTAGCACAATGTAGACCACTAGATTAGATAGGTATGATTGTCCCACTACCCCAAAGAAATCTTTCTCTCTTGATTGGTCATAAAAAAAGAAAAATCATGAATATTATAGGAAACAAAGTAATCAAATGAATCTTTTATCATGATCACTTTTTCATGCTCTGGGTGGTGTTAGGTCTACTAATTGATGTGTAGATGCTACCTATAGTTGGATTGATAATGGTGAATCTATATCACTCTAACATACCTCATGGCATTCTAATGGGATCTTCTTGGATGTATACCCAAGGGATCTTGCTAGATGTATACCCAAGGAGAGTAGTTTATAATTTTAATCTTCTTTGAACTATAAAGGTGGCTAATATAATTCATAACTCTAAATGGAAATGGCCTAACAAAATGTCTGAAGACTTGATATCAATCTAGGTACCTGTTTGTATTGGGTGGTTTTGGGCTTTTCTCACTCCAAAAGCTAGCTGAAAGTGTAAAGTTTTTTCTTATACTTATAAACCAACTACTAACCCATTTTGCAACAAATGTGGGACAACCTCAATAATCTCCCCTCACACACCAGGCTTGAGTCAAAGCTACAATAACTTGTAAACTCGTGTGAATATTAGATCTAGACTTGTTGGCAACCTATACTCTGATACTAATGTTAGGTGGTCTTAGGCCTCTCTCACCCCAAAAACTATCTTATTGTTTTTCCTTATATTTATAAATTGACTATTGGCCGCTACCGCAACAAATGTGAGATAACTTTAATAATCTCCTCCTAACACATCAAGTCTAGGTTGAAGCCGTTATAACCCGTAACTTTCTTGTATGATTGTTGGGTCTGGACTCATTGGCAACCTAGGATCCAATACTAGTGTTGGGTGGTCCTCGTCTTCTCTCACCCTAAAAGCTAGCTTAAAGAATGGGACTTTCCCTTACGCTCATATACTGACCACTAGCTCTTTTCATGATCAATGTGGGACAACCTTAACAATCTCCCCCTTACACAAGAAGCCTTTGCTCAAAGTCACAACAACCCATAACTCTTTTGTGTGACTATTGGGGTGTAGACATGTTGGTAACATGGATTCTAATACTAGTGGTGGAAAAATCTTAGGCTACTCTCACCCAAAGCTAGCTTAAAGGGTGAGGTTTTTACCCACACTTATTAATCAACAATGAGCCCCTTCCACAACCGATGTGTGACAACCTCAACAATCTCCCCCTCACATATTGAGCCTGTGTCGAAGCCACAACAAATCGTAACTCTCCCATGTGATTGTTGATTCCACACTTGTTGGCAACTTGGACTCTAATACCAATATTAGGTGACCTTGGGCTTCTCTCATCTCCAAAGTTGGTTTAAAGGATGAGACTTTTCCTTACACTTATAAACTGATTACTAGCCCCAATCACAATAAACGTGGGACAACCTCAACAATCTCTTCCTTACACATTGGGCCTAGGTCGAAGCTACAACAACCCGTAACTTTCCCATGTAACTATTTTGTCCAGACTTGTTGGCAACCTAAACTCTGATATTAGTGTTGCATGGTCTTTGGACTCTCTCACTCTAAAACTAGCTCAATGGGTGAGACTTTCCCTCATACTTATTAACTGACCATTAGTCCCTTCCACGACAAATGTGGGACAACCTCAACAATCTTTCCCTCGCACATTGATTCTAGGTCAGAGCCACAATAACTCGTAACTCTCTCATGCGACTACTGGATCCAAACTTATTGGTAAGCTATGCTCTAGTACCAATGTTAGGTGGTCTTGGACTTCTCTCAAAATGTGAGATTTTTCCTCACACTTATATACCGACCACTAGTTCCCTTCACAACTGATGTGGGACAACCTCAACAATTTGTGGTAAGATTTTTTCCACATCTTCTTTGTAACACCACGATACTAGCACTGTTGCTTCTAGTGACATTCTTGCCTCTGCTTTAGCTAGGGAGATTGTCAGGAAAAGCAGTGCAAGATAACATTGAGATTAGATCCCATTTGTTTGGCCATACAAGATAAGCTACCTATATTTCTAAGAACTGATAGAGAATCATCTAATTATGGCCAGATTCTATGTTTTTTGTGTCATGAAAACGTTGATATTAGATCCCATTTGTTCTTTGGATGTAGTTTCTCTAAGCAAGATTGGAAGAGTGCTCTTCAGCTTTGTTGTACTAATAATGATATTGGTTATTGAGAGTTCGAATTGTTTTGATGCAACAGTCTATGAAAGGGAGAAATTTTCATCATGTTCAATGAAATTTTTGTAGAATTGCTGCGTTATTTCATCTAGAAGGCAAGAACTGAGCTGTGACTTTCCTAAACTACTACTTCTATTGATAGCACTATAATTGCTAGTGGAGTCAATTATGCTTCGAAGGTTGGAAATGCATGAAGAAGAAGAATTGGAATCCTCCATTTATGGAATACTATCTCTTGAATCTTGATTGTTGTTGATGGTTTTCTAGTGGTGGTTGTTGTATATAGGGGTGATCAAAACTAGGATGAGATAGTTCCCAATCTAGATTTGGAACCGAAAAATCGGTCGATTCCAAACCAACCTTTTCCATCAGCTCATTTTTATATTTTGGGTAATATTTAGGTTTATTATTTAAAAAAGAAAATTTGTATTCTTTTATTACAAAACTTGTCATGTTTAAGTGGTCACGTGGTTACTTTCCATATAGAGGACATATTTAAGTTGGAGGTACCGGCTCGAAACCAAACGAGCATGGATTGGGTCGGCTCCCAAGTTGGAATAGATCCAATGCTCATTCCTAGTTGTATAGCAGCAGTTATAGGAGTTCCTGATATATTTGTTTGGGGGGGGATATGGATATATAACGTATCTTAATTTGTTGGAATTTTTTATTTTTAAAAAATGACATATCAACGTGTCATGTCGTGTTGTATCGCGTGTCCATGCTACTTGAGTATTGTCCAAATTGATTTAGGAAATTGTCGTATCGCGTGTCCATGCTACTTGAGTATTGTCCAAATTGATTTAGTAATTTCCTAAATTTTTAAAAGTGACTTTTGGAAATTGTAGGTGGACTTTCTAGCAATGAGCAAATCATGGAAGACCAAGGTCGGATTTCGCTTTCGGGCCAACTTCGCTAATAGTTTAATCTTGGCGATTCTCAATTTTGCTAACTCTGTTCTAACTGTTTCGATTTCTTTTAAAGTTCATAACATAATCGACTGAGGAAAAATAAAAGACAAATGAGATTGCCGAAATGAGGAGTGTGGTGCAAGTTCTTATTGAGAAAACAATCAATTTGAATGCATGGAAAATTTCTAGCGAAGATCAAAATAGAGAGAGAAAGGGGAAGAGAATCGGTTCATAAGTTTTTCTTTTGCTCCGACTAGGCTCTTTCTCTAAAGAGAGAGGTTAAATCCAAGCCCATCAATGATACAACCACTCGGATTCACCTTCACTCAGAGCTTAAGCCAATAATCTGTGAAGCTGGTAGGCCAACTAATATACTATCAATTGCTCCACGCTCTCAAGATCAGAAACAGAAATAATACGTTGCGCTGCTGAAATTATTCTAGCACATAAACATTTTTCTGCTTAAGTCTTATCCATTCTCCACTTGCACCTTCCCTCGGTACGCAGTCCGCGACCCCACCGGCCGTGCACAACTTGCACCGCTTGCCAGAGCACTCATTTTCAGAAATTTTTAGAAATTTGTAATCTTCTTTATTTTTATTTTTTTAATTCATCTTTCTGATTTCCTACCGACAAGGTCATGGGGGTCTCGGCGAATGGCCGCCGAAGAAGATAAATAGTAGAATAGGAAAAAAGGAAGAAAGAAAAAGCAAGGAAAGAAGAGGGAAAAAAATAAGCATAAAAATTACAAAACCACATTATTTTGAATATCATCGAACACAGCAGATCGCCAACCATTTTATATAGGATAATTAGCATGAACTAGACCGCCACATTAACAATCTCCGACCTAAATTAGCCGAAGTAACTACATTGGAAAACATCAAAAAGTTTAGTACTACAATGGCAAAATGAAAAGCTTATCACTGACTTGGCAGCTATATAATAGATTTAGTATTGTTAACAACTTTTTTTGAACAATTTTCCACTTTTCCACTTATTTCGTATTGTTAACAACTTTTTTTTTTTTTTTTTTTACATACAAAAAAAGGTATCTCACGTCGTTTGTTTATGGGACATACACTTGATATATACGTTGATCTTCATCACATAATTGACTTAAGATTTTTTTAATTAGATATTCTAATGGAATCATATTTTACTTCATATTATTTTGTGTGCGTAGCCCGTTTCTCAATTATATGCCCATAATTGTCTTAGACATGATGAATTTTGTCACAATCTTTGATCTTCACTTCTGTGTTAATACTTTGATCTTCGTCTAAATAATCGGTACATAGGTATGTAAAGGATGATAGAGATTGGAGTAGGCAATAACGAAAAGGAAATGGTAGGGGTTTCTTTTTATATTCAAAGATTATTTTCTCCAACACGGCTCTTGTGGCTTAGGTCAAAGTGCTTTTGTCCGACAAGACTGAACCACGTGCTGGGTTTCTTAGGCGACTGCGCCATATTGGTCAGATCGCAAGTGGTTTTGATTGATAGTGAGATTCTTTTTATAATTTTCTTTTCCTCTTTATTTGATCTTAAATTACCGAATAATTTGCCTTGTCTTATTCGAGATTTACCAAATAAGAAATACGCCATTTCAAGCAAACGTATCCTCCTTCTCCTCCTGACGAAGGAAGCATGAGCCTTGGGATCAATGGTCCCGTCATTGAAGCGAGTCATTGTCCTCTTCCCAAGCGGAGACTTGGGAAAGAAAAGTCAGAGAGAGAGAGAGAGAGAGAGAGAGGAGGAATCTTCATTCTAATCTTCGTACAAAAAAAATGTAGGGACTCTTGTTTCCAATTCCTTTTTCCAACGAAGGACGTGCCTTTTCTAAGAAAAGGTTGTTCGGTGCCTGGGAATTTACGGATTAAGATCCTCTAATTGCCCAGGCATCTTGCTAATTTTTATTTATAAATAAACTTCACATGCAACTAAATTTTATTAAGGATTAAGATTCTCTGAAATTAAAGTAAATTGACATTATTTTTTTCTTTTCTGATGAGCGTAATTTGACGTTTTGAGTTTACTATATTGAGAAGATTGACATATTAACATAAAAAGAAAGGTCTGAACTTAATCTTCCCATTTATACATTTTTTTCTTCATTTCCTTTTCTTTCCTGTTTATATATATATATATTTTGCTTCTTCCTTTGTTCCATGGGTAATATCACCGCCCTCCTCCTTTTGTGATAGAGAGGCAAGCTCGGGGAAAGATAGGCCGATCCAATGGGAAGTAATTGCTGCCATTGGTGAGGCACGACAATGAGGTGAGGGCCGTGTGATCCACGGTTGAGGTGGAGAGAGAGATTGGGATCTAAGATTTTGTGTCGATTTTGCTGCATTCATTGATTGAAAAACTTTGGATCAACCAAAAAAAAAAAAAATTAGTTTACAAAACTGTTTTTCTAGGAGATATGTACGATTGTGAGTGATCCTCTAAATAATATGTTGTATAAAAGAATCAATAGTGGCCCGACACCTCATTTAAAAAATTAATTGTATAAACTAATCTTAGTAAGTCTAATATTTTCCCAAAACAAAACCCCATAATGTTGGCTCAGTGGTTTAGAATTTGGAGATGTATAGAGCCAACTTGGTTCCCACAAGGGTTATTGATTTGCAATATCAAAAGGGATCTTCTTGTTGTTAAAAAGGAAAATCTCAAAACCAAAGAACTAAAGATTCTACATGATTTACATTAGTGCGACCAACTCTGTATAAATTTGAATCTATCTTTAAAGTAAAATACTTGGCTAACTGTACGGTTAGCTTGAAAAAAAAATGTCAATCTTGAGCTCACACATTTTCCATGAGAGGGAGAGAGATCTATGTTTATCTTGGAAACTTCTTCGTGCTTGTGTTTGAGAAGGGAAACTGTTGTGGGTGTAAAAGGAAAGTGAAGGTAACGTAAGACATCATCTCACTCCTGCATTCGTTTTGTCTAGGAGACACCGTGCGGGACCCATTGCGTAGAAATGCAAAGCCAGCAATAAGGAATAATTTGACTTAATATGTGATTTGACTTTTGGGACCACCTTCTTGGTCCTAAAAGTCCTTGGGGCTTTTTGGCTTCAAGCCGCCCAAAAAATTGACTGTCATCACTAGCTGGTATAATCCTACCACGTGACTTTTAATGTTTGAATACTTGAATGTTTTGTCAGGTGGGTGCTAGGAAATTCAGAAATAGATAGCTTATTAAATTAATGGATATTAGGAGAACATAACTGTATCCGATGTAATTTGATTCCCAATAATCTCATTCTTGAACAAGTTATGTACCGAGACTCGAACACAGCACGTTCACAACATGAGCCGACTTGCTTCATCGTCTTCCTTTCAAAGTCTTTCTAAAAAAAGGTACTATTGTAGTTACGTAACTAAGCTAACACTACTAGAAGAAATCGATAGGCAATGGGCAAAACTATACAAAAAAAGAGAGCCAAAATCCGTTTGAAACTCTCATTATAGATGGCTTGTAGATCAGTAGCCATTGTTGGCGAGGGTTTTGCAAAACCCATCAGCCAAAAATCGTTGGAGAAAGATAACAGTCAAACGCTTATCCTGGCCAACTCCATGATAAGATATTGATAAAGCTAATATAAAATAAATACCATAACAATTAACTAAAAAGTTACATCAATTGATCAAAGAACTCAGAAGACACAATTACAATAAATTTATTCTTGATTTCGTTAGAGAAAGTGCATTCACAGAGCAAATAGATAATATTTGTCTTTGTCTTGGACTATAAACACTAGCAAAGAACACAAGGACTTTCGATTTTTTTTTTTTTTGGGGGGGTGGGTGATGGATCGCTTTCATTTCTTCAACTAAGGATTTTCAAACAACAAAGAAGGTGAAGGAAGACTTGCGGGTGTGGCTTCAGTAATGAAAATTCTGATGATGAAGAAGAAGGAGAGAGATAGGGAGACGGCGAAGGAAGACTTCATGGTTGGATTGATGATTGTAATGGCCTAGCGAGATCGGCTGGGAATTGTAGGAACAATGATGTTTGAATTGTCATCCCATAAATTTGGTCCCATGTAACTTGCACGACACGACTCCATCGAAAAGTCTCGTACAACTTTATGATGGATGTATTGTTTCTAGACCAATGATGTTTGAATTGTCATCCCATTGATTTGGTGCGCCCAACCTGCAAGTTCCACGCGCTTGCACGACATTACTCCATCGAAAAGTCTCATACAACTTCACGATGGATGTGTAGTTTCTGGACCCCTCGTATTCGATAAATTAATTAACTAAATAGAGAGCAACAATTTAACCACCGGCCGCGGTGGCTCCACTGGATAAGACTCTGTTGATCTTCAACGAAGAGGTGAATGGTTCAAAACCCAGGGGAGGCGCTAGGTGTATTAAGTGTGACTCAGGGGTGGTGGGTCCTCCTGCTTAAGTGTCACCTGGGGGTTTATGGCGCGACTATCGGCTGCAAGTCGGTTCCTCCAGCACCAAAAAAAAAAAAAAAAAAAATTTGGGATGATTTGTGGTGCAAAGGATCAGTCCCACCCCACTCCTTACTAAAATCCCAGCCATTGCTCACTCAATTGCGACGGTCCGGTTCAGTTTGATTTGGTTAGTTCCTAAAATGAGAAATCAAAGATCACCCTTTGAAAACTGAGAGTGACCTTTGAAGCCTGTAGATGGACTTTCTGGCGACAACCAAACCATGGAGGACCAAGGTGGGATTTCGCTTTTGGGGCGACTTTGCTAATAAGCCTAGTCTTGGCAATTCTCGATTTTGCAAGCTATCATTTTGATTTCTTTTTGAGTTTATAACATATCAGACTGGTGAAAAGTAAAAGATAAATCAAACTAACGAAATGAGGAGTTTGGTGTGAATTCTTATTAAGAAAACAATCAACTTGAATTCGTGAAAATTTCAGGAAAAGAACAAAACTAAAAGAGAAAGTCGGTTGATAAGTTTTTCCTTTGCTCCGATTAGGCTCTTTCTCTAAATATACAGAGATTGTTGAGAGAGAGGGGAGATCTGAGCCCATCAATCACATGTCCACTCATCCACTCGGATCCACATTCACTCAAAGTTTAAGCCAATGATATGTGAGGCCTGTAGGCCAACTAATATAATATCAATTGCTCCACGCTTTCAAGAACAGAAACAATGTTAGAATAGGCTTAGAAATAATTCGTTACCCAGCTAAAATTATCCTAGGACAAGTATTTTTCAGCCGTTGTTCTACCAGTACAGATTTTAAATTTTCCACAAATTTGGAATTTATCCAAATTAATGCTAGCATACCCCAAAGTCACGCTGGTCTAGGAATTTATGCTCCTGCGAAGCGGAGATCACGGCCATGATTAATCATGTTTTTATATGAATAATCTTGTCCTCACTTCCTCGCGGTCTTATTTTCTCGTCATGGCTAAACGGAAATAAAGAATGCCCTCGACTTTACTATGGCTAGATAGCAGTGCATTGCTAGACCGTTCACGAATAAGTGTCACATGCGGCGGAATTCGGTTTCATAACCAACTCTTGTAATCGTTTCACTCATCTAGCGGAAAGTGCAAATATCCTTTACACAAGTGAGGAACTTGAAAATTCGGTATAGTTGTGTTTGTTCCTTGATAGGAGAAGCCACTATGTACCATGCGCATGATCCCATGGCAACTAGCAGCCTTTTTTCAAAAAGCATAGGTGCTTGTTGATTGTTCAGTCATTATCCCTGTAGAAGGCCAAGGATCTCAAGGTCTCTGCGAGACTAACATGAAGAGAGACTTTCACCCATGTCACGATTCACAGAGGGTGCACTTCACTAAACGACATTTCATTGATCGACCCCGGCATAGACCCGCTGGTGGATTCGTCCGACCTGAGCTCTTTCAGCTGTCTTTCTGTGCTCCTTCGAAGGAAGAAGGCCGGTCTTCGAGGCTGTGGAAGCTTAACAGAGTGGCTGCTGAACATAAGGACTATGCTTGCCATTGTGGGTCTATCAGCTGGATCTTCTTGAACACCCAGTAAACCAATGTGGAGGCATCTAAGCACTTCATCGATTGAGTATGAGTTGCCAATGAACGGATCTAACACTTCAAGCGGTGTACCGGCTCTCCAATGCTTCCACGCCTGTAAAAATTATTCAGTGGAGGATATTCCACTTAATTAGATGGGTGCAACACAATAAGTGTCGTAATAACACGGATGCAACTTACATAGCTAGCAAGATTTTCACCCCCGTCTGATTGGAAGAAGCCGCTATTCTTCTTGCCGCTAATGATCTCTAGGATTAGGACACCAAAACTATAGATATCGGACTTCGCTGAGATTTGCCCACGCATTGCATACTCAGGAGACAAGTAACCACTGCAAACCAAACACAAGGGCTATAGCATCCATTATCTTATTGTAAATTGCTAAAATAAGCAAGTCGCGAATGACCCACATTCAAGGACTAGCATGTATATGAGCATGGTGTTGTTTCTAATTTACAGATCAACCACAAGATAGTGTCATATAAACAAGAAATTATCAGTCATCTAAGAAAGAATTTGAGACTTACAAGGTCCCCACGATTCTATTAGTTTTTGCCCGAGTTTGATCAACTCTGAAAATTCTAGCCATGCCAAAATCTGAAATCTTCGGGTTCATATCACCATCTAATAGAATATTGCTTGGTTTTAGGTCACGATGAATGATACGTAGCCTAGAATCTTCGTGCAGATAGAGCATTCCTCGAGCAATTCCAGATATTATCTTATAACGTCTTGACCAGTTTAATTGCCTTCTCTTATCAGGATCTGCATATTTACACAATTAGAGACCAATAATTATGAGTTGGTAAATCCTCAAAGAACTTTCAGCATGTTCCCCAGAAGCTAGTGAGAGTTTAAACTCTAACTTTCTGCTAATCATACGTACAGTTTCTTTAACATGGAAAAATGACAACTTAAGAGTCTATTAGAGGGTGTGATGTACCAAATAAAAAGTAGTCAAGACTTTTGTTTGGAACAAACTCATAGACAAGTATCTTCTCTTCTCCCTCTAAGCAAAACCCGAGTAGCCGCGCAAGGTTTCGATGTTGCAGCTTCACTACCAAAACAACCTCATTCTTGAATTCTCCAACACCTTGTCCTGAGCTTTTAGATAGCCTCTTCACAGCTATTTCTTGTCCATTCGGAAGCCTACCCTCAAATTTAATGTGGTTCTTTGAGTAGAAATGAATAGCTTCTAACCTCAACATCACATAACAAACATACACGACATTCAAAGATTTTCATAAAGCACTATCACTGTTTCTAACTGACAATACCCGGAAAACTTCACCAAATCCACCCTGTCCCAACTTGTTTTGATGAGAGAAATTGTTTGTGGCAGCTTGTATAGTAGCTAAATGGTATTGCAAGGACTCTGCAGTTGTAATTTCACTTGCACCTACATGACGAAACAATAGGAGATAGTCAATCACTAAAAGCTTAGAACTGTGTATCTCGGCTACACAGTTTCAAAATTCTCTCTGAGTATAAGGCATAAACATGGGCGTATTTACGTACCGCCTTCTGCTTGGACGACTTCATACGTCTTTGTTGTTTTACTCCGGGGCAAACAACAAGCAACAAAGAGGACTATTATAGCAACGCCAACCGGAATGGCCACGGCAACAATTATCCTGGTAGATTTATTGCTTTTGCCTGCAAATGTGCAACCATATCATAGGGGTGCATGATATTTTACAAATTTGAATGGCTAATTTGCTACTACAGCCAGAAGCAAATTTAAAAACAGATATTACTGACTCATTCAAATAAATGATTTCTACTATTTTTCCCACTCCAGTCATGTTCTTTAAGCTCTTCATGCATGAGATTTTATTTTGTTAAAATTGTCCAGCTTAAAGAGCAAATGTCTAAAAAAGAAACATGTTCTGCCCCATAATCTGTCCATCCCACTATATCTTTTTTCCCCTTCTAATTCTTATATTGTGGGAGTGCAACCATTATTAGTTTTGTATTAGCGACTAATTAGACTAAAAATAAGCTTCAAAGGCTAAAACCCTGAGTCCAAAGTCTACTATCATTGGCTTTCGTGTGAAAGTTCTCTAGATAATCTAATGTCAGGAGTGACGTTAGAATTACCATGTTTAGCCGGTATGGCATTGAGACAATTGCCTGATCCACTTAGGAAAGTTTGCACCTAAAATGTACCTCATCTTGACTTTATGAGACGGAAGACTTTAATGAAGCATTAAAGGTTGAAAAACATAAACAAGAAATCAATTTTTGAGAAGAAAAAATAGGAAAAAGAAAGAGAATGCAAACATATACGTAACCATTTGATGAAGAACTCATTTGTTAGGCAAAAGCGACAAACCGACAAAAGTAAAATCTAGAAATCAAAGACGTGACACTAAAAGAATATGTGGCTCGTACCCGTAAAATTTTTTTCATAAAGCTTGTGAACAAATGTGTTGAAACAGTTGTTAAGCATACTTTATAACAAAAATATTTTGATTTCCAAAACACCGATTACATATAATATGAGAAGAACCATGAAGAACTAAATGTTAATTGATTTCTTAGAAAGTTCCCGGGGCATTTTTTTTTTTTTTAATAAAATCCAGCACGTGAATCAATAAGGAAAACTCTCTCAAAGTTCCTAACCACCAAATACACCCTCATTCATCCTAAAAGATATTACAAAAAGCATACATGGACAGAAATTTATAGGCTGGGACACTAAAAATACAAGTCAAGATGGACAAAATACATGACTAGAATCTATGAACAAAGATCAACAGATGAAATTACAAAAGTTGTAAAAAGAAAACTAGTAATCCATCATCCTTCTCCTTAATTCAATTAAATACGTACCTTTGGCTCTATTCAGCGGAGCAGGAGGAGGAGAAGGAAGCTGGGGCAGTGGCGGCACTGCCGAGGCATTATAAAAGAGGTACATCTCGAACCTCACCGTGCAGCTTGGAGTGAACGACCTTCCACCTTGCTCCCCCTGAGGTAGATCTGCTATCGCAGCCCGGAGGCATGTGTTACAGCCGGACACCGTCAAGTCCGGCGTGCACTGCGCAAGCGTGTACAGCTTCTGTGAGCTTGTGAAGTTCGCCTCTGCGACAGCAAACTTCTTCCCCGATTCACTCCCCGAAGCCCTCAGCGCCACGTCGTTCATGGTCTCTCCTAGCAGCTGCAAGAACCGATCTGGGCCGGTGACGTTTCCGGTGTCTGGTATCGTGTATCCAGGTATAATCTCCACCACCGAGTAAACGGACCGGTCTGAGTACTTCAACATGCTCTCGTCGTACCAGATCACGGAGATTCTCCTGTCGGGGCATCGCCGAAGGATGTCTTTTGATCCGGTAGCCACACACTCGCTGCACGTGGCAGTGCTTACATCGCCGCGGCAGAGGAAGAGCCCATACGCACGGCTGGGAGCGTCCTTCCCAGCGGTGGTATTAGTGAAGCCCTCGCTGCTGTTGGTGGCGGCAGAGGATAGGGAAGAGAGGAGAGTGTTGAGGTTGGATTGGTAGGTGGATTTGGAAGCGTAGAGCGTGGTGTTCGAGCAGTCATACTGTAGATAAGTTGGTGCGGCTTCGGTAGTGTAGCAGTGATGATTGCTGAGAAAATTGAGAAAGAAGAAGAGGGCGAGGGAGATGATGAAGCGAAAATTCATGGTCTGATGATCTTTATTTGCCTGCGGGGCTGGGCATAGAATTTTCGAAAGAAGAAGAGTATGTCCAGTTCTCTGGAGAAAAAGAAAAATGTTACAGGTGAGAAAAAGTAATCGTACTAGTGTGTGATGAAGATTTTGTGGCCCAAAAGAATCGTGAGATGAGGGTTTCAATTGTGGAGTGAAAGGAACCGCCACCTGGAAATTGAATTACCGACTTTTTTTAATTACTTAATAGAAAATTATCACGTCATTTGATAAGTATAAGTTTTAATAAGATTTCTTAATATATGAATCTTTGCTCTACACACACGCACGCGCGCGCGCACATATATATATATATATATATTAAAAATGGAATGAGTACGTGCAAGATTTAACTTTATAGCGCACATATTTGCGAGCTTTACCCTATAGTTTGCCTTTGATAATGACTTTAGCGGATGTCAAATTCTTAGCATATTTCGGTAATAAAATGGTGAAGAGGAGAACATTTTACTCTCAAGAAAACTCTTCACGTGTATCTCGCTCACATTGCCCACACAAAGTCGACGATACAAAGGTGAAGATTTCGGCAAATTGAGAAAACAAAAGAGGACAATTTATGTTCTCCTTTATGATTTCATGCTTCTTATTTGTTCTTATAATTTTCTTGCATGTACTTCTGTTTTGACTCCAAAATATTCTATAATTGTATGTCTTGTCCTTTCTTCCAAGCGGAACTCATATAATGGGATTCGGGTCCACTATAAGTAAAACTTCACATAAACTCTAGAGGAGAATTTGCTTGATGTAGATGTTTAAATTTTTATAATTTTTTTTGTAAATATTCACTTTAGAACCTACATTGAAAATAATATAACAAATATAGTCTAAAAACTGCGTGCATGGACATTTTGCTATTTTTTATATATGCATCTTCCTAGTTTATTTCGTTATGTATTGAGATCATTTGAACTTGAGTATATCAACAATTTTTTTTATTAGATGAGTGTCAACTGACATTTTTAATTTGTTGTGTGGAGGAGATGACTTATAAACATATAGAACAGAATGGTCTGAATTTATTCTTCCTATTTATTTCACTTTTTTTTTCATGTTCTTTCACATATTTTTCATTTTCTTTTCTCATTATACGCTTTTTCCTCAATTCCATGCGTAATGTCACCACCCTCCTCACCATGCGATAGAGAGAGAGGTAAGCTTGTGCAATAGCCAATAGTGGCGAGACACGGCAATGAGATGAGGGCCGTATGAGCCGCGATAGAGAGAGAGACGTGTTGGGATTTTAAATTTTTGTGTTGATTTTCCTTCCTTGATTGATCGAAAAACTTTGGAAGATAAGATGTCACTTGGGTTGACCCAAAAACTATGAATTAATGGCTGTTGGTGATGCCATTATGATTCGGGTGGGAAAAGATGATAAGATGAACGGTGAGGACGGTCGTCTTTTTTTCCTCGTACAAGGGTCATTGACAAGGTCAGTGTCGTGAGTTGCATTTTCTTGTTGACTGGGGAGACCTGACCAATTAAAGTCCAGATACACGCAACTCAATATCTCAGTTTCAAGTGATGGCGATGGCGACAGAGAGTACTTTGTGTCCTTGCTACATTAAAAAAAATTTCAAAACTTCCCTTGATTTGACGTGACAAAACTTATTGGGTTCAATTGCACAAGATAATTGGGCTGTATATGAGACTCGCATAATCCAATTATATTCATATGAAATTATACATTACTTTGTACAGCAACCCTTCATAGGCTATTAAAACATTGGCACATGTTCATTCATCTTTTGACTTGTTCGGTCATCGGTCCAATGTCTCGCACTCTCCCTCCCTCCCTCAGCATCCCATCTCGCTACTTGACAATAGAATATCTGAGCACTTGCCGTCCGTAGCCGTCGACTAGCTCCACTCCTTGGAGGCGGAGGCCATGGCTACGATTAAGATCTCGGACAGAGAGAGACATATGAGAGGATGGCGGTGGAAAGAGGTAATCAATTATGGAGTTTGGCTCAAGTGGGGCCGGCAACGGTGAACTTGTCGCCGTGTATAGACCGGGAAGAGAGAGAGAGAGAGAGAGAGAGAGAGAGAGAGAGAGAGGTGTTTATTCCTGTGTAGAGATGAGGAAATAATTGAATGGAAGAATCCATGCTATGTTGCTTGGCTTTCCTTCATAAACAACCACCGACCATTATAATCGAGTAACCAGGCAGGGTCACGCAAAGGAATATATCTGGGGGTGAGGTTTATGATCAACATCTCTAATAAATGAGATGGAAATAAAGCGGTGTGGATTATGTACAAATGGATATATCTCTTTATACATCATGAAAAGTACTGTAAAAAGAGACAGCTAATAAAACTCTAGTCGTTTCAATTAATTAGTTCTTTAGAAAAGGAAGAACTTATATTCCTCAATCCAATAAAACCACACACACCTGTAAATAAATTTAAAGCAGCCTCACAATAAAACATGAATTGGCCTAGAAGAGAAGACACTCCGTACCTTCAGATGTACAGTACAAAGGTGTTTGCTCATTGTTCATTAGTGATCTCCATGGAGTGCCAACGATCTTACGGTCATGGTCTCTGCGACACTATTGTGCAAAAAGATTTCCACTCATATCACCGTTCACCTGGGGTAAATTTCAGTGATTGATATCTCATTGGTCGACAATGGCATAGACCTGCTGGCAGATTGGTCCGATTCAAACTCTTTCATTGGCCTCTCGGTCCTGCTTCAGAGGAAGAAGGCTGGTTGTTGGGGCAGTGCAAGACTAACAGAGTAGCTGCTCAACATCAAGACTATGTTTGCCACTGACGGTCTATCAAATGGATCTTCCTGAATGCAAAGTAAACCAATGTGGAGGCATCTAAGGACTTCATTCCTTGGATATGAGTCTCCAATGGTTGGATCTAACACTTCCAACGACGTACAATCTCTCAAATTTTTCCAAACCTAAAAACAGTAAATGGATAAAACTTATTCAGTAAATCAGATTTTCTTAGTTTAACAATTTTCATATCCATCAAAGAGTAAATTTGTGCAACTTACATAGCTAGCGAGATCTTGGCCCTTGTCTGCTTGGTAGAAGACATTGTTCTTCTTACCACTAATGAGCTCTAGAAGTAGGACACCAAAATTATAGACAGTGGACTTCGTAGAGAATTGCCCATGCATTGCATACTCAGGTGACATGTAATCGCTACAAACCATAATACATCAGCATTATAAGCATACATAAGCATAAAATGTAGAGAACAAATCATAACAATGCTTACAAAGTCCCAACAATTTTGTTGGTGTTTGCCTTTTTTTGATTGACTTCGAAATCCTTGCCACACCAAAATCTAAAATCTTAGGGTTATATCACTATCCAACAAGATATTGCTTGATTTTAGATCCCAATGAACGATCCTAAGTCAAGAGTCCTCGTATAAATAGAGCCTTCCTCGAGCAATTCCAAATACTATTTTGTAGCCTCTTGCCCAATCCAATTGCCTACTCTTTTCAGGATCTACATGTATGCACATTCAAAATGTAGGGTAATTTCAATTGATAAATTCTCTTGAATAAATTTTATGCAAGGAACTAACTTTAGATTCTAAAAGCTAGTGAAACATTCGCCATAATTTGAGGCTAATTAAATATTTGCCTCAACACGGAAAGTAATAGCTATGAATATATTCAACGCGACATACCAAATAAAAAGTAATCGAGATTTTTGTTCGGCACAAACTCATAGACAAGTAGTTTTTCTTCACCCTCCAAGAAGAATTCAAGCAGCTGAATGAGGTTTCAATGTTGAAGCTTTGCTACCACTTCATTCTTGAATTCTTCAACACCTTGTCCTGAGCTTTGAGATAGTCTCTTCACGGCTATTTGTTGTCCATTGGGAAGCTTACCCTGAAAGGTTAGCATTTTGATGTTTAAGTACACATGAATTGCTTCTGATCACAATTTTTCAAAGTTACAAAATCGAAGATCAATTTTTAAACCATTACGTATCTAATTTCTGATTAACCATACCTAGAAAACTTATCCGAATCTGCCCTTCCCCAACTTGTTTTGATGCAAGAAATTGTTTGTGGCAGCTTTTATGGTGGCTAAATCATACTGTAAAGACTCGGCATTTGTAGTTTCATTTACGCCTACACAAGGAAACAGCACCAGATGGTCATTTCACCCATAGCGTACAACAGTACAAGCTGCATATATGGTTTCATCATTGTATCCAACTATAAGGCACAGGTACATATTTCGTACGGCTTTGATCTCCTTGGACGACTTCATACGTCTTGGTCGCTTTCCTTCGCTTGAAACAACAAGCGAGGAAGAGAAGCACCACGCCTGCGCCTATAGGAACAGCGACAGTGACGATTATCACAGTAGTTTTATTGCTTTTGCCTACATGTGTAATTATATCATGATAGCATCAGTTCATGTGTTTGTTACTGTATGAGATTTTAGAGAATGGAATCGCTACAAAAAGGCCAGAGCAAATTGGAAAAAAATTGAGAAAACAAAAAGAGTCCGTCCGTTTCCAGAAGAAATTAAGCTGTAATCCATATTCTGTCAATCACTCAAAAACCATTCTTTTCCTAATTCCCATGTGAGTGCACCAATTGTTTTTAGGGGGCTGACCATTAATTTCTTTAAAGCCACCTTTACCCACTTGTTATGTAAATAACCTAATCTCATATTCGGACGTAGAACCCATGTTCAAAACTTTTCACCTAAAATGTACCTTATCATGACTTATGAAGCAATAAAGACTAGAAGTTCAGGACCAACAAACGCACTAAGACCAGAAATATCACGTTATTGTCTTCAATAAACAATCACCTCTTGTTCTTCGAAGAAAAATTGTATAGTTTATGATGCTCGATGCTCTATGACTAAATTGGTGGACAGGTACCTAAATCAAGATCTTGAAGTGAAAAGAGTTTGGGAAAAACATAGGTTAACTCGAAAAATTAATCCTGCTAGAAATAAAGAGTTAGGACGGAGGAAGACAAGCAATACAATCACATAAAAACCTCTAGGTCCGGCCACTGTAGTGGGAGCAGGAGGTGGAGGCGCCGGCATTGGCAGGGCCGTGGTGTTGTAGAAGGGGTAAATCTCGTACCTCACGTAGCAGCTCGGAGTGAGCACCCTCTCGCCTTGGTTCCCCTGAACCAGCTTGCCGATCCCGGACTGGAGGCATGTGCTACAGTCTGACGCGGTCAGGTCCGGTGTGCACTGCACAAGTGCGTACAGCTTCTGCGAGCTCGAGAAATTCACCTCTGGCGCGGCGACTTCTTCCCTGACCTGGAGCTGAAGCCCTCGTGGTGAGGTCAGCCAGGGTTTCTCCCATGAGCCGCATAAATTGGGTTGCATTGGCGATGTCTCCGATGTTGTACAAAATCTGATTTGGTGATTGCTCCATGGCCGAGAAGATGGACTGACCGCAACATGCACTGGTCGTACCAGATTACGGAGACTCGCTGGTTCGGGCACCTTTGATGGATGCCCTGATTTCCAGTGGCCACGCAGTCGCTGCACAAGGCGGTATTGAGGTTGCCGTGACATTCTAGATTTTTTACTCTGCTTTCAATTTAATAAATCAGACATTTCATCGACACGCCTATAGTGCTATTTTCAGAGCTAATCACTCGTGAGATAACTAGACTATCTAGGGAAATTATTAAGGATTTTAAAGCAAATAAACTTGGGAATTCGACCAAGAATCGGCTGCTTAACCGTATTTATCTGTCGAGATCATTACAGCATAGATATAAATTGATTAGAGATTAGAGATAGGTTGGTTCGACTAAGATACGTGGTTAAACGTGGGTGATTCTACTAAATTGCAAAAATTCTCATCAATCGGCACTAGTTTGATATTTCTGTCGTTTTGGTACCATGTGTCCGTATTTGAAATCTCGAGATTTTCACAATCACCGAGAGTCGCTAATGTGTCAAAAGAGTTCATTGTGGCTCGAAGAAAATCAAACATGGGTCATTTGCACTAAAAAGTTCTGAAAGCTATCCGGTGGCCTAGGTCACACTAAACACGCACCGGAGTGAAATTAACCATGAATTTGAATCCGATTTTAGAAATTGAAAGTTCTATCATGTCACAGGTCATTTTAGGAACATCAACTCAGTCTCAGAAGATTTTTCTGCAAACCAATACTTTTAGGAAAAAAAAAGTCGCCATAGGGCCGTTTTTGTCCAAAAAAAG
The DNA here is from genome assembly GCA_014182385.1 of Eucalyptus viminalis. NCBI lineage: Eukaryota > Viridiplantae > Streptophyta > Magnoliopsida > Myrtales > Myrtaceae > Eucalyptus > Eucalyptus viminalis. The sequence goes on from CM024530.1 coordinate 46,238,597, forward strand.
TCAGAATTCGCTTTTGATCACGCAACTGGGAAGCAAGTGGGATCAATTGGTAATGAAAAATATCAATTGGATCGGTGAGGTATTGGTTGAATTTATAAAGGCTAGTTGGTGTTGAATTAAGAAAGAAATGAAGTCCAATTGGAGAGAAAATGCTTGAAATTCGTATGCCCCCATCCATGACTATTGGACCACTTCAACATAGCTTCTAGAAGAGTGGTGGTGGCTGATTTTCAGCCAAGGGAAGCCAGCTAGTGAAGGGATGAGGTTAACGGGCCAAATGAAGAGAAAATGTGACCAAGTGGCCCCCTCCAACCCCATCTTCTTCACTTTCTCCTCCTACTGTTGTCAATTGCTTCTCCTTCATCTTCTTTGTGCCATTCGAAGCCCTCAAAGCTAGAGAAGACCAACAGAGCAGCCCGTCACCTCCACACGCCACCATCTGATCACCGTTCGCCACCCTGCCTCGCGCGCGCCGTCACGCCTAGTTCGCATGACCTCGACGCCCAACAACCTGTCTCGACGTCGTAGCTGCTGTTTCGGCACTTGTGGTGCTCAGCCGGAGTTGTCTCGCCCTTGTTCATCCACCGTGAAGCACTATCGTTGGTTGTCGAATGCTACTGAAGCTCCGCCAGTCTTGCCTCGCCAACCAGCCCTCGTTTTCCTCTTTTGCAGCCACCAAATAGAACCCGAATCAATGGGTTCCCAGCAAGTGTCTTGGCCCATTTTAAGGTTGTTCCGGACCTCGAAGCTTTGGCCCGGTTTGAAGAAAGTCGGTTTCCGTTGCGTTCCCAACGTTTTGAACCTCGCTTAATAGGTTAATTATGCTTAGGGATTGATTATTTTAGGCTAAGATAGATTAGGTGGTTAGATTATATTTGATTAGTGAATTTAATTAATTGACATTGCATGTTAGATGGATAGTTAGTGTAATTAGCGAGTACATAGACTCTAGTATTTATTTAACAAGTCTAAAAAATTTTCCAAGCCCATTCCGGCATATAATTATGCATTACGGGCCTAAGTATGCATTTATTACATTTATTTTATATTTTCCGTAATTATTTAATTATTTATTTATTTTCTAGAAATTAACCCGGGATGGCCGGTGATCGGAATTTCGTGCTGATTGCAGTGATACTCTCTGTTTATTTAATTGAGTACCTAATTGTGCGAATTAATTTTGATTAGTGCTTGTGGGTATTAATTTCCAAAAATAGATAATTGTGGTCATTAAGTGGAAAATTACCAAGCGTCGGTCTACAGCACCAAAAATCTATTTTGAGACTACTGAAATAGTGGGAGGTTCGAAAGTGAAAACCTTATATTTTGGCTAAGGCCAGCCATGTATCCACACACATGTATTTTTATCAAGTATGATAAAAATGACAAAATTGATTGTATCTTCAAAATAATATACTATAATGGCTCGATGATTCGTATGTCATCTTGGAGAATAGATGTTATAACTCGATGACTCTTCTATCATCTTGAGAAGGAATTGCATGTATACCGGCTTAATGACTTTATATGTCATCTTGGAAATAGGACAGTATGATTCAATAGCTCAATGACTCTATATGTGTTGACGCCTAAAATTTCCTTTTAATTAATTAGGTTTTACTTTTTTTTTTATTTTTTTATTTTATCTTTTTCGGATAAAAAATATATGAAAAGACAGAAAAAAAAAAGCAGAAAAAAGCAGAAAAGCCCTCGCGTGGGCCCGTGAGGCCCATTTCCGCCTCAGCCCGGCTCAGCCAGGTCTTCTTCTTCCTCGTGCAGTTGCAGTGCACGTGCAGGGGGCGCAACGCCGGAGCAAAGGGGAGGAGCAGCGACGACGCACGTGGAGCAGGGGGCAGCTGGCGTCGGATGGGACACCGGTTCGGCCGGCAAAGGCCGTGGCGACCGACAGTCGAACTCCGTCGACCGGCTGCCCCTCGGCCTATAAATAGGCCGTCGATCCCAGCAGCCAAGACAGCCACGGAGAGAAGGAAGAAACAGAGAGAGAGAGAGGCCAGCCGAAGCTCGGGGTCCCCTGAGAGACTTCGGGGAGCTCGAGTGCAGGCTGGTCGTGGTGTGGTGAGCTCGGAGGGGTCCTTGAGAGACTTCGGGGAGCTCGAAGGGCGAGCCCGAGAGAGAGAGAGAGAGAGAGAGACGCCAGAGAAGAAGAGATTCGCGGGGGGTCTCGCTGTCATCGCCGCCCTCATCGCGCCGTCATCACAAGGAGTACCGCGGCTATGTTGTCGCCATCACCGTTGCCACCTCCCTCCCCTCAATCCAGTGATCACCGCCGTCGTCGCTGTTATCGCCGTTGTCGCCGCTGCACCTCCTCGGCGTCTCGATTCGGAAACCCTAGGCTTCCCGATTTTACGGGTCATGATCCCGAGTTGTCGGGTCGGACGTTGTCGGGTCGGACCCGGATCAGGAACCAGGTAGGGATTCCATAAATCTCGAGGGCGGCGGAGGTCAGGTCGCGAGTTGGGTCGGATCCGGGTAGGGTTTTCGCAAGGAAGCCGGGTCATAGAGCGGGCTATCGGACTGGGTTGTCAGGTCAGGCCAGGTGTCCCTAAACAACCGACCACAACGCCATTTCTTTAATATAAAAAAAAAAAAAAAAAACAGAGAAAAATCTGAGTCGGGCCCGCGTTGCAGCCCCTCCGCGCCGAGTCGCCGGCCGGGTTGGACCCAACCCGGATCCGACCTGGGTCGACTTTCTAAGTTTTATTTTAAATAATATTTTAAATAAATAATTTATTTTAAAAAAAATAAAAAATGATTTATTTTCAAAAAAATATTTAAAATGTTAAAAAAATGTTTTATTTTCAAAAAATCGAGAAAAATGAAAAAATTATTTTCCAAAAAATGTTGAAAAATATTAAAAAATATTTTATTTTCCGAAAAATAAAAAAAAATCAAAAATATTCCATATTTTCAAAAATGCCAAAAATCCAAAAAAAGCCAAAAATTCATGAAAAAGCAAAAATTCAAAAAGCTAAAAAGACTTGTATTTTTCCAAAAATACCAAAAAAGCCCTTTTATGTAAAAAAAATTAGAAAAAGACCCAAAAATGTTTTTCTCCAAAAATGCATGGAAAATCCCTCGAACATCAAAAAAAAAAAAAGAAACCCAAGGTTCAAACAAGATTAGGTACCGAAAGGGCATTAGTGATTAATTAGTGTAATCAAGTCCTCAATCCTAATTTCTCCTGTTCTAGCGAGAGTAAGTATTTCTCCCGATACTTCACTTGGGTTTCTAATCAACCCACCCCAAATCGATTAGTGGCGACTCCATTTTAAAAATTGATTTACAGGTTCAAAACTTAGACTATTAAAGTCGTGAATTGGTGGACCTGGGAGAGTTCAGGCATAACTAATTTCAGCCAAGCCATTAGTCTCCTTAGGCGCTCGTACCCGATTGCGGGGGCCGAAAAAAAGAGGTCGCGACAGCTTGGTGACTCCACTGGGGACTTTGAGGACTTAAGCCATTTTATCTTTGTTTAAATGCTGTACTAACTTGGGTCTTTTCTTTTGTGCAGGGTAATAGCTTAAAGTTTTTTTTTATTCTGTTAAAATAAAATATTTTGTGATTATAAACTACTGTGCATGCTTTACTGTTTTAAACACTACACATGGCACACACAATGGACCTAGGCTGCCATAGGATATTTAGGATGGTGTCAAGAAATACGACCTCAAACGCGAGACTGCGATGTAAGGTTGCCTTTCTTTTCCCCGAATTTCTTAGCCGAGGTTAAGAGGGTATGCTGCTAACGCGAGACTACGACGGGCGGATATCCTTTTAATATCAACAAGCCTTCTGAGTTAGAAATCGAGCCGCACGTCACATGCGCATGTCTTTGTGCTTGCCATTTTTCTTTAAAAGCAAAGTAATTTCTTTATTTTTACTCAGTCTTTTTATTTGGCCCATGGCAATTTAGGATAAGCTTTTCAAGTCCCAGTTTATATGCAATGGGGAAAGATGATATCCAGTTCATTCCTACTCCCAAGGCGGAGCTCTTCAAATGGTGGAGTCAATTAGATCAGTTTGCCCAAGAGCGTGTGAAGGCCAAAGTCGGTCATCTCCTATCGTTGATCCAAATCACTGTTCGTCCTAAAGTCATACAAGCCATGGCACATTTCTGGTGCCCAAAGACACTTACTTTTATGTTTGGTAAGTTTGAGCTAACCCCAACCCTGGAGGAATACAACATCATCACTGGAATGCCTCTTGAGAAAAAGCTTGTCAGGCCATCAATAGGCATCATCCCGCTGCATGGGTTAGCGCGGCTTTTAAGAACTGAAGTCCATGCTATGATACAAATTCTTGAAAACAACCATAATACCTGCCCACTAGAATTTATGAATGCCTGTTTCCAAAATCAGTCTATGACCCAAAAAAGTGAGATTTTCCTCCTGGCCTTTTTCGGGCTCATCATCTTCTCCTATCAAAGAAATGCCATAAGTCCTAAGATGGCATGGATAGTTGATCAGATCTTAAGAGGGGGGAATTATGTAAACATGATTTTAACTGAAACATTCTTGTCCTTTAATCGTTTTAAAGACAACACGGAGAAAATCATGCGAGCCTCTCCTGAAATTTTACAAGTCTGGTTCTTTTCTCACCTAAGCAAATTTCGAGACTTCATGCGTTCATCTGAAACAAAAGCTTTTGAAAATCCGTTACAAAAATTTATGGTTTTATGACCATATACTCCCAATCAAAGCTGTTTAAATTGGGTTGACTTCCTAAGAAACCCAGCTCCTGAGGCATTCCAATGGTGTGCTGGTTGGTTCCATGAAAAGAGGGCCTGCTTTGCTTACAAACGCACCCACCCAATTCCGTTGCTTGGCTGCACCGGTGCCGTTCCCTATTACCCATATCGGGTAGCATGACAATTTGGAGCTCTTCAGGAGATCCCACCGCCTTTCAAGAGAATGATCCCTCCAGTTCTTTTCAACACCAGCCGTGACTACGCAATCGAAATTTCTATTGCTGAGGAAACCTGGGACAAGTGCCATCGCAAAAGGATCATGGTACCTGAAGGACTTGAGGGAGAAGAAAAATCCCACCACGCCTCTATGTCCTACATCCACAACCATCGTATCCCGACAAAATGGAAGCCATTAGTCCCTCACTCAATCAGCGAGAGCAGCCAGCACGAGCAAGTAGAGCTCATGGAGAGGGATTTGGGAATGGACTGGATACACACCTCAGAGCCGGTCCAAGAAAGCAAGCATCTGCGCAAGCGCAAGACTCCCCGTGGCATATAAATTGGCAATCATGTGCCCCTTAGTGTTAATAGTGTGAAAGTTTTGTCCCATTGTTTAAGGACTTTTGTTTAATATCTAGTATTTTATTATGTTATTTCAATTTCAAGTTTTAGATGTCAGAAGTCTGTGGTTTATAAAATCCTCTTTTGATGAATAAAAAAGCAATTAGACCATTGCCATGGGTCAATCTTTGTTTACTTTCGTGCTCATTCATTGCTTTCGCAACGACAGGTAATTATGAATCGTCGGCCACCAATCATCCATGAATGGCCTCATGCAATAGGGGCCGATCAGAATGATGTACAAAATCCCCTCGCCAACATCGAAGACGGCGTAGGACAAATGTCCATCATCCTTCGACAACTCTCGAGACAAATGAAATCTACTCAAGCTGAGCCCAACCCCGTAGTTGCTTTAAGCACTGTCATGACACCTACGAATTTGCCGGAAAATAGCCAGCACCATAGACAGTTTGAAAAGATCATGAAAAAGTTAAAACAGCGAGGGGCGTAATCCCATGGACTTGTCCAATTACGCGGTATTGAGATCCCCGAAAAACTCAAAGCACCAATGCGAAAGGTATGCCGATACCTCCCGCCCGAGACCCATTGCAGGCCTACTCGGGTCCGAAGGATGATTCAATCGACCAATCGAGCTTGACCGGCCCTGCTTTGCTATGGTACATTGTCAAGAAGATTAGTCCCCTTAAAACCTAGAGGGAACGAATTCATGTTTTTCGCCAAGAGTATAATATTGACATTACCCCTGACATCACCTTGCCTTACGAAGAGCCGATGATTGCGGAGCACGAGGAGCCATTAGTCACTGGGATAAGAGAAGAGCATGTCAATGAAGCCTTGCATAATAAATGGGCGACTGAGCAACATCTTATTGCGAAGTTTCCCAGGAGGCAATGAGCCTTTGTACGAGATCAAAGACACAGAGCCTCGTTCAAGACTGTGGCACGACCGGACAACTCCCCAAGCTTACTCCAAGAGCCAGGTCCAAAGAATACCAACCCCTATCAACCTAGAAAGTGAATCAGATAGTGAAACTCTAATGTCTCTCACTTCCCTTGACAAAATCAAGCTAGCAAAGCGAAAGGCTTTACTCAAAAGGTCTGGACCAGAAGCCAAGAAAAGAAAGCCTAAGCATATCAATTCAGCATTTGCCGATGAGTCACCGCACCAAAGCTTCAAGCATTCCCAAGAATACAGCTTTGAAGGCTACCATCCTCTAGAGTACAACCCTGAAGACTTCCCCGGCCCTATAATACAATCCTAAGGACTTTCGCCGTTATTTCGACAATGAAACGGCGATTCATCATATAATCAAGTTTCCCTACTCACCCGGATGAAGGCCCGCCGAGAAGAGGAAGCATACGTCTTTATCCGCTACGATCCTAATGAAGTACTAAGCTCGTCCTCTGACCATGAGGATAGCTTCAATACTTCATCCTCATTCGGAAATTTTGACCAAGAAGAAAGCAATGTGATAATCTCGGTAGAGTCCAACTTCCCTAAAACAGAAAAATTCACCACTACAACGAATATGCAGTGGGAAAACTAGTGGCCTAACAAGACACCAGCTCGTCTTGCCTCGTAGGATCATGACCCCCTAGAAATGTGGATACCCAATCTCCGCAAGTATAATGGCACGACTTGCCCTGTGGCCCATTTGCAGTACCTCCATGCTGAAATGAGTCGATGCTATGGCTCAATGTCATTTACAACTCAGGCCTTCCAAGAAAGTCTTACGGGGTCTCATTATAATGGTTCATCACAAAGTTAGATATCTATCTCATGAGAGATTGAATGAGCTGTCTTCGCATTCCTACTTCGGTATCAAAGCCAGATTAATCGAAGTGCTTTGTCGAACTTGGTTCACTTCAGAAAGAAGACCAATGGAGGATTTTTCGAGCGTACACAAGGAGGTGGGGAGGCTTTTATGATGCAAACTTACCTCTCTAGCCACGAAGAAATGCTAAAGTGCTCATAGGGGGCTTTACCTTGCAAGCATCGTTGTTGGTTGCATGGGTTGCACTTCCATAGCTTCAATGAAGTGGTCCTCTCATGCGAAGACTTCAAGTCTACTGGAGGCGAGGAACTCAAAGATGCT